>CM067376.1:8273562-8350248 GCA_034510155.1 Eucriotettix oculatus | reverse complement strand
AAAGAAGTAAAATATTGGAAAATATGAAACCTATTAAATCTGAGGAAAAGTAGCAAATAAGTACAGATCGGTTATTTGTAAATTCCTAAATCTTGGTACATTAAAGGAAACTAATCAGGGTCGTGCTGCAATCCATCATGGAGCTGCTAAAAGTGAGACAAATCTTCATCTATTGTGAAAAATGTAAACCTTTCTTACATAAAGATTTCAAGGTGTTCCTCGGGCAGATGTTACCTCATTTCAGTAGCATTTTAAATGTAATCTAGTAAAAATTACATAACTGTTTGTATTATAATGAATTTCCAATAATAAATGCTTCCATTGTTGAATTCAAAGTTTGCAATAAACTATAATAAATATCATATATCTGTTTATTTTACATAATTAAATTTAATAAACAGAAGTGAAAGGCAAATGTTAAAAAAGGCAACCATTCAGAGTATATTATGGCATTAAGCTTACTCGAATTCCTGGACAGGATGTCATTGTAACTGGCACATTGATGATAATGCAAAGTTCATACTTATTTGGATACAATTCCCCACCCCTCTTCTCCCTTCCTCTCTCCTCTGCACTATCTTCACCACTTCTCGCTCTAACTCTCCGCCAACCTCCCCCTGACTCTCCTTTCTCAGCAGCCGAGATCACAACAAATGAACCCTTCAACCATCTTTAGAGTAATATACAGTAAGCCTCTTTTTTTCGATAAAAAACATTCCTCTGTGTCTTTCTTGTGCTTTCCAGATTGCACACACTTTTGGGGACATTGTGTTCTCAGCGCTAGTGGCCATAGTCATCAGCTTGGTCTTCGAGTCTCCATTCTTAGTACTGGAGAAAGTGATTTTAGGTAATGGAAGAAAAGGGTACTTAAATTATTTTTTTTAAATTCGCCTTCTTTGATATAACAATTTCTGTACAAAGAAAGACAAGGAGGAGGACAAATGTCGGCTGAACCATGGACTCGAACCCCGGACCTCCCGTTTTCCGGGCGAGCACTGTACAACTGCGCAAATCCAAGTCAACGACCAAGGACCAGGGTTCGAGTTCCTAATCCAGTCAACATTTTTTTCATTGTTGCCTTTCTTCCAACTTAGCTATATATTGAAGCATTTCAACTTACTTTGACAATTACATTATTTCAATCTTGAAACAATTTAAAACTCATGTAATGTTCAATGCTGTTGTTGTTGTATTCAGTCTGATGCAACCCTCCATGCTAACCTATATTGTGCAAACCTTTTCATTTCCTCATAAGTAGCACATTTAACATCCTCTCTAATCTGCTTACCACATTCCATCCTTGGCCTCCGTCTCATGTTCTTATCGCACAAACATCCCTCTAATGCTAATTTTAAAGCACCTTCATGTCTTAAAATGTGGAATTTTAATCTTTCCCTTCTCTTGGTCAACGTCCTCCATATTGTTCGCTTTTCCCCTATTCTGTTTAGAACTTCCTGGTTAGGATTCTATCCACCCATTTCCAGCATTCGCCTATAGCACCACATTTCAAAGGTTTCTATTCTTTTCCTTTCTGCAACTCCTATTATCCTCATTTTATGCCATACTCCATAGGAACATTTTTAGCAACAATTTTCTAATATTAATGCTTATATTACCCATAAGTAAATTCCTCCTTTTGCGAAAGCCTTCCTTGCCTGTGGCTATCCTACTCTTTATGTCTACTAATTTTCTACCATCCCTAGTTTCTTAACTTCCGTCAAAATATCCCTTCCCAATCTAACACCCATACTCCATTACCTTGATTTCCCCTCTATTAATCTTCATATTGAACTCTTTCTCCACTTACTACGGTTTCCAAGTCTTCTTCTGAATTCCCTAATACTACAATATCATTGGAAAAGTGTAGGGTTTTTATTTATTCTCCTCGCAGGATGATTCCTTTTCCATATTCCATTTTAACTTTCTGTTTGATAAGAATGCAATTATGTCATGGAAACTAAGACCTGCAAATTGATAATGTGTTTCTTTATATTGCAGGAGGAAGAAGAAGAAGTGGTAAAAAGGAGATGACAGCTTCCCCTGTGGTAAACAAAGCCACCACCTCAGAGAAGTCGAAGATGGAATCTGATCCTGAAGCCCCTTCCACTGCTGAGGATCTGCCTTCTATAAGCAACGGCTCTAGTGCAGCCCAGAACAACCTGTCCAACCTTCTTCCTCACTAATGCATCATCAAATTTTCTCACATCAAGAGGATGGATATGCTTGTAGCTGACTTTGGCATCGCAAAGACTGCCTCCTGACATCAGACATAACTCTGCACACCATGGCATTAATCAAAGAGATATATAAACATGATAGAGAGGCTGTTACAGCGCCCTGGGTGGCAGCAACTAACAACAGGGGGGAGACAATCACAATGTCTACGGTCAAGAACTTTGGCCGTATGTACTGTGTTAAATGACTGAGGCTGAATAATCGTGTACTTTTTTGTGATTAAATTATATTGTTTTTCATCCGAAATCATGCCAAATGTATGTGTGTTCAGCGTACAATTGTACTAATCGTAGTTCAAAAACAACTGGAATATCGTATTTTAAGTAAATATCATCATATTTTCACTTTTGACAGCACGGTGTTCGATATTTACCAAATTTCTGATCTTGGTGGTCCTCTAGAATATGCAAGCCCATGCTCTTGTTCTTTTTATGAAAGTAGTTCTCTGTACTGTAATTAATGAATGTGTTTTATTATTTCGTTTAACCTTGATCCCTATCAACTTTCAACTATATTTAATGTCAGTCTAGATGCATTTAGATGTTACTTGTACAACGTACAATTGTATAATTGTAAAAAAATTAAAATTTTAGATATTGGGAGTAATCTTTATTATTATAGACTGATGAGCGAGATGCTTCATCATATCTCATCTAATAATTCGGCATTAATATCAGAAATGACTGATTTAAAACAAAAATTATAAATTAACTATTATAAAGTTTCCTGTCAATGTTTACATGTTGTATTTAGCATTGAGATGATGTTAATGAGCCCCTTTTATCCCGTGTTAACTTTAATTTCGGCACTTTCCTTGTGTGACAACAGAAATAATTTACAATTTTTAAGTGATGTGTTATATATATATTATATGTAATGAAACACTTTCTAGCTGGTTTCCGCTCATTTGTAACTTTAATACATATGTATATATAGTTTTTAAATATTGATTTACGAGATACGCTTCCTGCACGTATTCCTAAGTCCACCTCAATTCAATGCCATGCAGCAGACGACAGGACACGCCCCCACACCTTACCATTCAAAAAATGGCGCCTGAGCCTTCAATTTGCTTCAAATATGGCGGCGCCTTGTGTCCAGCCAGTCTATGTTGTTTATATATGTCTTTGGCATTAATGTATGTTGTTATTACCTCAATAGATGGTCAGTAAGCCACCCACATTTCTCTTCATTTGCCAACATTGATTTGACATGTTACAAATGCATCATCATCAAAATGTTCCCATCAAGAAAAAAGTGAGAGGCAACTCATGGTTATAAATGGGGTCTGACATTTATTTACCTTTTCTAGCCTCTTCAGAACAACTATAAATTTTTAGAAAAATTCCTGACTATGGAACCTTGACTGTTAGAGAGAATCATTGTTCGGTATTCCAATATCTGTAACATGAATAAAAGGTAAGTGGTGATGAAATTAACTGGGCAGAAAACAGGAAAAGGAAAAAAAGTAAAAGGATTACAGGGTGACAGGAAGTGTTCATCAGAAAGACATCAATATGACTGACCAGATTCATAATCTCTACATGTCTTTTGCCTCTTGAAGGACAGTATTTTAAAAGTTTGAAGCTTATCAGACCTTTAATTTTTACCACCTACCCACTTTCTCAAGAACGGTCTAATACATTTCAATATGAATGACTGTTTCCCCTCGCATTATGGGGACTACTTAGAACTTTTATGACTGAGTGGGAAAGCCCTGAAGACAGTTACAGTTACATACACATTCACATATTTTAAAATAAGGCTGAAAGACCAATAAAAAAAATTGTCATTCGAAATCAATTCACAGAGTCAAAAATATTCCACAATTTCTAGTATGAACTTTTTTATCAGTGTAATACAAAAAATATTTTGTAAAATTTTAATATACATTAACCATGGGGATTAAATAAAATAATTACAAATATTATGCAGTAAATGCTTGAGTACTTACTTTCCTTACATGCAAGACTAAAGTTGCAGCAAAGACAACACGTAAGAGAAAATCGTTGAAATCAAGTGAAATTTATGATCAAAGTAAATAAATTTTTTTTTAAGTATTACTGCGAACCTTTCAAGAAAACTGGAATACTGACACTCACTTGGGCCAGCATATTCAATCACTCACGTTATTTGTTATTAATAACAGTAACATCTTCACACTAAACTCAGAAATACATGACTTTGATACCAAGGGTAAAAACAATTTACACAAGGAAGGAAGGAAGGAAGGGAAGTCTCTAACCGTAATACAAAAGGGTGTACATTACAATGCCATCTATTAGCATATTTAATAAACTTCCCACCTCCATTAAACAATTAAAAATAAATCCAAACAAGTTCAAATATGAACTAACTAACTAAGTTCTTACTAAGGCCACTCCTTCTACTCTGTTGAAGAATTTATGAAGCTGAATGTATCATCATAGGGTAGATATTTATAATTATGAAAGATAATTATGTAAGAACATTATTAGAACACTAATTTTTTAGTATAGGATGTAAAAATATTTATCAATTTTATATATATAAGGTACAAATTGTATGTCTTCTGTATAGAACTTAAGAAAATCTTATTATAAGTTAAAAATTAATGAATAGTTACAGTATATTCTAATATTAATAAAGCAACCTAACTATGTGTATAAAATCTCTGACTCGTGTTCCACATCATCCTTGAAGCTTGTGCTTGCTTCTCTATAGTAGGATCTATGGAATATGATTTTATACTTATACTGCCCATCTTGACTCGATTGGTATCCAATTAAAATTGTTCTTACAAGAAAATGGACCCATTATATATCCTATACATAATACCATGCAACACATGTCCATTGGCGTGTTGTCAATAATAATGATGCCTGTCTATCTTCCTATTTATTATTGCTGACAGCCTGACAAGAACACCGTTCACCTAGTGAGCCTCTCATCTTCAAGTTGGTGCATATGTGAGTGACCCTCTTCAGAATCAACTGAAAGACCACAGCAAAGGGGAGAAGTGCACAGTTGCCATCATGCACCTAGGTGTTGGTCTCGCCTGTCAACTGGCTTGACTAGTTTCCCTATTTCAGCACGGGGGTCAGACTGTGAAAAGTCAGGGGGGGTTTCTACCGAGTCTTTGGGCTGAAGTGTCCTCAGTTCTTCAGTCTCAGAATGCTGAGGAGGAACTACTAGCCGCCCTTATTAAGGCTCTAAATATAAGTCACGGAGCTCAGTTGCAGACAATTTAGTTAAAAATAGATGTCATCTTTGCCGATTGTAAAACACACAAAAAAAACCTGTAATTATAATAGAAAGATCACTGTACAATAAGGAGCACTAGTGCCAAACATTTTTGTAAGTAGCTGAGATAGTTTTGTAGTACTTGGAATTTAGGAAGAGAAAATAGCTCATTCCAGGAGGGCGGATTCAGAATGGCAATATGTCAGGTTTCCTCACAAACTTCTTGCAGAACTCTGTTCAAAAAGTTAGGCCTTTTTCACTTTGACGTGCCAATACATTTATTCATTGATGTTATTTTTAATCACAAATAGGAGGCACTTATTATTGTTGAATAATACTGATATTCATCCCTTCAATACAAGGAACAAAAATAATCTGTATAAAAAAAATGTAAAACATTGTCAATTGCACAGAAAGGAAGGTGCGCATTATTCAAGGATAATCCATCTTCAGTCAGCACAGAATTAAACAGTTGTCCCCCGATAATCAAGGTAAATTTAACACTGAATTACGCTCATTTTTGCTTAGCCACTCAACTCCTTCTATTCAATAAAGGAATTTATAGAAGAATCGGAGAAGAGTAATTTATAATAGTTTATAATACAAAAATTTGTTATAAGTATATTTTTCTTTTATACAATAAAATAATGTAATAATAAATGTACACACAGCAGCCCTGACCCATTATTCCACATCCTTGAAGCTTAGCTTCTTTACAGGATCTACAGGAATATGATTATTATTGATATTGATATTGATGTGGTCTGCTGACTGCAGAAGAAATGATTTGTTGGTAACATCCCGTGGCAAGCACATGAGATTACCAGGTCTGGAACGGGATGGCGATGGCAGGCAGGTCTGATCTAAACAGAGAATATTTGTTTGCATGTGTCGGTATGGTTATGATCCTACTATGGTGGTACTTCTGTCTAGTGGGCAGAGACCGGTTGGGTATTAAGTCGAAGGCGCCAGGACCAGAATGTGGAGTTCCTCAGAAACTACATTCCAGAGAGAATACGCTGGCACACAAGAAACGTCACACTAAGAACTGGCACGTCTTCCCAATCACCGATTGGCGGACGAGGGTTACACTTGATGTAAGTAACTGCCCTTCCAATATTACTAAATCCTTGCTAAAATGTTGGGAAGTGCGAGTTGCAGTAAGGGAAAAAGGAATAGAAGCCTCTGAATGAAATGTAGTGCTACAGTACTATGAGAATGGTGGATAGGGTAACTAACCAGGAAGTTCTGAACACAGAGTAGGGGAAGAGTGAACAATGTGTGGAGGACGTTGACCAAGAGAAGGGATAGATTAATAGGTCACGTGTTTTAAGACACGAGGGATTCTGTAAAATTAGCATTAGAGGGAAGTGAACAGAAGAGGGAGGCAAATGATGATGAAATACGTTAAGCAGATTAGGGAGGATGTGGCAGTTAAGCGGAAATGAAAAGGCTTGCGCAAGATAGGTTAGCATGGAAGGTTGCATCAGACCAGTCTTAGGACTGATTACCTCAACAACAAGAGTAGGAAATATTTATATGTAGTTAAAATAGTCGTTTTTTTTTACAAAAAAAAAATGAAATAGTCCTATAGACTAAACTACTGTATTTGATTTATTCCACTCTTATCGACAGTTTTAATTAATTTATTTTTTTTTTGTCGGCGGGCGTAAACTGTTTGTTTCTTTTAATAGTAATGATTTCAAATTTTTTTCCCAATTTACGACTAATTTTTTATTTTTAATAGTTTCGAAGTCAAGATATTCTTTCATTAATAAATTTTGACCTTCAGTAAAATTTAAAGGCGAGGTACTAAATCAGGAAAAAAGGACGAAACGTCGTAAATCCGTTATTTGTAGTGATAAATGACTTTATGACTCAATGCCCTTTATTTATTTATTTATTTATTCTTTATGAAGTTACTTTTTTTATTTCTCTCGGTTTAAAGTTCAACGTGTCCTTACCTCAAGTTTGTTTCAACTCTGCACTCAGATTAGAGACATATAAACCTAAGGAGGTTCCTTGGACCACATGAGATAGTAAGGTTGCCTGCCTGAACGCGGACAGCGACAATCAGTCAAAACTTTGGATACAATTTTAAAATTTTTACTCTATCATCAGGTAAGGTCCTTTTTGTCGTGTCTACATTAATCATTTTATAATAAAGGATGTTTCATATTGAGTGGGACAAAAGTTTAATTAGTAAATTAAGTTCCTAGTGCGACATTACATAAATAAATATTCGTATCAAAACGAACAAACAACTTTTATTATATTTTTACAAAATGGTTAAACCGTTTTATAATGCATGAAGAAAACACGAGCGAGCACTCAGGCCTAATGGGTATAATATTTTTGCCAGTAGTTTTTCCTCGGTATTGCTGTACCATGGTATGATGGTTGTAGCTGGTTCTGTTGCACCAGCAGTAGTAAGATGGACTGGAAAGAGGAGAGGATCTGGAGGTGCTTTGGTTCGCGTCTCGGGGCAATGCAAGCGTGACGTCACTGGTCCTGACGTGACGTCATCAGCCAGGGGCGAGTTTGATACAGTCTCTCGTCTTCAACGTACAAAGTACATGTAATATTTGAAATGAATATAATTATTAAACATGGAAACAACAATTTCGGTTGACTTATATGAATTAAAATTATTTAAGTAAATTTATTCAATTAACTAATTGAATAGATTGTTTATATATATATAAATGTATACAGACAATGAATCGTCTCCCTGGGATGTCTCCCTAACACACATCCAGGTCCAAGCAAAGCAAAGGAATACAGACATCAACAATACGTTCAGTTCAAAGAAAATATAACTTCAATTGTTTTTCGTTACTGTTTATTCATTGTAATTTTCACTATTTGTGACCTTCAGTATTAATTTCCTTTGTGGTCAACAATTTAACATCAAACGTATATTAATGTTACACTTTTAAATTAATTAAATCACGCGAAAAATAATAATAAATGGAAATGACATATTTGCGAACTCAAAGATATTTCTGTTTCCAACCAGGGATATTGATTGCTAACATACATACCAGAGACGTTGTTGCTTACGCGCGAATTATTACTATATTTGAAAAGAAAAGAAATGCGCGGTAACGTGTACGTATGTCACGTTACACTAGCTGCGTGTAGCCTCGCTTTCCCTTTCGGACAATGGGAACCGTCCCCCCCTTTTTGTCTGTCACAATGGTAGAAACCGACCCTTTTCACTACGTAGGTTCATCTGTTGCTAATTTTAAATGGTTTTGCATTCCGAAAGTCGGAAGCTGCGTCGCTAATTTGCAACATATGCGACGTTTCCGCCCTGCAGCTGAAATTGTTCAAGTGAAAGCCAATGGATACAATTGGGAATTGCAGATGGAATTGAGTAGAAGGTCCTAGGATTCCTACCGACCGAGCTTAGGTGGGAACTGATTTAGAGGCGGAGAGGGAGAAAACGTTGATCAAAACACTAAAACTACTAACCGCCAAGGAGAGAATTTGAAAGCAGCAGTTGAGAGTTGTGTCGAGATTTTGAGACTTTAGCTCAAAGCAGACAACGAGATAAGGTCGATGCAGAGGTTTTCCCAGCCATCACCACAAAACGGAACTGCCGCACAGACTGCAGCAGCAGACATTGTCGGTATCGTTCAATTTTATTAAATTAGAGTTCACATTCCATCACCACAAAACGGAACGCCGCCAGACTGCAGCAGCAGACATTGTCGGTATCGTTCAATTTTATTAAATTAGAGTTCACATTCCATCACCACAAAACGGAACGCCGCCAGACTGCAGCAGCAGACATTGTCGGTATCGTTCAATTTTATTAAATTAGAGTTCACATTCCATCACCACAAAACGGAACGCCGCCAGACTGCAGCAGCAGACATTGTCGGTATCGTTCAATTTTATTAAATTAGAGTTCACATTCCATCACCACAAAACGGAACGCCGCCAGACTGCAGCAGCAGACATTGTCGGTATCGTTCAATTTTATTAAATTAGAGTTCACATTCCATCACCACAAAACGGAACGCCGCCAGACTGCAGCAGCAGACATTGTCGGTATCGTTCAATTTTATTAAATTAGAGTTCACATTCCATCACCACAAAACGGAACGCCGCCAGACTGCAGCAGCAGACATTGTCGGTATCGTTCAATTTTATTAAATTAGAGTTCACATTCCATCACCACAAAACGGAACGCCGCCAGACTGCAGCAGCAGACATTGTCGGTATCGTTCAATTTTATTAAATTAGAGTTCACATTCCATCACCACAAAACGGAACGCCGCCAGACTGCAGCAGCAGACATTGTCGGTATCGTTCAATTTTATTAAATAGAGTTCACATTCCATCACCACAAAACGGAACGCCGCCAGACTGCAGCAGCAGACATTGTCGGTATCGTTCAATTTTATTAAATTAGAGTTCACATTCCATCACCACAAAACGGAACGCCGCCAGACTGCAGCAGCAGACATTGTCGGTATCGTTCAATTTTATTAAATTAGAGTTCACATTCCATCACCACAAAACGGAACGCCGCCAGACTGCAGCAGCAGACATTGTCGGTATCGTTCAATTTTATTAAATTAGAGTTCACATTCCATCACCACAAAACGGAACGCCGCCAGACTGCAGCAGCAGACATTGTCGGTATCGTTCAATTTTATTAAATTAGAGTTCACATTCCATCACCACAAAACGGAACGCCGCCAGACTGCAGCAGCAGACATTGTCGGTATCGTTCAATTTTATTAAATTAGAGTTCACATTCCATCACCACAAAACGGAACGCCGCCAGACTGCAGCAGCAGACATTGTCGGTATCGTTCAATTTTATTAAATTAGAGTTCACATTCCATCACCACAAAACGGAACGCCGCCAGACTGCAGCAGCAGACATTGTCGGTATCGTTCAATTTTATTAAATTAGAGTTCACATTCCATCACCACAAAACGGAACGCCGCCAGACTGCAGCAGCAGACATTGTCGGTATCGTTCAATTTTATTAAATTAGAGTTCACATTCCATCACCACAAAACGGAACGCCGCCAGACTGCAGCAGCAGACATTGTCGGTATCGTTCAATTTTATTAAATTAGAGTTCACATTCCATCACCACAAAACGGAACGCCGCCAGACTGCAGCAGCAGACATTGTCGGTATCGTTCAATTTTATTAAATTAGAGTTCACATTCCATCACCACAAAACGGAACGCCGCCAGACTGCAGCAGCAGACATTGTCGGTATCGTTCAATTTTATTAAATTAGAGTTCACATTCCATCACCACAAAACGGAACGCCGCCAGACTGCAGCAGCAGACATTGTCGGTATCGTTCAATTTTATTAAATTAGAGTTCACATTCCATCACCACAAAACGGAACTGCCGCCAGACTGCAGCAGCAGACATTGTCGGTATCGTTCAATTTTATTAAATTAGAGTTCACATTCCATCACCACAAAACGGAACGCCGCCAGACTGCAGCAGCAGACATTGTCGGTATCGTTCAATTTTATTAAATTAGAGTTCACATTCCATCACCACAAAACGGAACGCCGCCAGACTGCAGCAGCAGACATTGTCGGTATCGTTCAATTTTATTAAATAGAGTTCACATTCCATCACCACAAAACGGAACGCCGCCAGACTGCAGCAGCAGACATTGTCGGTATCGTTCAATTTTATTAAATTAGAGTTCACATTCCATCACCACAAAACGGAACGCCGCCAGACTGCAGCAGCAGACATTGTCGGTATCGTTCAATTTTATTAAATTAGAGTTCACATTCCATCACCACAAAACGGAACGCCGCCAGACTGCAGCAGCAGACATTGTCGGTATCGTTCAATTTTATTAAATTAGAGTTCACATTCCATCACCACAAAACGGAACTGCCGCCAGACTGCAGCAGCAGACATTGTCGGTATCGTTCAATTTTATTAAATTAGAGTTCACATTCCATCACCACAAAACGGAACGCCGCCAGACTGCAGCAGCAGACATTGTCGGTATCGTTCAATTTTATTAAATTAGAGTTCACATTCCATCACCACAAAACGGAACGCCGCCAGACTGCAGCAGCAGACATTGTCGGTATCGTTCAATTTTATTAAATAGAGTTCACATTCCATCACCACAAAACGGAACGCCGCCAGACTGCAGCAGCAGACATTGTCGGTATCGTTCAATTTTATTAAATAGAGTTCACATTCCATGACCTATTGCCATGAAAACGACACTGATTCTCTCGGTCCACCCCACGGGTGACCCTGATTTTAGAGAGTCTCTATCCTACTCTAGTTACTACGCTTCCCAATTATCATAATAACTACAGTAGGATAGCAAAGGAAAGGAAGAGGAATTTACTTACGGGTAATATAATTGTGAATTTTAGGAAATCGTTGCTAAAAATCGTTGGTATAGAGCGCGGTGTTTATATGGGAGCGAAACGTGGACGACAGGAGTTGAGGAAAGGAAAAAGAATATAAGAAGCCTTTGAAATGTAGTGCTATAGGAGAATGAGATGATGAGGTGGTAACGAGGAAGTTCTAAACAGATTAGGGGAACATCTTCATACATTCGTACAGTGCAAAGACAGTTGACATGACTGTGTGAATACAAATTGTTAATGACAAGGCACTTTGTTGCTGACAAACAAAGTTAAGCTAAGATGAATATGACAAAAAGTCGAAAGCTACATTAAATGCTGTACATACATTTATGAGACTGTTCTGGTTTTTCGTCTGATTCTATTTCATCGTACAGTCCATTTTATCAACATGAACAGAATCTTTTGAAATGAGGTGCTATAGGAGAATGAGATGATGAGGTGGTAACGAGGAAGTTCTAAACAGATTAGGGGAAGAGAGAACAATATGGAGGACGTTGACGGTATAGATTAATGGGCCACGTTTTGAGACACGAGGGTCTTGAAAAATTAGTAGTGGAGAGAATTGTGTGAGGTAAGAACAGAAGTGGGAAGGCAGAGGATGTAATACGCTAAGCAGGGTTAGGGAGGATGTGGAATGTGCTAGTTATGAGGAAAGGAAAAGGCTTGCGCAATATAGGGTTAACATGGGGGGGAGGGGTTGAGCATCGGACCAGCTTAGAACTGGATCCCGCAGCAACAACAACAAAAAAACTTTCTCATTATATTTCTTTCCGCAGTGAATGGCCGTCCTTTTTTTGGGGGGGTAACAGGCTACATGAGGGTGATCCTGAAAGAGGCAACTCCCCTTTAATAGCATAGGAAGGGAATTGAAAAGGGGGTGTGTGGAAGGTAGAGCAAGGTAGCCTAGCAAGGGTTAACTAGGGCCCCCGGGCTATGGTTTAAGGATCCTACCATCGCGGTGTTTCACCTAAAGAGATGCAGGGAAAACCCTAGAAAACCTGCATCAGGTAGGTCGGGCATTGGCTACTATTCTCACGCCCTTCCCTGTGAATGACGGGAGACGAGTCTGCTGTGGGGTCGCAGCATTCCCTTCTCCGTGTCTCCACCAGTTTCAGGAGGCAGTTGGCCCCTGACTGATCCAATGGGATCAGCGGACAGCTCTTGCCATATGCCCAAGGTCTTAGACCCCAGCACATATACCTCCCAAAATAGATGAAGGTGTCTCGGCAGTCCAACCTTCCCCTTCACTGTGAAGACCGCCAACATGAATTTGCATAATGTATTCTTTCTCTCGCAAATATTTATGTGCAACCAAAAAAATAAATAAACAGAATTTCCGAGGAGGCATTCGAGGGAAAGGCGCTGCGGGAGTTTCTCGTAGACGCTTCAGTCCAGAGTGACTGCGAGGCTTACCTTATCATGTCGGGGATGCCTCGCACTCTCTCTGGGTATTTTTTATCAAAGTTCTCACATGCCGAGACACCTTCACCTATTTTAGGAGGTATATGTACTGGGGTCAAAGACCTTGGGCATATGGCAAGAGTTGTCCGCTGATCCCATTGGATCAGTCGGCCAATTGCCTCCTGAAACTGGTGGAGACACGGAGAAGGGAATGCTGCGTCCCCACAGCAGACTCGTCTCCCGTCATTCATAGGGAAGGGCGTGAGAATAGTACAGCCAATGCCCGACCTACCTGATGCAGGTTTTCTAGGGTTTTCCCTGCATCTCTTTAGGTGAAACACCGGGTAGGATCCTTAAACCATAGCCCGGGGGCCCTAGTTAACCCTTGCTAGGCTACCTTGCTCTACCTTCCGCATCCCCCCTTTTCAATTCCCTTCCTATGCTATTAAAGGGGAGTTGCCTGTTTCAGGATCACCCTCATGTAGCCTGTTAACCAAAAAAAAAAGGCATTAGTGACCGGCGGACGAGACTGAGTGCTGTAAAGGCCTTCTGTTGCAGGATCAGTGTCATGATGCGAGTTTCGCTGTCACCGTGGATGACCCTGCTGCTGCTGGCTGGACTCTCCCTCGGCACCCCCGTGGGTCACTGTCCTCCAGACCCCCCAAAGGACTTCCACTTGCCCGACGACAGCGACTGCGCCATCTTCTACAAGTGCGCTCTCGGCGTACCAGTGAGGTTTGACTGTCCGGCGCCACACCACTTCAACCCGTCATCCGGCGCCTGCGATTGGCCTCAAAGCGCAGGATGCGCCGCCTCTAACCCGACGCCCGTAGCAACTCCTCGAGCCGTCTGCGACGCCATCGGAAAGTGCCCCAACGACACGCTATCCTCCCTGGTGGTCTACCTCACCCACAGGACCAGGTGCGACATCTTCTGCCGCTGCGAAAACGGCGTCCCCCAGGAGATGCCCTGCGGCCCTGGGACGTGGTACAACGCCGCCCTCCAGGTGTGCGTCTGGCCCGCCGCTTCAGGCTGCGCTCCAAGTCAGTCGCCATTAACTAACTAACTCACTACGCTAAATTAGTTAGGAGATAGACAAGAATGGAAAAATGTCAACCGGACCAGGGAATCGAACCCAGGACCTTGCGATATCCAGCCGGGCGGGTGCTCTACCAACTGAGCTAATCCGAGTCGACGTCCCAGGACCGACTTAACACCTCTCCATTCCGTAAACCTAAACTAACCTACCAATTCACTAATTCACTGATCATTCTTGTCTAACTTCTAAATTAACTATATGAAATTGAGCATTCCCACTAATTTAGCATAGAATTCAATGCACCTATGATCAGTTTACGCAATGTCCATCTTCACGTATTTCCTAGAATTAGGACGTGAGGATTGTGATTGGTGAATTGGTAGGTGAAGCCTAGCTTAGGTTTACGGAATGGAGAGGTGTTAAGTCGGTCCTGGGACGTCGACTCGGATTAGCTCAGTTGGTAGAGCACCCGCCCGGCTGGATATCGCAAGGTCCTGGGTTCGATTCCCTGGTCCGGTTGACATTTTTCCATTCTTGTCTATCTTCTAAAACAAACAGTTTAGTGCACAGTAAACTCAAGTTCTGTACAAGTCTTATCTATCTAATTTTTTTTTATATATATGAATGTACCTCAGAAAAATCTACAATTTTTCTATTTAAATTGCAAATTATAGTTTACCCTAACTAACTAACTGACTCTGATAACCCATCTTGCGCATTCTCTCTAATCTGCTTATTGTATTCCATACTTGGCCTCCCTCTTCTGTTCTCACCCCACACACACACTTCCCTCTAATGCTAATTTTACAAGACCCTCGTGTCTACAAATCGCGGCCTATTAATCTATCCCTTCTCTTAGTCCACGGCCTCCATATTTGTTCGCTTTTCCCCTATTCTGTTTAGAACTTCCTCGTTTGTGATTCTATCCACCTCACCATCATCTCATTCTCCTACAGCACCACATTTCAAAGGCTTCTATTCTCTTCTTTCCTGCAACTTCTACCTTCCACGTTTCTCACCCCATATAACGCCGCCACGCTCCAGTCCAAATTTTTTTAAACCACGATTTCCTAATATTCACACTCCTATTGCCGTAAGTAAATTCCTTTCCTCCTCTAGTTAGCACATAGCAGAATTCCTTACATTCCTTCAAAATATCCCGTTCCCAATCTAACAGGCTTTGTTATTCCACTGTTTTCCCATGCTACGCTCCATTACCTTGTTTTTTCCTCTATTAATCCTGCAGGACCACGTTAATGCCATTTATTATGGTTTCCAAATCTTCTTCTGAGTCCCATAATGCTACAACATCTGAGGCAAAGGGAAGATATTTTATTTTTTTTCCCATTGTAGTACGAGTCCTTATCCATATTCCGTCTTAACTTTCTTCATCATGTATAAGTTAAACAACATGGGCAACAGACTCCATCCTTGTCCTCCTCCTCCTCCTTTCTTGATTTCTGCTTTATTTTCTTACCCTTCAATTCTAATTACTCCTGACTGCCTCCTGTAGAGGTTAAGTATAAACCTTCTTTCTACATGCTTAATTCCTCTCGTCTTCAAAATCCTTAATCGTGCGTTCCAATTCACAGTATTAAAGGTTCTGCAAATGCCAAGAACGTGGCCTTCTTTTTTCTTATCCTGTCTTCTAAAATTAGACTCAAATAACAAATTATTTAATCTTTTAAAAAATATATATGATAATTTTATATTATTTTAATTATAGATATTAATTAAATAGGTCGATTTTTTTAATTAAAAGGGTTTCTCAGCGTTAATTATTAGGGTAACACCGTGCAGAAGAGATTTTACGTTCGAGTCGAACCTGTTTCAGCTTTTCTGCGTAGTAAGTAGTTTGGTTTCCTGCCTCATTCTGTCGGGTGGTTTGATTTGCCCTCTGTTGATGAAAGAAGACTCAGGGCCGGTGATTGAGGGAAAAACCGTTCATTCACTTCAACTCACAGTTACTACCGCTTGGTCTCAACTTTCTCGCTCTTCCTTCTCACTCAAGAGCGACAATTCTCACCTCCCTTTCAACTGCCGATCTTCTCTTGTACTTCCTCGGCTTCCTGTTTTCTTCCACCTCCGAGCAACAGTCTGCTTCCTCTTACACCTGGCCCTTCCAACGTCTTCAACAACTCTGCTCATTTTTCGTGTTCTCACCTCCCAGCTAAACTCTTATTTCCTCCTTCTCCAAAGGAAAGGGCTACTCCACGTGACGCGTGTTTCTCCCATCCTTCGCCCAGCGCGGGAATTTTGCAGTAAAATGTTCTTGGTAAATTCTGAAGGGTGAACAGTTCCTTCAGCAAAACAAGCCTAATCTTTTGAAGCTGCAGACAGACTGGTTCAGAACCAGGCGCCGGGGAATTCCCAACCTCCTTCCTTCCTGCCTGCCTGTCTCCGAGTTGGAATATTCTCGCTGGATTTATAATCGACGACATGTGATTAAAATTAGGGAGGAGTCCGATTGCACTACAACGTTCGACTGTACTATTTTGTGCTCATGGCATCTCATTATATTTGGCAAAACAATCGCAGAAAGAAAGAAAGAAAGAAAGAAAGAAAGAAAGAAAGAAAGAAAGAAAGAAAGAAAGAAAGAAAGAAAGAAAGAAAGAAAGAAAGAAAGAAAGAAAGAAAGAAAGAAAGAAAGAAAGAAAGAAAGAAAGAAAGAAAGAAAGAAAGAAAGAAAGAAAGAAAGAAAGAAAGAAAGAAAGAAAGAAAGAAAGAAAGAAAGAAAGAAAGAAGCAATATCTGATTCACTGAGAAACATATTAAATAGCGGGTAGCTCTGGGATCTCGGTCCGCGCGATATGATTCATGAGTGAGTGATACAAACACTAGGTAGGTCGATGATCGCGGTTCCTGCTGCCTGATTCATGAGTGAGTGATACAAACACTAGGGAGCTCGATGATCGCGGTTCCTGCTGTCTGATTCATGAGTGAGTGATTCAAACAGCTCGTTGCTCTCGGGTGAGAGGAGCGGAGTGAATAAAAAGGAGCTACACGTCTGTTTTCATTTTCCCAATTCAATGATCACTCCCTCCGCCGAGGGAATGAGATCGCCCATCGATCGCGGATTGAGACCCAATGCTTGTACTACGTCATTCTTCTTCCTTGGCTCTACAGCCCATTGAAGGCCTTCCCTACCGCGTTGACTGCTGTCTGTCATCTTACATGATAATTTGGAGTGATACGTGGTCAGCGTGTCGATACTCCAGCGGTATTAATCCCGCTCCTTTTCTTCCTTGGCTCTACAGCCCATTGAAGGCCTTCCCTACCGCGTTGACTGCTGTCTGTCATCTTACATGATAATTTGGAGTGATACGTGGTCAGCGTGTCGATCCTCCAGCGGTATTAATCCCGCTCCTT
The DNA here is from genome assembly GCA_034510155.1 of Eucriotettix oculatus. Lineage (NCBI taxonomy): Eukaryota > Metazoa > Arthropoda > Insecta > Orthoptera > Tetrigidae > Eucriotettix > Eucriotettix oculatus. Next base: position 8,332,585 of record CM067376.1, on the reverse strand, counting down.
TTCTTCCTTGGCTCTACAGCCCATTGAAGACCTTTGCCTACCGTGTTAACTGCGGACTGTCATCTTACATGATAATTTGGAGTGATACGTGGTCAGCGTATCGATCCTCCAGCGGTCCTCGTGACCATGACGGCACAAAAACATCCGACAAGCCCATGCCAGTATTTGAACTCGGGTTCCTCAGTGTTGTGAAGCAGAGACGCTAGCCACTAGACCACAGGATCTCGCCTTGGGAAATTTTGAAGGGTGAACTTTCCTTCAGCAAAACAAGCTGCCGGGGAATTGCTTCCTGTCTCCGAGCTAGAATTTTCTCATTGAATTCGATCACTTTAAAATTTAAAAAACATGTGAATAAAATTTATGGTGTTGTCCTTACAGTTGTGAACAGTACTTCGCTCGCTACTTCCGTCGCCGACGTACATCGGCCGCCTCTGTGCACAGCCCTGGGCGTCTGCCCCGTCTACGACCAATTCTCCATCGTGAAGCACCTCCCGCACGTGACCAGGTGCGACGTCTACTGCCGCTGCTACCGCGGAGTGGCTCTGGAGATGCCTTGTCCCACGGGAACCTACTTCAACGCGCTCCTCGAGGTCTGCGACATGCCCCAATACTCCGGATGCACTCCGATCGGATAATTAATACATACATACGGTCAGCATTGCAGATGGCGCAAATATACTTGAACCATTCGATTATCTTTGTGCTTCAAGTTCAAATATAGATTAAAATTTATTTTTTTCAGCACATTAAGAAAATTAAATAGATTAATTTCCCTGCAATAATTAATTTCTGTAATGAGTGTAATTTTCAAAATAAAATAAGTTAAACAGAACATGCAACATCTTCCTGATCACCTCTGAACTATTTCAAACCTTTGCGAGTTTGGAAAAAACTAAAATTAAACAGTCATTGCTTATAAACCTGCGTTTAATTTTAATCATCCAAAGAACATTTAAATGGAAGAACATTGCTTTAGCATTCTATTTTTTTTTTGGATGCCTAATTTTTATGTAGCATGAAGGGAAGGGAAACAAATGTTGTTGTTGTTGTTGTATTCAGACCTATCTTGCGCTATACATCCTTTTCATTTCCTCATAACTGCCACATCCAACATTCTCCCTAATCAACTTAGCCTATTAATCCATCCTTGGCCTCCCCTCTTCTCTTCTTACTCCACACACACTCTTCCCTCTAATGCTAATTTTACACGGACCTCGAGTCTCACAACCCTGACCTATTAATCTATCCCTAGTCTTCGTCAACGTCCTGAATATTGTTCTCCCTTCCCCTATCCTGTTTAGAACTTCCTAGTTAATTTTCCCTTTTTTTAAAAAAAAAAGGAGAGAGAGAATGAATGAATTGCTTATAAACCTGCGTTTAATTTTAATCATCCAAAGAACATTTAAATGGAAGAACATTGCTTTAGCATTCCATTTTTTGGATGCCTAATTTTATGTAGCATGAAGGGAAGGGAAACAAATGTTGTTGTTGTTGTATTCAGTCCTAAGACCTATCTTGCGCATTCCTTTTCATTTCCTCATAACTACCACATCCAACATTCTCCCTAATCTGCTTAGCGTATTCCATCCTTTGCCTCCCTCTTCTATTCTTACCTCACACACTTCCCTCTAATGCTAATTTTACACGGACCTCGAGTCTCACAACCCGTGACCTATTAATCTATCCCTAGTCTTCGTCAACGTCCTGAATATATCGGTCTCCCTTCCCCTATTCTGTTTAGAACTTCCTAGTTAATTTTCCCTATTTTTTTTTTAAAAAAAAGGAGAGAGAGAATGAATGAATTGCTTATAAACCTGCGTTTAATTTTAATCATCCAAAGAACATTTAAATGGAAGAACATTGCTTTAGCATTCTATTTTTTTTTTGGATGCCTAATTTTATGTAGCATGAAGGGAAGGGAAACAAATGTTGTTGTTGTTGTTGTTGTATTCAGTCCTATCTTGCGCTATCCATCCTTTTCATTTCCTCATAACTACCACATCCAACATTCTCCCTAATCAACTTAGCCTATTATTCCATCCTTGGCCTCCCTCTTCTATTCTTACTCCTCACACACACACTTCCCTCTAATGCTAATTTTACACGGACCTCGAGTCTCACAACCCGTGACCTATTAATCTATCCCTAGTCTTCGTCAACGTCCTGAATATATCGTTCTCCCTTCCCCTATTCTGTTTAGAACTTCCTAGTTAATTTTCCATTTTTTTAAAAAAAAGGAGAGAGAATGAATGTAGGAAACTATGTCTATTCTACCAGTTTTATATGAGATATATTTGAAAATATAATCTGTATTTAATTAGTTTTTTTAAAAAAAATAAACAACAACAACAATATAAATGATAAAAACCAATACGGCTTAATTAAAGACTCATCAACAACTAAAACCGCTATAAACTGTGTAGAAGAAATTCTAGATGTCTAGGGAATAATGAATCGGTAACTGGTGTCTTCTTAGATTTAAAAGAAAAAGCCTTTGGTTGTGTTACTAAGGATATCCTATTAGAAAAATTATGGCATTATGATGTCAAGGGTATTTCTCTCAATCTAATTGAATCTTACAGAAAACAATACGTTTCAATAAAACAAACACAGAGACATATAATTCTCACATGTTAAATATTGAATATGGCGTACCACAGGGATATATATTGAGTCATTTATTATTTATTCTAAACATCAATGATAAACACTGCTCTACATCTTTTAGCAAAAACGTTATTATATACACACAACACTAATCTTCCTCGAGGGCAACTATAAAATCCCTTAATACTTGTAGAAACAGTGTCATACAATATTTTAATGAAAACAGATTGAAGGGAAACACAGACTTAGTAGACTTTAATACGAGGTAAGCTCGAAATCATGAAAAACTTACAATAACAGGAAATCAACGTATAACACAAGAACCAACTGTTCATTCTTTTTAGTATTAATCCTCGACAGTATACTGAGCTGGGATACACATGTGGATAACCTCCGCAAAAAAAAATTATCCAGAACTGTTTTCTTTATGAAGAGACTACGGGAAGGTTTCTTGGCAAACGTGCGTTCGAATCTCCAAAGAGTGAGCGCGGGTCGTCTATACACTTGTTCTGTTTATGCTTCGAAAAGGATTTTAATGAAAATTTCAAGAATTTAAACAGGAATTTTAACTTAAATTCTCGTGTACGTTTAGTTTCGATATATATATATTTCTTTGTTCAGAAGATATTAATGTAAATATTTATAAATCCATTGAAGTGCCGCGCGAAAGTCGGCGTGAAAACCAACTGCGAGTTAAAACTCCTATTTAATAGTCGTTCCTATACCATTATAAATGTAATTTTGAGAGCATGAGAGAGAGAGAGAGAATAAAAGAAAAATAAGATAGAGAGAAGAAAGGGAGAAGAGGAGAGATAGAACAGGCGATAGAGAGAGAGAAGAGAAGGGAGGGAGAAGAGAAGAGAGAGAGAGAGAGAGAGAGAGAGGGGGGAGGGTTGACTATTATCACTCCATTGTAAACTTGTGAAAGCGCGACCTGTTCAAAACCAACTGCGAGTTATAAGGTTTGCCATAAAGCGATCGATCATAAGCTCTCTCTCTCTTCTTTGTCAACCACTGGACTGTGTTCATACAGTATTGATAGATTGACATTCATTCGTATTCAATTACCGTTTCATTCGCAACAGCCAAACTTAGTGTGTATAATTTCAACCCCCTTTGCAGCATGTGAGGGCAGCCGTGGAAGTGAGTCATAAGAAAATAACAAGTAAACTATCGACTTTGGTGTCGAAACGTGTGTAAAGGGGGATCGCCGTGTTACATCATCACAATTAATATGCGATTTAAGTTAAAAAAAATTATTCCTCAAGTGGAGAAGAAATTTCATTCTGTTAGAATACTGATAATATTTTATAGTCCTGTGACTGTACCGGGAGTATTTTTGACTCTGTCGAGATACTGGGAGTTTATTTGTTGGTTCATATTGTGACGTTTTCGATGTCGGTTTTAAGTCATGCGTTGTACCTGGATAATATAAATAAATACCTGGGAAACGCCCGGGCTACAGCTAGTCTCTTGTACATGGCATGTTGTTGCATTCAGTCCTTAGACCGGCCGGATGCAGCCCTTAAGCTGGGAAGAGCCTGCCTGCCGTGACTGCAGGTTGCCATCACGTCCATAAACCTCTAGCAGGTAGTCACGGTAGGTCAAGAGTCGGAATTCAGCGATGTGTGTGTGTGGGTGGGTGGAGCAACTCTTTTAATTATTGTTTCAAGATGAGTTCAAACAGTTTATTGCTATGTGATTAATTACGCACAATAATAATATCTACAACGTTTTAATTTAACTCTCGCGCATTTTTGTACAATGTTACACATATCCATCTTATCTGAGACTACCAAAGACATATATAAACAACATAGACTGGCTGGACACAAGGCGCCGCCATATTTGAAGCAAATTGAAGGCTCAGGCGCCATTTTTTGAATGGTAAGGTGTGGGGGCGTGTGTCCTGTCATCTGCTGCTGCATGGCATTGAATTGAGGTGGACTTAGGAATACGTGCAGGAAGCGTATCTCGTAAATCAATATTTAAAAACTATATATATATACATATGTATTAAAGTTACAAATGAGCGGAAACCAGCTAGAAAGTGTTTCATTACATATAATATATATATAACACATCACTTAAAAATTGTAAATTATTTCTGTTGTCACACAAGGAAAGTTAACACGGGATAAAGGGGCTCATTAACATCATCTCAATGCTAAATACAACATGTAAACATTGACAGGAAACTTTATAATAGTTAATTTATAATTTTTGTTTTAAATCAGTCATTTCTGATATTAATGGCCGAATTATTAGATGAGATATGATGAAGCATCTCGCTCATCAGTCTATAATAATAAAGATTACTCCCAATATCTAAAATTTTAATTGTACGTTGTACAAGTAACATCTAAATGCATCTAGACTGACATTAAATATAGTTGAAAGTTGATAGGGATCAAGGTTAAACGAAATAAATAAAACACATTCATTAATTACAGTACAGAGAACTACTTTCATAAAAAGAACAAGAGCATGGGCTTGCATATTCTAGAGGACCACCAAGATCAGAAATTTGGTAAATATCCAAGTTACAAACACGTGCTGTCAAAAGTGAAAATATGATGATGATATTTACTTAAAATACGATATTCCAGTTGTTTTTGAACTACGATTAGTACAATTGTACGCTGAACACACATACATTTGGCATGATTTCGGATGAAAAACAATAATATATTTTAATCACAAAAATACACGATTATTCAACCTCAGTCATTTAAACACAGTACATACGGTGGTCAAAGTTGTTGACATTGTGATTGTCTCCCCCTGTTGTTAGTTGCTGCCACCCAGAGCGCTGTAACAGCCTCTCTATCATGTTTATATATCTCTTTGTCTGAGACTACTAAAAACTTAGACTCATTGTTGGCGGTAAAGAACTGCCACACCGCGCGTCAGCCACTGAAGTTCTTTTTCTCCGCTACTCTTTGCACTTCAATGCATGTCGCTACAAGTTCTTCAGAATGCGTCTTCGTATATACAATACTTCTCAGCGATTAAACCAAATCGAATCGTGTCCGGACGCTGCATGAAATTAAACCACGAAATGGGACATTCGGGTGAATTTAATCATTTAGCGCCACAATTGCGGAAAGTCTCGAAACGATTTCGTATGTGTGTGTATTTCCGAATGAAGGCGAGAAAAATTTTTTTTTTGAATTTTTGCATAATATGATTGAGAAGGACTGACGTGTTTTTTATGTACGCGTGACTAAATAATAATAATAAAAGGACCTAACTGAGAGAAGGTCCGGTACATACATTTTTAATTTTAATGGGGTAATTAAATATGAAATCTAAAATTCATTTGAAAGAAATAGTGATTATACGGCATTTTGTCCTTTTCTCCATTTCATTTAGGTGTATTTTCGGAAATAATGGACGATTTGGCGAAACCAGATAGTGCATTGAAAAGAGGATCAAATTCTGAACAAGTTTAGTGTAGGAGCGATCATGGTGTAGCTTGTAAGATGTAGAAACGAGACACGACCCGAGTAGCGTAAATCAGTTTATAAATAGGATAAGATAACTTAAGTGAGTAGTTTTTTTAGAATCAGTGAAGTGATAATAGTGAGTGCAGTGAAGTGATTATTGTGAGGCTCCTTTGTTTTCTTTTTCAGATAAAAAAAACTACACTTCAAAATTCTTCCTTAGGCTAGGTTTACACGCGGGGGCAGTGATGACTGCCAGAAAACGAGGGGCAGTGATGTCAGAGGCGTGTCAACAACATACGTCAGTGCTGCACTGACAACTGCCTATACATCGCTGACACGAGAGCACTGCCTCACTTTTCTTGGAGCGTGTGGACAGTGTGTCAGTCATGACTGACCTAGACTCTGCTGCCCTCATGGGAGGCCAGTTAGTGGCAGTTACGGTTGTCAATTATCGATTGTGAACGGTGAGGCAGGGGCTGACTATCGATTGCGCGATGGTAAACAATTTGTATTTTGCATTTTCAATACGCGTGCAGTTTGGTTTAGTGTGCGATTGGAGTAAGTGAATATTTGTTGTGAACAGCGGCGAGTAGTTTGGTTCAGAAAGCATTTAGGATAGAGTTCGTTTGTTGCACCTGTGTATGAGCCTATAAATTTTTAGGTTAACTTTCCAAAAATATTTATTGTCCAGCCTCCAACGGCACAAACTTTAACTGGAAAAAGAAATTACGCAAAACAATGATGTATAACTATAAACATACTACTTACTATCACACGTGATGGAAAATCATTCATTTCGTTTTGTTCAGTAATTGACAACTTTAAGGGGAATAAAACAACAAGTAATAGAAACCAGAGCCAATTAAACACTGAAAACCAGCTTCAAAGAACAGGCGCTGGCTGTTTTTATTATTGCTTGATTTCTGTAGTAATAATATAAAGCAATATTACTAAACAACTGTTTTCATTTTTATGTATCTATAGCACAGTAGCGTGATACTGAGTTTGACTTTTTCAGGAACCTTTCCTCCTCGTCACGTCTATTCTATCACAAATACAAAGTGATTAGTTCCTGTTTATGGACATTATGCGTGGTGCGCGAAAACACAAAGGGGAAAAATATTCAACTTTATTGACAGTATGCATCATCAACATTCCAACCTGTCGTAGTTGCCAAGAAATGGCAGAGAAGTATAAACATGCATCAGAGTTCTCTGCCCGTTCTGTAGTGAGGGCAGCACTTGGCAGTTATCTGCCCAATATGTAAATGGTAGGCAGTGCACAGCCAACCCAACTTCGACGAACATCACTGCCCGTGTAAACCTAGCTTTAGTGTAAATTTTTCGTGATGATTGTATTTGTGTTTTATTTGTATTTTCTTTGTGTATAGCTGCTGCAGCCATAGCCTCAGGGAAAAGTAAGTAATAATAATAATAATAATAAAATGTTTAAGATGACGTTTTCTATGTATATGATGGTCTCATGTACTTGTGCAATAAAGAACTGTTATTATTTGATTGACGTGACGTTCCGTGCGAGCTGAGATGAAGTCACGTGCAGGGACGTGACGGCTTCAAGGTCAAGAAGAGTCGCGGGACAAGGTCGTCTGTCAGAAATCTCTTTCAGATCTACAGCAGATATAACGGCCGTATCTTCAATGGCTACTCTATCTGCAAAGTGTTCATCTTTTATCTGCAATCGATAAAGGCGATATCTTGGGAATAATCTATCAAAAGCTAATCAAATCAGAGCCAACTCACTCACAATCACACCACTCGGTACATGTGGTTATTTTAGAAACAGCTGAATGTGGTCCTTGTTATCTGTCGTCAACACAAATATTACTTCTAGTCACTTGAAAGAGGTTATTCTCTCCGCGAGACACGCCATCTTTTTAATTAACCCTTATGATAACGAGTGTGCAGAAAGGAAAATAATAGCATTTTTTTGAAATGTGGTGCTATAGGAGAATTAAGCTAGGTTTACACGGGCAGTGATGTTCGTCGAAGTTGGGTTGGCTGTGCACTGTCTACCGTTTACATCTTGGGCAGAGATAACTGCCAAGTGCTGCCCTCACTACAGAACGGGCAGAGAACTCTGATGCATGTTTACACTTCTCTGCTATTTTTTGGGCAACTACGACCGGTTGGAATGTTGTTGATGTTGCATAGTGTCGATATATTGTTTATATCAAGTTGAATATTTTTCCCCTTTGTGCACGACGCATAATGTCCATAAACAGGAACTAATCACTTTGTATTTGTGATAGAATAGACGTGACGAGGAGGAAAGGTTCCTGAAAAAGTCAAACTCAGTATCACGCTACTGTGCTATAGATACATAAAAATGAAAACAGTTGTTTAGTAATATTGCTTTATATTATTACTACAGAAATCAAGCAATAATAAAAACAGCCAGCGCCTGTTCTTTGAAGCTGGTTTTCAGTGTTTAATTGCCTCGGTTTCTATTACTTGTTGTTTTATTCCCCTTAAAGGTGTCAATTACTGAACAAAACGAAATGAATTATTTTCCATCACGTGTGATAGTAAGTAGTATGTTTATAGCTATACATCATTCTTTTGCGTATTTTTTTTCTAGTTAAAGTTTGTGCCGTTGGAGGCTGGACAATAATTATTTTTGGAAAGTTAACCTAAAAATTTATAGGCTCATACACAGGTGCAACAAACGAACTCTATCCTAAATGCTTTCTGAACCAAACTACTCGCCGCTGTTCACAACAAAGATTCACTTACTCCAATCGCACACTAAACCAAACTGCACGCGTATTGAAAATGCAAAATACAAACTGTTTTCCATTGCGCAATCGATAGTCAACCCTGCCTCACCGTTGTTCACAATCGATAATTGACAACCGTAACTGCCACTAACTGGCCTCCCATGAGGGCAGCGTAGTCTAGGTCAGTCATGACTGACACACTGTCCACACGCTCCAAGAAAAGTGAGGCAGTGCTCAGCGATGTATAGGCAGTTGTCAGTGCAGCACTGACGTATGTTGACACGCCACTGACATCACTGCCCCTCGTTTTCTGGCAGTCATCACTGCCCCCGCGTGTAAACCTAGCCTGAGATGGGTGGATAGAGTAGCTAACAAGGAAGTTCTAAGGAGAAGAAGATAAGAGGAAACAATTTGGAGGACTTATGAAGGGATAGATTAATAGGCCACATTTTTGAGGCATGAGAGTCATGTAAAATTAAAACTAGAGGGTAGTGTGTGGTGTAAGACCAGAGGCCACTAAACAGGATGGAGAGTTGCATCAGACAGACCCAATACTATAACAACAACAACAACGTGAGTTTTTTGATGATAACATGGTTTAAATATAAGAGTTTATAGTGTGAATAAAACCACAGAAAAGTTGTCTCAAAATATTTATTCTCAGAACGTTTTGGCCATTGCCATTCATTATCAACTGTAATTATAATATACATATATATACACAAGATTATTTATAATATGAAGGATATATTTTTACAATTGGCAACAACCACATTATTCCATTTTCACATCTATTTACCTGGATCTTTCCTCTTAGCATCTTCTGTCTGTATCAGGACCAAAACAATTAGTTGCTTTTATGTTTCACTAATTTATGGCCTTATTTAAACTTATGTAAATGTTTTTGTTATAAATGAGGGTTAATAGAGGGAAATCCAAGTTAATGGAGTGCAGTATGGGAAACAGAGGAATAACAAAGGCTGTTAGATTGGGAAGGGATATTTTGACGGAAGTTGAGGAATTCTGCTGCTTGGAAAGCGTAATAATGAGGGATGGTGGAAGTACAGTAGACATAAAGACTAGGATAGCACAGGCAAGGAAGGCTTTTGCGAAAAAGATGGATTTACCTATGGGTAATATAATTGCAAGTATTAGGAAATCATTGTTAAAAATGTTGGTATGGAGCATGGTGTTATATGGGTGCGAAAAATGGATGATAGGAGTTGGGGAAAGGAAAAGAATAGAAGCCTTTGAAATGTTGTGCTGCAGGAGACTGAGATGATGAGGTGGACAAAATCACTAACGAGTAAGTTACAAACAGAATAGGGGGAAAAGCGAACAATATGGAGGACGTTGACTAAGAGAAGGGATAGATTAATAGGGCCACGTTTTAAGACACGAGGGTCTTGTAAAATTAGCATTAGAGGGAAGTGCACAGAAGAGGGAACTTGGGACACTACGAGTTGCGGTAAAGAAAAGAATAGAAGGCGTTGAAAATATGCTGCTATAGGAGAATGAGAGGATTGGATAGAATCAGAAATGAGGAAGTTTGAAACAGAATAGGGGAAATGTGAACAATATGGAGGACGGTGACCAAGGGATTGATAGGTTACGTTTTAAGACATGAAGGTCTCATGTAAAATTAGCACTAGAGGGAAGTGTGTGTGTGGGGTAAGAACAGAAGAGGGAGACCAAGGATGGAATACGCTAAGCAGATTAGGGAGCATGTGGGTTGTGCTAGTTATAAGAAAATGAAAAGGCTTGCACAGGATAGGATAGCATCGAGGGTTGCATGAGACAAGTCTTAGAACAACAATGAACAACAACAATGATAACCGAAGATGAAGATAAATATAGTCCTTAACTAATTATTATAATTGCATTTTATATACCTCAAAATCATGCATGGGTCATTCATTCCATGTCAGTTCAACCCAGCCATGACACCCATGGTCTCAGATTTTGATGAAACTTGGCATGTTTGTTCCTTTCATGGATATAAGGAATGATATGAAATATTTCTGCTCCTCTATCACAAATGGTTTTTGTTTCACAGCCTGCTAAAGTTTTTTGAAATCGCGTGTTTTTTTTTTCTTTTTTCGATCGGCGGATGAAATGAAATTTGTTCTCCCTTAGAAAATACATTATATCTTCCTTATTTACCAACCGATGTTGATGAAATTTTTTTATGGGAATACTTCAATAGGAAAGGAAGCCAGAAAAAAAATATTGTATCTATAAACTATCTGGAAGTGGTCTGAAAAAAAAATTCTGAAGTGGTGAAATGAATTTTTTTTTAAATGAAATATCACTATCGACGCGAAGCGGAATATCATCATCGTGAGGGAAAAGGATAACGACAAAAGTTTTTTATAATTATTATTTATAAAGATATACACTACCACATGAAAAAATAAAATTGATGGTTTTTTTCACTCCTTGATTGATATATTTTTTTCACTTCAAAAATAGGAAATGGGTCGTTCCATGTCATGTATGTGGCTTAGTTTTCATCAGAACCGATCCCCGAGCAACCCATTTCCGACCATTTTGATGAAATTTTTACAGTTTGTACTATGAGGAAGGCCTTAGATGAACATCTGAAAAATTTCAGTTCGAAATATGCATTTGTGACTGAAATGCGAGTTTTTTTTTTCGTCAGAGTAGACGTCGTTCCAAAAATGCCTCTCTTTTGAGCTTTAATTTTGCGGCACATATTACAGAATAGATCCTGAAAATTATTTTCTAGGATAAACCTAATGCTCAGATTACGAAAATAATAAAGAAAAGTATAATCCCATCGGCCTCCAAAGTTGCCGATAAAAATTTCGTTAATATATATATTTTTTTTTCTTCTGATTTTCAAGGAATCCTGACGGCATTTATATTTTGTACTTCGCATTTCTACACGAATGTCTACAATTCAGATGATTTACATGCATGTAAGATACGGTAAACAGTAAATTTACATGCTATTTACACCCCTGTTAAATTAATTATTATAGAATAATTTCTCATATAAATTAAAATTCCCCTTCCATGAACTCATTTCAAAGAATTTATTCGACTCTTATTGAGTATGAATGAAAACAACTCATGAATAATGACTTTTTCCCCAACATACATATTTCAATTGCGTTTTTTCTCCTCCTTCCTATTAAAAATATATGCGGCTATATTTTTCTGTCAAATATATAAATGATTTAATTAGCCTCGATGTCAGTAATATATAATCTAAATATGAAATATTACGACGTTTCATCTCTCATTTAAGACTTCTTCAGGTACTAAAACAATTTACAAATAGATTTTATTGGGTAATAATAATAATAGTACATGTAAACAGCTAAATTTTATAAGTGTAAAAATTAAGTAAGTTATTATATTTAAAAATAATTTCATAACATACTACTCACTGTAATCAATTTGTAAATTGTTTTAGTACCTGAAGAAGTCTCAAGTGACAGACGAAACTTCGTAATATTTCATATTTAAATTATAAATTACTGACATTAAGGCTAATTAAATCATTTATATGTGCGCTATAAATGTTGAAGAAAGAGGAAATCAAGAAAGGAGTAAGAAAAAGATGCAGATTGTCGCTCAAACTCTTTAATTTACATGTAGAACAGGTGAAGAAGGAACTTAAAAATGGATATGGACAAAGAAATCAAAATTCAAGAACAAGAAATAAAAAAGCCTAATATTTGTTGAGGATATTGTAGTATTAGGGGAGTCAGAAGAAGACTTGGAAAACATCATAAATGGTATGAATGTGATCCTGGAGGAAGAGTACAAAATGAGAATTAATAGAAGGAAAACCAAGGTAATGGAGTGTAGTATGGGATGGAAATTTTGGAGGAAGTTAAGGAATTCTGCTACTTGGGCAGCGTAATGATGGAGTAGGATAGCACAGGAAGAGGAATTTACTGGTAAGTGTGAATATTAGGAATTCGTTGCTAAAAATGTTGGTATAGTATGGAGCTTGGCGTTATATGGGAACGAAACGTGGACGGTAGGAGTAGCAGCAAGGAAAATAATAGAAGCCTTTGAAATGAGCTGCTACAGAAGAATGAGATGAGTGGACAGAGTGACTTCCAGGAAGTTCTAAGCAGAATCGTGGAAGGGAGAACAATATGGTGGACTTGGAAGGGAATAGATTAATATACCATGTTTTGAGAACTTTAGGGGGTCTTGTAAAATTAACATTAGAGAGGAGTGTGTGTGGGGTAAGAACAGGAGAGGGAAGCAAGGATGGAATATTCTAAGCAGATTATGGAAGATGTGGTAGCTATGTGTTAATAGAAATGAGTAGGTTAGTATGGAGGGTTGTATCACACCAGTCTTAGGACTGAATACCACCACAACAACAACAACCAAATATTCATCTTTCAACTTTAATTTTTCAACACATTTGTGTTTGCCCATCATTAAGTTGGGTTACCCCTTCCATAATTACCCCCCCTCTCTCTCTCTTCTCTCTCTCTTCTCTCTCTCTCTTCTCTCTCTCTTCTCTCTCTCCCTCTCTCTTCCCTCTCTCTTCCCTCTCTCTCTTCTCTCTCTCTTCTCTGTCTCCTCTCTTCTCTGTCTCCTCTCTCTCTTTTTCTCTCTCTCTTCTCTCTCTCTTCTCTCTCTCTCTCTCTCTTCTCTCTCTCTCTCTTTCTCTCTCTTCTCTCTCTCTCTCTCTCTCTCTTCTCTCTCTCTCTTCTCTGTCTCTCTTCTCTCTCTCTTCTCTCTCTCTTCTCTCTCTCCCCTCTCTCTCCCCTCTCTCTCTCTCTGTCTCTCTCTCTCTCCCTCCCCCTCTCTTCTCTCTCTCTTCCCTCTCTCTCTTCTCTCCCTCCCCTCTCTCCCTCCCCCTCTCTCCCTCCCCCCCTCTCTCTCTCTCACACACACACACTCTCACTGTGTGTGTGTATGTGGAGAAAGTCGAAAGGAACACCGTTCCTCTGAAATACCAGCTTCTAGGTTGAGTTTTCATAGACTGGAAAATAACTTTCCTAATCTCAACTTCTGTACTTGAGCCTGTCAAACAAACTCTTCCCCTCCAACGCCACCATTTCTGCTCCTTAAGGTATATCGGCTACAAGATGTTTCTTCTGCAGTGACTAGGACTGAAAGTGTGTACTTGAAGAAGTGTTTCTGATCAAATCTGTCAAGTGCAAGAGCGTAAAGTTCAAGCAGAAACCGCTACACGGGGAGATTTCCATGACGGCTACTATCTCCATTGAAGAATACAGCGATAAGCCCTGGAGTTGGAGTGTTTGTGCGCTCGGGACGACGGGAGGATGGTGGACCTGTGGCAGCTGCTGCTGGTGGTGACCTCTGCGGCAGCCTGGAGCCTCACAGAGACGGGGACCACGGGGGCCGCTGGTAACGTGAGCTCGCCCTGCGACCGTCACCTGCGCCACTATGAGGACAACCTCTTCACGCAGCTCTGGGCCTTGCACAGTGAGTCAAGTCATCCCATACTCTGGGCCAGATTCAACTAAAATACAGTCTAGTAGCATATGGTAATGGCCGACCTCCTGTGGTCTCTAGTCGCTGCCTCCTGGCATGTTTGTGACGTCATGGTCGCGAGGACCAGGATTAAGGCTGCTGGGGAATTGATACACTGACCACGTGTCACGCCAGGTGACAGTCCGCAGCCACCTCGGTAGGCCCAGGCCCTCAAGACGGCCGCTCTTGAGCCACTGGAAGAAGCATTTGATAATGAAATAATAAATATTGAACTCCATTTTATTTCATGTTGTTGTTGTGGTATTCAGTCCTAAGACTGGTCAGATGCAACCCTCCATGCTAACCTATCTTGCGCAAGCCTTTTCATTTCTTAAAAACTAGCATACACCACATCCTCCGTATTCTGCTTAGCGAATTCCATCCCTTGCCTCCCTCTTCTGTTCATACCACACACACTTCCCTCTAATGCTGATTTTACGAGACCCTCTTGTCTTAAAACTTGGCCTATTAATCTATCCCTTCTCTTAGTCAACGTCCTCCATATTACTCGCTTTTCCCCTATTCTGTTTGTAACTTACTCGTTAGTGATTCTATCCACCCATCTCAGTCTCCTGCAGCACAACATTTCAAAGGCTTCTATTCTTTTCCTTTCCCCAACTCCTATCATCCATGTTTCGCACCCATATATATAACGCCACGCTCCATACCAACATTTTTAGCAATGATTTCCTAATACTTGCAATTATATTACCCATAGGTAAATCCCTCTTTTTCACAAAAGCCTTCCATGCCTGTTCTATCCTACTCTTTATGTCTACTGTACTTTCACCATCCCTAGTTATTACGCTTCCCAAGCAGGAGAATTCCTTAACTTCCGTCAAAATATCCCTTCCCAATCTTTCAGCCTTTGTTATTCCATTGTTTCCCAAACTACACTCCATTACCTTGGTTTTCCCTCTATTAAACCTCATATTGAACTCTTTCTCCAGGATCCCATTCATCCCATTTATTATGATTTCAAGGTCTTCTTCTGACTCCCCTAATACTGCAATATCATTGGCCAAGTCTAGTGCTTTTATTTTTTCTCCTTGCAGTATGATTCCTTTTCCATATTCTCTTTAACCTTTCTTCATTGCCTGTTCTATATATATAAGTTAAACAGCATGGGTGACAGATTGCATCTGTTTCTTACTCCTTTCTTGATTACAGCATTCTTTTCTGGATCTTCCAATTCTAATTGCTGCTGTCTGTCTTCTGTATACATTATATATTAGCCTCCTTTTCTCGATATTTTATTCCTGTGTTCTTAATAGTGTGTAAAAGATAATTTGTAATCGATTAGAAATTTTTATCATAAATAACAATATGATAATTAAAAAACAATATGGTTTTATTAAATACTCATCAACAACTAAAGCCGCAATATAATGTGTAGAAGAAATTCCAGATGCTATATAAAATAAAGAATCTGTAACTGGTGTCTTTGATTATGTTACTAAGGATATCCTATTAGATAAATTATGGCATTATGGAGTCTGGGATATTTCTCTCAATCTAATTGAATCATGCCTATCTAACAGAAAAAAAAATACATTTCATTAAAAACATAGACCAGCCCAATTGAAAACCCCAATAGAATGAGTTAACGGTGTTACCTTCACTGTAGGATAAATTCTACACAGATGAAAAAATTGTAAACAAAACTACAACCTTTTTTTTACAATTGTCATTTCTAATGAGTGTAGAATGTTTTAACTAATATCATGTGA
The DNA here is from genome assembly GCA_034510155.1 of Eucriotettix oculatus. Classification (NCBI taxonomy): domain Eukaryota; kingdom Metazoa; phylum Arthropoda; class Insecta; order Orthoptera; family Tetrigidae; genus Eucriotettix; species Eucriotettix oculatus. Next base: position 8,316,566 of record CM067376.1, on the reverse strand, counting down.
CAGTATAATGTAATATTTTTAATATAACATGGTATATGTTTATATGTTGTATATCCTATGTTTATATTTCAGTGCTTATTCAATTATATTCCTTTCAAAAATGCAACAGAAAATCTTCTTTGACTTTAACAAGAAGAGTATCATCTATATTTGGGTGACGGGGGCCAGGTAGGGTGACACGGTGACAATTGTGTTAAAATGTTACTGTCGAGGCTTTAATTTGTGAAGTAAAAATAACAGTAAAACTATAAAAAAAAGGGCTGTAAATAGATTACTGAATTGTAATACAACAATTTATGACCTTTTACAGACATTATTAATTAATTTTAATTAATAAGAAAATTACGGCATGTTTTGATGCCCTCTTCATGTTCTCTTCCACAACAGTATCAAAACACAACATTAGAATAATGTATGAAGTCAAACAATAGCAAGTGAGATCCAATGTAACACATAGCACACTAAACTGCTGTCCAAAGTAAAAAGAGCAGTAAGTAAACAAAAATATTTCATGGATAAATGTACTATAATTAATTTATGAACACAAATTCATATTTCTTGGTACAGATAAAACTATTTTCAAAAAGAGATAATGGGTTCATGGAAATGTCGAAGCTAAAAAAAAACTTTATCCCTTGATGATTTCTGAAAAGCATTCTTTTAGACTTTCTGCCCTTCTCTTTTGGACGGCAGTAAACTCCTTTCACAAGTTGTTACAGAAAGCCTGAATAAGGCATGAGAAGATGCCAAAATGTTATTGTTAATTAAATTTAAAGCATAAAACCAGTAAAAGGTCGTAACTTGTTTTATTATATATAACAGGCATTAAATTTATACATTTTAATTACTGAATTGTTATAAAAAAAACCTACCCCCTAATGATAGTTTGGAGAAAAGGATTATTCAAATGCTGTCAATCCAGGCAGACGAGAGGTAGACAAACACAAACTTTGTTTTCTTCCTGTTCTCAGTGTTCGATGCAACGAGCAAGATACCCACGGGGCTTCTGTACGGGACACCCATGGACATGGGAAATTACGATGAGTGCGTGCAGGTGATGGACATCGAGACACTCGACGGTGATGTCTTTGGTGGGAAACATTGTCTTGTAACATTGGAGCCAAAATCTTCAGAAAATGGAACAACTGCTTCCATCAATACACTGGTGTTGGCTCTCAGGGAAAGGAGGAACATGGGCGTGAGAATGGTGAGGAAGAATTAAAGGGGATGACTTTATAGTGGTTTTGAAATTTACCCCCAACCAAATGATTAAGAATTTTAGCACACTGAAATAAGGTTTCCCAGATCATTTATGAAAATATTCTTGAGTTGAGAACTGTAATATCCTTGATATTAGTGACAGGAAAATATCAGCTTATTAATGTGAACTGTAATCTTATGTAATTTAAAATGAGGAAAATATTTTAAAATTTCTTTTGTGTTTTCCATTGATGACAAACACTTAATAAATGCTTTTTGTTATGGTTATTGTTTATCAATAGGAAGAAATTTGAAACCAAGTTATGTTAAATTCATTCCTTACTGTTCCACAAATGTTTTTTGGTTCCACAAGCTGAATACTGTTGTTAGTTCAATGAACAAATAAGATTTGCAATCAGACAAAGGAAAATAGGATATAAATTGAAGTGTTGTTGAAACATATTGCTTTAAAGTGTTTTCATCAGGGTTTCTTTCTGAAGGAAATTTGTTTCTTGTTCCCACTGCAGGGAGGAAGTGGCCAGATTCCAGATCTTGGAGGTATCTATGCCAACATTGGTGCCTGCCTCCCTTCTTCCTGCACAGCCGAGGACTTTGGCATTTACTTGGAGAACAAGATGGCCGACATTCTCCCCGACACGTCCTTCACGGCAGATGAAGGTTATTGTTCAGATGGAAGAGAGGAGCCTTTCAGACCAATCGACTGGTTTGCCATGTAAGAAATGTAACAGTCTTGCAATTCTCACAACTTTAATTAATTTGTCACTCTAATTGCCAGGAGTGTCTTAGCTACATTAAGGTATCAATATGACTATTTCAATTATGCCTTTACCATTTCACTTCTTTTAATTATATTTTTTCTGTTCCCCATCATATTACACCCTAATACTTCTATTGTCAGCATTCCTGATCAATTCTCTTCTGGTTAGAAATTATAATACCTTAATGGAAAAGGTTAAACCTTATAGCACTGTCATAAAATATGTTTGTATGCTGTGGAATAATATAATTTATTGGAACAAGTATTTTATTGGGAATAATGCTGAAAATCAGATGGGTGGATAAAATCACTAAAGTGGAAGTTCTAAACAGAATAGGGGAAGACCAAACAGTATTGAGGATGTTGAGTAAGACAAGGGATAGATTAATAGGTCACGTAAAATTAGCATTAGAGGGAAGTGTGTGGGGTAAGAATAGAAGAGGGAGGCCGAGGATGGAATATGCTAAGGAGATTAGGAAGGATTTGGGATGTGGCAGAAATGAAAAGGCTTGCACAAGAGAGGTTAGCATGGAGGGTTGCATCAGACCAGTTTTAGGACTGTATACCACAACAACAAAATATTAAAATTAGATTCATAAATTGATAATAGCTCACATTGAGTATTAACTATTTAGTGTGTTTGTAAAAGGAACTCAGTAACTAGAAACAGTTTATTTTATTTAAAATTTATTAGTATGTAAATAATTATATTATTAAGGGCTCAATTTCTCTTGTTATAAGAAGGAGTAAGTGGTTCATTTATAGTTGTAAACCATTTCTAAATCCAAAATGAACTTCTTAAAGGAGATTATATTCACTTAAATAATTAATTATTCTACTTTACATAAATAAGACACAAAAGATAGAACTAGAATAGACCTGAAAAATTGACTATTGTACATGTACGTGTTACTTACTTTTTTTTGTGATTTTTTCAGAGCCTTTTTCATTTTCTTTGGTCTTCTTGCAGTTATAAGTACCACATATGATCTCATGACTGCCAAATCTGGTAAGTAACATAGGAAACCTAACTGAAAGAGAAATCAGTAAATTAGTTATAAAAATGCCAGACTGAATTACTCTAAGTATATAAACTAGATGTCCTTCTATAGAGCTAGGGAACTGAACACCAATGGAATGTTTTTCTAATGTGTTTTAATGTCTGAAAAGTCTTAAAGAACAAATTTCACAATGACACTATGTTTTTTTATAGTGGAGGCTGGACAAAGAATCAAAACAAAATTGGTTGGTCCACAGGAATATGTGCATATTTGGGATGGAACGGAATCTTTACAGTCAAAATATTTCTTTCAATAAACTTATTGTCAATCAGTTTGTGGAATTTTTTTTGATGACTTTTCTGAACTAAATATAAATACCTACCGAGTAACTAAATAAAAATATATTATTAGTTTTTATGGTATAGTTCCATTTATAAAGCTTAAATTCCTTAGTAATTGTAACGAAATGCTTATCTCCGCCTTGTTATGCTTGAGATTAATATATTTTAACTGTATAGATTCCAGGAAGGAGCTGTATCTGGCCTTCTCTTGGTACACCAATGGAAAAAAACTTCTAAGCACTCATAAGTCTGCAATGGACCTGTCTTGCCTTCATGGGATCCGCTTCCTCTCCATGACTTGGGTCGTTCTCATCCATAGGTTTGCACTCAATGCAATTCTACCTAATAGCAACCAGTCAGAACTTAAAATCAAGGTCAGTTAAGTATCCCTGAAAAAATAATCTATTTACGTCGAAAAACTATTTATAACTGAATCCAAATGTACTTAACATCATTGTTGTTTTATTTAGTCTTACAAGTGATCTGAAGCAAACCTCCATGCTAATCTACTCTGTGCAAGCCACCACATCCTCCCTAAAATGCTTAGCATATTCCATACTTGGTCTCCCTCTTCTGTTCTTACTGCACACACTAATTTTAGGAGACCTTCATGTCTCAAAACATGGCCTATTAATCTATTCCTTCTCTTGGTCAAAGTCCTTCAAACTTTTCTCTTTTCCCCTATTATGCTCAGAACTTCCTGGTTAGTTACCCTATCCACCCATCTCATTCTCCTATAGTACCACATTTCTAATACTTCTACAGTCCACGTCTCACACCCATATAATGCCACACTCCACATGAAAATTTTTAGTAATGATTTCCTAATATTCAAACTAATATTAATCAAAAGTTAATTCCTCTTTTTTGTGAAAACCTTCCTTGCCTTACTCTAGTTCTTATGCTGCCCAAGTAGCAGAATTCCTTAACATCCTCCAAAATATCCCTTCCCAATCTAACAGCCTTGATTATTCCACTATTTCACATACTACACTTGATCACCTTGGTTTTCCCTCTATGAATCCTCATGTTGTACTCTTCCTTCAGGATCATGTTCATGCCATTTGCTATATTTTTGAGGTCCCCTTCTGACTCCCCTAACACCACAATATCATCAGCAAACCTTATTTTTTTTATTTATTCTCCCCTTGCATTTTGATTCCCTTTCTATGTTCATTTTTAACTTTCTTCATCACCTGTTTTCTATTAATTTAATTTAAAGAGCATGGGTGACAGACTGCATCCTTGTACTACTCCTTTATTATCTTGTCCTTGAAATACAGTTACTGCTGACTGCCATCTATAGACATTGTAGATAACTCTTCTTTCTCCATCACATCACTAGGTTAAAATAATAGTCTTAACAAAATCCTTTTATTTTAAATACTAACAGCAGACTGCATAATACTATTCATTAGATATTATTTATTTGGTTATATATGATTCACTATTATATTGTTGCAAGAATAGAAGATATATATATATATATATATAGTAAATGAGGGAGAAAGATAGGAAATACGCTTTTTGAAACATATGTTTGGACAGAATGGATCAGGATAGAAATATGTTAGGCAGAGAAGAAAGGAAAAGGAAGATGCGATCTGAAAATATTCGGAGCCGGCACTGGAACTCGGATGTCACAGATATATATACGATGTATTTCAGTTGCGTAGATAGGGAAGTGGATAGAAGAGATTATTAGACTGAAAAGATGATTCTGTCGGCGCACGCGACTGGCTGAACGGTTAGGCGCTCTGAAGCTACAGTGCATCACTCCCTAGATGTCGGAGATGCTTTGTCATGTATCAATTCAACCACATAATGCGGAAAGGACGAGACATAGAACGAAGGTGACTTACCTGAGGTTCATAGTGGTGATACTTGTGAGGTTTGTGTACTTGAATGGATTGGAGGCAGTGGCCCCTTTGATCAGAAATTAGGAGACATTCCATGTAAGGATACGACACTTAGCACCAGAATTTTCTACCGTCTATGAACCTCAGGTACGTCACCTTCTTTCTACCTCTATAATATAAAATAAGCCCCAGCCATAGAAACTACAATACTGTAATGACTATAACAGATAATTTCTCTTGGCTAAAAAATAACTTTAATTTCAGTTCATTGACCATTGGGGGTACCTGTTCCTCCAAAGTGGGGGACTCTCTGTTGACAGTTTCTTTCTCCTGAGCGGTGTCCTGGTGGCTTATGTCTTCCTTAACAGTGTCCACAAAGGAGCCAAGTTCAACCTTTTTCTCTACTACTTACACAGATACATCAGGTGAGGACATAGCAAAAGTCAAATGTAGCTTAAGAAGAAAGGTTGAAGTGAAGGAAGAATCGCCATTAACTTTTTAACATTTTCCAGTTATTATTCTATTAATTAATGTGTGAATATTTATGAACTTTTGAGCTACGGAATTTCTTATAACCTTATTGAGATTTTTGTTTCTTAGAAGCTTGTGTTCTATTTTTAGTTAAATTATTTTTGTGCAAATTTTTTACTATTCCGCAATTTAAAATTAATAATTTCAACAGTTTTATTAGAAAATCCTTTGTATATCCTCTTTCCTGTGTTTTCATTTTTCCTGTGATAAATTATGAAGACTCAATTACATGAAAAGGTTTTTTTTAAGTCTGTCTAGAAAATCAGGTTTTAAAGAAAACGCAGTAAAAACTGATAATTGATTCCAACAAAATTTTATTGTTTTGTGTAGAATATAGACTTTTGCTTTCATACCACTAAATCGGTGATGGGCAAACTTTTTAAAGAGGGGGCCAAAGGAAAGAAAAAAGAATTAGGCGGGCCTCTATATACTCTCTCTATCTCTATCTCATCTCTCTCCTTTCCTTATATTATAATATTATATATTATATATATATATATATATATATATGTGTGTGTGTGTGTGTGTGTGTTATATATATGTATATATATGTGTGTGTGTGTGTTTCAAAAAGCATATGAGGGAGAAAGAGAAAGATAGGAAATACGCTTTTTGAAACATATGTTTGGCACAGAATTGTGCTCAGGGAAAGACATATGTCTCATATTTTCTAATAAAACTGTTGAAATTATTAATTTTAAATTGAGTAATAGTGAAAAATTTGCACAAAAATAATTTAACTAAAAATAGAACACAAGCTTCTAAGAAGCAAAAATCTCAATAAGGTTATATGTCTCATATTTTTGTGTTATTAAATCCTATTAATGACTGAAAGATTATGACGGAAAATGTGATGAATGAAACTGTGACTGCTTTTCTGCATTCTTTTTTAATCGGTCACGCAGGCCAGATAGAATATTTCGGCGGGCCATAGTTTTCCCTTCACTGCACTACATCATTAACATTTCCATATGTTTACAGATTAACCCCATCTCTGATGGTCATGATGTTAATATATGTGTCCCTGATCAAGTACATGGGTTCAGGACCCTTGTGGGAAACTTACTGGCCAGTCAAGTGTGATGAACTCTGGTGGAAGCATATGCTCTACATAAACAACTACTTCGAGGTCGAAAATACGGTAAAAGGACATCATAATTTTTAGAGCATAGAACTTAAAAGTAGCAATATAATTTGGTAAACATGTAAAACATATATAGATATCCAGTGATGGTGGCTCTTGAGTATTTTAAGCAATGTGCTGCAACAACCCAAAGGAACAATTTTTACAAGGATAATTCCCCTGTGTAAGATATTAATAATACTGCAACATCTACATGTTGATAACGCTCCACGATCCGTAATATGCTACACATCTAATTTCATCTACATAACGAGTAATAGAAACGGTTTTCCATATTGTGAATATATAAAATCAAATTGATGCAAATTTATAACTCAGAAATGCTTTTACTTCTAACATATTTAAAAGAAAGAAAGCTAATTTTAGGAAGAAGCCACATATAAGAGCAATGTTGTATGCAGGATCGTGAGATAATTTTCTCAGAATTATGGATGCCTTTAAATTGCCATGTGTTAAAATTTTTAAAAAAATAGCCTTTGATTAATTCAACTATGACACAAGCAGTAATGTTTTTATGAATTCATCCAAAACATTTAAAACTGTAGCCCGATGAAGCCGCCTCCAGCTGTGACAGCATGTACGGCCCAGCTCAGGGCTCCGTTCTTTGTAGCTCGTAGAATTCTTTGTTAGTGGGTGGACAGGGAGGTGAAGAGGAAATACTATGTACGCACATTTCTCATTACAGACAGAATTCTCATGTCGTAAAGAATGAAGCCCAAATGTTTGTAGAAGGGAGCGCGCTGGAAGGCAAGCGGTTTAAAGTCTTCAAAATCGAAGCAGAAATTCACACTCTTATAATAATACCATTATTTTAAAGTTTCCTAAAATTATGAAACAAATAATTCCTCCTAAATTAATTCATGTGCACATATATGCACCAGCCACCACTGTAGATATGAAGTAAATACATCAAACAAATTGCTCTGGAGTAATGAGTTCTGTTTCTTAGACAAAAATTACTTTTGAGAGCCTGCAGTTACCTATAAAATGCTTCATTCCAACAACTCCTATACGACATTTTATCTTCAAGTACATGAAACATTCAACGATAGATTTTTTTTTCTTAGAATAGTGTAGTGTAGTGTAGGAAAGCTGTTTCATTAAAACAATCATAATTGTTTAAAAATAATGAGAAATAAATTACTAAAGAAAGATTATATTATAATTGTTGGCTTGGAATTAGGGTTGTATTATTCAGTAGTACTAGTGAATAGAAATAATGAATATAATAAATAACATGCAGAAGAATGCTAATGTGTTAAAATTGTAGCTGAATCTTATATTTCCTCCTTAAAAATTTGTTTAATGCAAAATGTAGACCTTCCTATGTTGTTTTTCAATTAATAATTTATCTCATCTGAATTTATGAATACATTATATGGCATTTGTGCAATTACAAAAATATGTTTTATTAATGACTAGGCACATATAAACAGTTTGTCAGTTTTAAATTATTATTTTAAACAGTATAAGCAGTATTAATTGTATCACAGTGTAGAAGACAGAAATATCTGTGTAGTAGAATCACAGACTAAACAGTTGTATTGAATGAGCTTTTTAAAATTTTAATTTATTCAATTCCACAATCCAGCATGAGGATTGCTTTATGTTTACAGGAACTTATCAATTGTAGAGTAAAATAAAGGTGGATTCTTTATATTATGTCTATTTTTATATACAAAACTCAATTTACAAGGCAATCATTAGCTAGAAATAGTGCCTGTAATGCGTGCAGATTTTTAGTGTTAAATCTCTTGGCCATGGTTTCACAGCTCTGTTTTATAGTTGTATATTAATGACTACTGGATTGTGATTTCAGTGTGTGGGCCAGGCTTGGTACTTGGGTGCAGACATGCAGTTGTACTGGCTGTCACCTTTGGTTCTCATTCCTCTTTGGAAGAAGCCAGCTCTGGGAAAGGCCCTCCTTGGGCTCTTCACACTTATAGGCCTTGCCACCACGTTTGGTATCTGTTACTATTTCAAGATTGTCGTACACATGAAGGCTGCCATAGATGGGTATTTACTCAACTCCAATACTTTTCCTCGTTTGTCTTTATTTTTTCCTCTCTTTGGAGATGAAGAGTTTCAAATAAAAAGTTGTGATTGAATTATGACAAGGAAAATAAAAAGTTCACAGTGACAATTCATATCAAAAATGTATGTTATTATAACAACAAGTAATAGAAACAGAAAATTAAGTTAACATATTTTTTTCAAATGGAAAACTGTTCTGTACTTCATTTGCATTGTTTTATCTATTAGTATCTCTGATCAAAATGACAGCATTATAATTCAAAGTTCAAATACAGAGATAAAATTAAAGTAGGTGCAAAACCAGTGAAGATGACTTTAGTCCACATGTTTTTACCAAAGACATATATAAACAACATAGACTGGCTGGATACAAGGCGCCGCCATATTTGAAGCAAATTGAAGGCTCAGGCGCCATTTTTTGAATGGAAAGGTGGGGGCGTGTCCTGTCGTCTGCTGCATGGCATTGAATTGAGGTGGACTTAGGAATACGTGCAGGAAGCGTATCTCGTAAATCAATATTTAAAAACTATATATACATATGTATTAAAGTTACAAATGAGCGGAAACCAGCTAGAAAGTGTTTCATTACATATAATATATATAACACATCACTTAAAAATTGTAAATTATTTCTGTTGTCACACAAGGAAAGTTAACACGGATAAGGCTCATTAACATCATCTCAATGCTAAATACAACATGTAAACATTGACAGTTAATGAACAGGAAACTTTATAATAGTTAATTTATAATTTTTGTTTTAAATCAGTCATTTCTGATATTAATGCCGAATTATTAGATGAGATATGATGAAGCATCTCGCTCATCAGTCTATAATAATAAAGATTACTCCCAATATCTAAAATTTTAATTTTTTTACAATCATACAATTGTACGTTGTACAAGTAACATCTAAATGCATCTAGACTGACATTAAATATAGTTGAAAGTTGATAGGGATCAAGGTTAAACGAAATAAAACACATTCATTAATTACAGTACAGAGAACTACTTTCATAAAAAGAACAAGAGCTGGCTTGAATTCTAGATCAGAAATTTGGTAAATATCCAAGTTACAAACACGTGCTGTCAAAAGTGAAAATATGATGATATTTACTTAAAATACGATATTCCAGTTGTTTTTGAACTACGATTAGTACAATTGTACGCTGAACACACATTTGGCATGATTTCGGATGAAAAACAATATATTTTAATCACAAAAATACACGATTATTCAACCTCAGTCATTTAACACAGTACATACGGTCAAAGTTCTTGACCACCGTAGACATTGTGATTGTCTCCCCCTGTTGTTAGTTGCTGCCACCCAGAGCGCTGTAACAGCCTCGTAGCCTCTCTATGATGTTTATATATCTCTTTGGGTTTTACTTTATTTCATCTGTTTAATCAAGCCTGGCATGCATCACAATTGTCTGTGATTTCATATTATTTTCATCTTTGTCTTATTTTGTCTTGAACCTCCTTGGTTTATAACACTATTTTGATTCCAGGGGTGATGAAGGTTGGAATTGGACATGGCTGTACTATAACTACACCCACACCAGGTTCACTCCATGGATAGTTGGCATCACTTTTGGATACATCCTACATGAAGTCAAGAAAAGGCCACCAAACTCATTTAAGATGACCCCTGTAAGTCTATATATATATAATAATATATATATATATATATATATATAGGATAGAAAGAAAGATAGAAATATTTGGGAGAAAGGCAGGAAATTCGCTCTTTAAATCATATGTACGGCATGGAATCATGCACAAGGAAATACATATGTCAAGCGTAGAAGGGAATGGAAGAAGGATGTGGCCAGGACTCGAACCTGGGTGCACGAAACAACAGTGCATCGCCCCTAGAGCAGTGGCGTGCGTCTATCCACTCCGCCACCACATCGAGTACGACCAACTGAACATTTTCAGTCTATATATATTAGGTTTTCAAGTTAGGATGGATAGAGAAGAGGGATGGAAGAATTAGGAGCATAAATTACAAATAAATTATATATTTGATAAGTGACGAAGTCACGCATTTGATAATTGGATAGAAAGAAAGATAGAAATATTTGGGAGAAAGGCAGGAAATTCGCTCTTTTCTATCTTTCTTTCTATCCAATTATCAAATGCGTTACTTCATCACTTATCCAATATATAATATATATATATATATATATATATAGTTTTTAGGGAAAGGACAGAGAGATAGAAAGTAGGTGACTTACCTGAGGTTCATAGATGGTAAACACCTTGACAGGTTTAGAGGACTTGAATTTTCAGAGGCACCGCCCCCTTCATCAGAAAGTTAGGAAGACATTTCCAGTGATCAGCTAGCCGACGACTGAGCAGCCAAAATTTGCTGCGCTGCTAGCTTAGGTCCTCATTGAGAGAGAAAGTTGGTGACCTGGTGGGGTCAATCATCCTATCTATCATATTTAATTTAAATACATACTCTCACTAAGACTAATACAATTTTTCAATGCCATTTTTATCTATGTGTTGAGCATTTATCCAATTTCTTTACAATTATTTTATTTTAATTATAGTGTTGTATTTTAGTGGTATTGTTTCTAATAGTTTAATTATTTCCAGGTACAGTGGCTGACTGTGTGGGCCCTCGCCTTCTTTTTCATGCTAGTGTCTTTGTGTGGGACGTTCCCTATTATCCAGCCCGACCATGAGTACAATGTTGTAGAGTCCACATTCTACAATACCTTTAACAGACCTTTGTGGGCCTTGGGACTTGGCTTTATGATATTTGCCTGCAGTACGGGATATGGAGGTAAGGATACAGTTAAAAAAATTTATTGTTTTCATTTGCCATTGAGGAATAACTGTCTCATTTTCAAAATACTGTAGTTTGAAAAAAAGTCGTTTTCTTCTTACAAACTCAGTAAAGTTCTTTGTCACAATGTCAGTCCCCAGATAAATATTTAAATATATATTATAAATATTTCAATGTTAAAATATCTGGATGGAGAAACCACAAATTGCTCAGTAACATAAAAAGGAAAGAATCATGTCTAGATGAGAATAAAGTATCAGTAAAGTTATAAGTTTCAAGATTCCATTTTTTTGTGCTACCTTGCAGAATGGACCAAAATATTTCACCTTAATAAAATTAAACTTTTTGGTTCATTGTGCCATATTGAAAATTCACATTTAATTGTCCTTTATGATGAATCAGCAACTGTTTTCCAGGTCCTGTGGATGCTTTCTTGTCATGGTCTTTCTTTGTACCACTGAGTAAGCTCACTTACGGCATCTACATCTACCATATTGCAATACAAGGCATTATTTCAGTGCCCATGAGGCATATCATCTACGACAATGACATAATTTCGGTAAGTTTAACCATAAATTCTGCCTGAAACCAATTTATTTTTTTGTTGTTAATAAAGGGCTTGGATACATACTAAGAAACTCAAGGAAAATTTAATGTCAGGTTTGGTTGATCTTCAAAATAGGAACAGTGAATCACAGTTGGGTGCGAGTAATAGAAGAATGGAATAAATAAAAATAAATTCAGGAAGGCAACAATAAAATATACTTATGTTGTCAACAGTCATTCAGAAATAGGATCAGATACATCCCGATAAAGGGGGCTGCTTTCTGCACGACAGAATTGAAGAATTACTCAAGAACCTGAATCGAAAATCAGAGATAATGAAGAAAACATAGGATTTTACAGAAAGAAGAGCACGGAGATTGGATTAAATGAAGATCTTAATGTTCTGATCCAAGTTCTTGTAAATATCCAATACAGAACGTCATTATTTTCTCTCCATTTAATCCAATGCTCATTTTTCTCGTTTAAAATCAATAAATTATGGGAATATTTACACATATTAGGAAAACAACACACAATTCAATTATTAATGAAGGACAAAATGTCTACATTTGAGTGAGTAAGATTATGAAAGAAACAAGCTATTACACTATGTGAAGTTATATTATGCATATTTTAATCATGCATGGTTGTAAATTCCCAAACCTTGTTCCCAAGGCTTTTTATTATTATTATTATTATTGGTGTAGGCCTGTATATAAGAAGGGTGAAATTGAAAATTCACACAACATAATATAGTCTTATACAACTGATCTATGTTCAAAAATTAAGGTTGAAATTTTATAAGAAACATCTGGGAAAGAAGTGGAAAAACAATCATAAACTGAGGTAAAATATTGAACTATATAAACCTGGGGTAATTTTACTCAGAAATAATGAAATCATACTGACAATTTATTTTAAAATTTATAAAAGACCTTCTAGGTAATCAGTTCTTCAGTTTCACTATCACTTGAGAAATATTGCAAGTCCGCCATCAAAACGGCATGGCTTAAGCTTAATTTAGCCTCGGTGGAAACCCAAGAACTGTTTACCCTATTTTAAAAGTGTTTAATAAGCATTGAACATCACAGTACATAACCTAAAGCAATTCAGAATCATGTTCTAACCAATTGTACAATAATAACTTCCAAAATAAGGACTTGAGACACTGACATGACATAAATCATGTCTTGCTAACATCTTCAGGTCAAATGCGTACAGCATAATATTCTGCATTGTCTGGTCTATGATAGGCCTAAGTAAAAAAACATAACAATAAACTCACTAATAGGCCTATTATCTATTTCCTCCCCATAGAATTTTGGCATTCACTCAAAACAACAGAAACTGTACAAAAATTTTAAGAGTCCTCATTGTCCTTGTAAAAGAAATACAGCATTACATAATAGTATGTACTAGCCCTTAATCCTAAGGTTAATAATACACTGAAACATAGATTGTGTTATAGGTCTATTACATGTCGTGGCCATGGTATTACTTAATGGAAATTACATTTGATTACTTTGTTTCTTCTGTGGTTTGCAGATAGCAGACACTTTTGGGGACATTGTGTTCACGGCACTGGTGGCAATAGTCATCAGCCTGGTCTTTGAGTCTCCATTCATGGTGCTGGAGAAAGTTCTTTTAGGTAAGTAACTAGAACACAGTCTGTCTTAGTTTTGCACCTCAACATTGAGTACTATTGAGGACCACGTATACAGTCACAGAATTTCAACTTAACACAGAATACTGGAACACTGGGTAAATAAATCCGCAACATTGCAACTATTGGCATAAACAAAATATTTTTACTATAATCCTACAGCTGGTATTTCTAACATAAGAAAATTAGTTTATTTTGCATATTTCCACTCTATAATGACATATGGTGGTATAATATTCTGGGGCAATGCATCAGGGAAAGGTAAAATATTTCAACTTCAAAAAAAAGGCTGTCAGAATATTATGTCAGGTCTCACCAAAAACGTATTTTCAAGAAAACTGGAATACTGACACTCATATTCAATCACTCATGTTATTTGTTATTAATAACAGTAACCTCTTCAGATATATTACATGACTTTGATACCAGAAGTAAAAACAATTTACACAAGGAAGGAAGGAAGGGAAGTCTCTAACCGTAATACAAAAGGGTGTACATTACAATGCCATCTATTAGCATATTTAATAAACTTCCCACCTCCATTAAACAATTAAAAATAAATCCAAACAAGTTCAAATATGAACTAACTTACTAAGGCCACTCCTTCTACTCTGTTGAAGAATTTATGGAGCTGAATGTATCATAGGGTAGATATTTATAATTATGAAAGAACATTATTAGAACACTAATTTTTTAGTATAGGATGTAAAAATGTTTATCAATTTTATATATATAAGGTACAAATTGTATGTCTTCTGTATAGAACTTAAGAAAATATTATTATAAGTTAAAAATTAATGAATAGTTACAGTATATTTTAATATTAATAAAGCAACCTAACTATGTAAAATCTCTGACTCGTTCCACATCCTTGAAGCTTGTGCTTGCTTCTCTATAGGAGGATCTATGGAATATGATCTTATACTTATACTCTGGATCTGACCTTATTCATAATGAAAATGAGTTTCTGAAGTAGACCATCAATTGGCCTAGAGTAATGAAGTTGCTCAGATATCTACGTATCACATGTTGTTGTGGTATTCAGTCCTAATCCTCCATGCTAACCTATCTTTGCGGAAACCTTTTCATTTCCGCATAACTACCACATCCCACATCCTTCCTAATCAACTTAGTGTATTCCATCCTTAGTCTCCCTATTCTGTTCTTAGCCCACACACTTCCATCTAATCCTAATTTTACAAGTCTCAAATGTGACCCTTATCTTGGTCAAAGTCCTCCATATTGTTTGCTCTGCCCCTACACCGCTTAGAACTTATTTGTTAGAGATCTATCCACCCATATAATTTTCAGCATTATCCTATATCAGATGTAACTAATCGATTTAGGCTACTTTTTCCTGGGAAAGAAACCAGTGCCACAAAAATTTGCTTTTAAATATTCTACACATTCACTTAAATCTTGAAGGCAACTCTTTTTTTATTTTTTAAATAAGCTTAAGAAAATAATTGTAAGCATAAAGTGTGATAAAACGGATATCTTAGTTCTCCACAAACAATAAACTCTGTCATGAAAGAATAAACCACCGACTTTGTAAGAAATGTGTTTTATTATAATAAATTGATAAAAAAAATGTCAAGATGACTTCAGGTGCATATATAAAAAATTTAAAATTTCTACAGCTTCAGTGAAGCACAGATTTATATTTATTCATAAAAATGTTTACTGTGTAGCCCTATTGATGTTTCTGGAAATGAATTGTAGATAAAGCTAAAAGCTCAAAATAATGTAATACGTACCATTTAAATAAATAAATTGAGAAATTTGAGGATTTAATGGTTGTAATTAGAATTGGGCCTACGAATTGACGGCAAAAGTCGTGTAATATTTCTTTAGAATTTTTAATTAATTATCGCAGATTTTTATTAAAAATATTTATTATGTCTCGAAGGGTTTAAAATTATTTACATTAATTTGCACCAAGTTTTTTATTTTATCGAAAGATATTTCCGGAAATTTTGGGTGGTTTGAATGCGATGACACGGAAAACTGTTAAACGCCATTTTGACATCACGAGACTGTAGACGCGAAATGGCCGATACCGATCTTGAAATTATGTTCTAAAATAACTGTTCTTTCCAGTTCAGTCTACACATTTCTTTGTTGGTTTTCATCTCAGACTCTTCCTTTCCCCTCGTCACCCACCGATCATTCGCTTCCCTTCTCTGCGTTGCCCGAGTGAGTTAACTCGTGTATGCGAGTGTCGTCCAGGAGGTTAGAAACGCACAAATCTTCAACTTTAAGTATAAGTAAGTAAGTATAAGTATAAAATCATATTCCATAGATCCTCCTATAGAGAAGCAAGCACAAGCTTCAAGGATGTTGTGGAACACGAGTCAGAGATTTTACATAGTTAGGTTGCTTTATTAATATTAGAATATACTGTAACTATTCATTACTTTTAACTTATAATAAGATTTTCTTAAGTTCTATACAGAAGACATACAATTTGTACCTTATATATAAAATTGATAAATATTTTTACATCCTATACTAAAAAATTAGTGTTCTAATAATGTTCTTACATAATTATCTTTCATAATTATAAATATCTACCCTATGATGATACATTCAGCTTCATAAATTCTTCAACAGAGTAGAAGGAGTGGCCTTAGTAAGAACTTAGTTCATATTTGAACTTGTTTGGATTTATTTTTAATTGTTTAATGGAGGTGGGAAGTTTATTAAATATGCTAATAGATGGCATTGTAATGTACACCCTTTTGTATTAGGGTTAGAGACTTCCCTTCCTTCCTTCCTTCCTCGCTTCCTTGTGTAAATTGTTTTTACTTCTGGTATCAAAGTCATGTATATCTGAAGAGGTTACTGTTATTAATAACAAATAACATGAGTGATTGAATATGAGTGTCAGTATTCCAGTTTTCTTGAAAAGTCCCCTACAAGATGTTTTTGGTGAGACCTGACATCATAATATTATTCTAACAGCCTTTTTTTGAAGTGTAAATATTTTATCTTTCCCTCCCTGATGCATTGCCCCCAGAATATTATAATACCATATGATGCCGAGCCTAATTTTCGTAGGAGAATATTAATATGATCCTTCCAGTTTAATTTATTGTCCATGGATGATATACCTAAAAATTTTGTACATTCAACTTCAGTTATTTCACAATTATTTGTTGCTACTTTTATTGAGTTCAAATTGGCATTAAGAAAAGTAGTTGGCGTTTAAGAACGTCTCGTCTGACGAGTTAGTCCAACTCCTTTACCTCCCGAAACAATTTTTGACTTACAAGTATAATATTCGCAATAATAAAGTGAAAAACGAAGATTTAAAAACTTCCGCCGTTCTTCTTAATTGCAGGAGGAACCAAAAGCGGTAGCAAGAAGACAGCAGCTTCCCCTGCGTTAGACAAGTCAGCCGTCTCGGGCAAGTCGAAGGTAGAATCTGATCCCGAAGCCACGTTAAGGACCGTCGAGAACCTCAGCAACGGTTCCACCACGGCCCAGGACAGGCTGGCCAACCTTCTACCTCACTAACGCATCATCGACGTCTCTCCTTCCAACAACAACAACAAGAGGCTTCGACATTGCAAAGACTGCCTCGTGAAATCTGACATTACTCTACACACCATAAAATTCAAACTGTCAGTGAGCTGACTTTAATTCGATTTATTTTCCTCAGGGGTGACGCTTTTAACACAACGCTGTAAAAAAATTATAACACAAAACCCCTTTTTCGCCCACATCTACAAATAAAATGATGTGTCAATGTTAAGCCGCATAATTCATGTGTATATTAAATAATAACAGATTAATTATTAAAGTACGAGGGTCTTTCCCGGTGAGTGAATGGCATCATGTATAAATTCTTCTCGAGTTTTCAAACCGCGTCAAAGATTTTAACAGTGACGTTTCGATGGCGGCTTGCTCTGCCATCATCTTCAGACTGAAGTGTGTCAAATTCGGTGAGTGTAGGCATTTATATAGTGTCTGAGGCAAGTCTGTGCAAGCACAAACCGCCTGTGATTGGCTAGATGTGGGACGCGGGAGCGAAGGCGTCTCTCTCCCATTGGTCCACTTGCTTAGTCATGCTCTAGTCTCCTCACGTGACTCAGCCCCGCGGCGTTCCTCCGGTGAAACAATGGGTTCCAAGCCAGGCTCAATTGAAATCCAGAATCTCTATTCCAGTAAATTCTCACTGGACCTGATGTTTATTGCCTCCACTTCAGTCTGAAGATGATGGCAGAGCAAGCCGCCATCGAAACGTCACTGTTAAAATCTTTCACCCGGTTGGAAACTCGAGAAGAATTCATACAGATTAATTATTATTTATAATTGCTACTAAAAAAGTGGCTACATAATTATGATACCCTAGTTTGAAAAAAAAAATAATGTTTAAATGAATAACACAAACAAATTTGGTCGATATACCACTTTGTAACATTTGGTAAAAAAAAAATTCAATACGGAATTTGGCGATGCCAAGTCAAAGGCAGTCGGCTTGAGGTTAATTGAAGAAGGCTGAAAACAGGGTAAAAAACGTACACAGTTTGGGGCCGATCCAGGATTTATAAAACCGTTGAGTGTCAGTGACACCAGGCTATGGCTAGACCTGGTATTTGCCCCACAGAGAACGGCGGTAAGTAGGGTGAATGGCTCTTCCCAAATTATAGGGGTATATACTGTTGATTGGAGAGGATTTTGTCCCCTCCGTCCGTAGGAAATTAAATAATGAAGTACGGGAAAGTTATTAAAAACGGGGGGAAGTGGATTTTGACGCAATTGAGGATTGGAAACCGACTTTTGGTAATGGTGATAGATGGAGAGAGACTTGGAATGACATATATATATATATATATATATATATATTAAGAAATCCTCGAATACGAAATAATATATATATATATAGTAGAAGATTCCGCGTTCCTCCGTATTCGAGGATTTCTTAATTCCTTTAGGGCGCCAGGTATTTTTCACAAAAAATACCAAAAGATGATTTAGTAGTTTTAATTCCAATCCGAGCATGAAAAACAATTATATCTGCAGGGCGTGGTCATTCTCTCGTCGTCCCGCCGACACAACCTGCTCCTTCCACTACCCCATGACGACTCCCAAAGTCTCGCCAGACTACATTGTTGGCCCGGGCTGCGTCGTTCCTCAACAATTGCAACTCGCAAGCTGGCCTGCATTGTTAAGTGTAACTTTTCATGTTACAATATATATATATATATATATATATATATATATATATATATATAGAGAGAGAGAGAGAGAGAGAGAGGGGGGGGGGGGGAGGAAAGAGTTATTGGGGATGTAACTAAGTGTAGATTTGAGAGACTATTTCAATAATGTCTTGAGTGGTTGTGAATTAGATGGTCCATGGCGGAATGTTTGATCGTGATGGCGGATAAGAAGATTAAATGATCAAGGTGTTCATTTTCCAACATTTTTTAATTATTAAATTCATTATTGTCTGAAATTGCCCTTGTTACTCGTTAATTTCATAAATTCTTAACTTTCAAATGAAAATATGTATCCATCCCATTGTTTAGAGTTTTTTTCCATGGCTTCTTTAAAGTGCAATAAAAAGTTGTTTACTTACCAGCAGCGTCCAGTTTCTTCGAATAATTCATTTGGTTCCGAAGTGCAGATTAATAAGATTCAGCGAAACAGACGGCTCCAATATCAATATAACATTATTGTTTTTACAAGGAAACAAATTCTCTTCGTGCGTTTGTTTCAGCGACCATATTTAATAATGTAGAGTTGTCCTCCTTTTATTTCGCTGTTCTTTGAAAAGGATAAACTACATATATGTGTGTGAGGTCTACGTGTTTTCTTGTCTTCGTGAAATTCGCTTTTGTTTAGACAGTAAGTTATTATTTTATTTCGCATATTTTAAGGCTGTAACATATAATTGCATACAATACTGTAAACTGTCTAAGAGTTTAGAAATAGAAGTTTGCATTGTTCTCTGTAGTTCGTGTCATATAGTATCTATGGCTGCGTCGTGTTTGTCTTCTGTATACTTTGAAGTTGATTGAACGAATGAGTAATTAACGGAGTGGAAACAGAAATAATATATTTGCACGGAATCGAATAGATTGCAGCGGCTCTGCGAGTTTGCTTTAAAGGTGAGTGGAGAATATTTAGTATAGTTTAAGGTGAATGTTGTGCACTCTTTGCTTTATTCATTAAACGATGGCAAATATTCCAGATTCTGGAAAGTATCGTGGAAGACGTCGTGCGATGTTTAGGAGGAAAGAAAGCATTGCTCTTGAAGTAGACATGGTTTAATGCGAACGACGGACTAACAAATAACTGTGACAAAACACACATTTCATGCAATTTCACACACACACTCAACACAACTTTACAATCTATAATAACACTTAAATACGACAGCAAAAATGTAAATGAAACTTCCTCTGTTAAATTCTTAGGTCTCTTAGTAAATAATAAATTAAATTGGACTGATCAGATTAATCAATTACTTAAGAAACTCAGCTCAGCTACATGTGATGCTGTCAATGTCCTTCCACCTTCAGTGATTTAAAAACAAGAAAATTAGTATACTTTGCATATTTTCATTCTATTTTATCATATGGTATTATATTTTGGGGCAACTCAGTAGGCATAGATAAGATTTTTATTAGTCAAAAACGTGTTATTAGAGCAATATGTGAGGCAGGTTTCCTCACGAACTTCTTGCAGAACTCTGTTCAAAAAGTTAGGCATTTTCACTTTAACGTGCCAATACATTTATTCATTGATGTTATTTGTAATCACAAATAGGAGGCACTTATTTTTGAATAATACTGATATTCATCCCTTCAATACAAGGAACAAAAATAATCTGTATAAAAAATGTAAAACATTGTCAATTGCACAGAAAGGAAGGTGTGCATTATCCATCTTCAACAGACTGCAGTCAGCACAGAATTAAACAGTTGTCCGATAATCAAGGTAAATTTAACACTGAATTACGCTCATTTTTGCTTAGCCACTCCTCCTTCTATTCAATAAAGGAATTTATAGAAGAATCGGAGAAGAGTAATTTATAATAGTTTATAATACAAAAATTTGTTATAAGTATATTTATCTTTTATACAATAAAATAATGTAATAAATGTACACAGCCCTGACCCATTCCACATCCTTGAAGCTTAGCTTCTTTACAGGATCTACGGAATATGATTATTATTATTATTATTATTATTATATAAGTCGTATTACCAGCAGAAATTATGAAACAGGACTCGGTGGTTACTTGTGGAAGTCTCGTGGACCACTTTAGAACAGAGTAGAGTAGAGTGGGGCAAAAGTACGCACTTAGTGCTTAACCCAAAGAGTATCTTAAATATATAGAGGGACAGCAATACCGTGACGTCATCCCCTGTAGCTCCATAAGAGCATGGCATGGAAAAACAGCGCTTTTCGAGTCCGATAAAATTCTTCTTAAAGCAGCAAAGGACAAATATAAGTGGACTTTTTATTATATATATATATATATATATATGGTAAAAGAATCAATTCAAATGGGAATATTAAAAATATTGAGCATGTTTCGAAATCGGTAAATTGCGAGTTGGATGCAGCCAAGTTATATCAGCATATTTCTAATTTAAATGTAAAAATACATATTTTTCTATTCGCAAATGTTGGTGGAGAATGTAAATTGCTTTTTCGCTGGTCTAAATTCTGATAAAAAGGAATTTTCAATATGCTGGGACCGATTGGACTTTAAAAATGAAACACTATCTCATTAAATTATTGTAATGTCACCTTTTTTAAATTAATCATAAAACATTACAATACGTTTTTAAACATTTTGATAGAAAAATAATTATAAAATTCAAATTACGAAAATGTTTTTTTTAAAACTGTTTATGTATGCGGCGCGACTTATTCAACGCGATTAAATAATAATAATAAAAGGACCTGACTGAGATAATAAGTCCCGTTGATATATTTTTATAATTTAATCGAATAATTAACTATGAAATTTGAAAAATTAATTTGAAAAACTAAGGGTTATAAATTTTAATTTAATAGTGGCAACACTGCTGCTGGCTATTTGTCAGTTTCTCGTCTGAATTTAGGTGTGTTTTCGGAAATAATGTATGATTTAGTGAAATCAGATAGTGAATAAACGTCTAGGACAATCTAAATTATATTATAAAAATATCTTAATTTCCGAATTCAGATCCTAGGAAAAACAATTTACATTTGCGAATAGAAAACTATATATTTTTAACATTTAACTGAGAAATATACTGATTTAAGGTCGCATGTAACTCGCAATTTACCGATTTAGAGACATGCTCAATATTTTTAATATTCCCATTTGAATTGATTCTTTTGCCTTATATATTTGGAAATCCTAATGTATGGTGTAAATAAATAATCCACTTAAATTTGTCTTTTGCTGCTTTAAGAAGGATTTTAGCGGACTCAAAAAGCGCTGTTTTTCCATGACAGGCTCTTATGGGAGCTACAGGGGATGCGATGACGTCACGCTGCTGTTGCCCTTTCTATCTACTTAAGATACTCTTTGGGTTAACCCTGTATACATCCGTTTCAAAAAGAATTAAAATTATGATATTTGTACCATTAAATCTTCAGACCTTTTTATTTATAATTCAATAATTTCATGTTGAATACGTTTCATTCAATAATATTTTTTTTTTCCAACCACTACCAAAAACGCACTTTTACTCCTCATGTGGGGCAAAAATGCGTTCATAGTGGGGTAACAGTTCCCATCTATAGAGATTTTTTTAGAAAGATCTGCATAGGTTCCATAGATCGCAATGTAATTGAACATATATGGAAAATTACACAGTAAGTTACATTTACTCTTAGCAAGATAAACATTTGCTTTAATTTCCAAAGGAAAAATTTAACTGTTGTCACAAATGTAATCACCACTGGCAAGAGCATGCTTAATAATAATAATAATAATCATATTCCGTAGATCCTGTAAAGAAGCTAAGCTTCAAGGATGTGGAATAATGGGTCAGGGCTGTGTACATTTATTACATTATTTTATTGTATAAAAGATAAATATACTTATAACAAATTTTTGTATTATAAACTAATTAATTAATTACTCTTCTCCGATTCTTCTATAAATTCCTTTATTGAATAGAAGGAGGAGTGGCTAAGCAAAAATGAGCGTAATTCAGTGTTAAATTTACCTTGATTATCATTGGACAACTGTTTAATTCTGTGCTGACTGCAGTCACGTGTTGAAGATGGATAATGCACACCTTCCTTTCTGTGCAATTGACAATGTTTTACATTTTTTATACAGATTATTTTTGTTCCTTGTATTGAAGGGATGAATATCAGTATTATTCAAAAATAAGTGCCTCCTATTTGTGATTACAAATAACATCAATGAATAAATGTATTGGCACGTCAAAGTGAAAATGCCTAACTTTTTGAACAGAGTTCTGCAAGAAGTTGCTTTAGGTTACCTGCCTGCCTCACATATTGCTCTAATAACACGTTTTTGACTAATAAAAATCTTATCTATGGCTGCTGCTGAGTTGCCCCAAAATATAATACCATATGATAAAATAGAATGAAAATATGCAAAGTATACTAATTTTCTAGTTTTTAGATGACTGAAGGTGTGAAGGACATTGACAGCATCACATGTAGCTGTAGCTGAGTTCCTCAAGTAATTGATTAATCTGATCATCAGTCCAATTTAATTTATTATTTACTAAGAGACCTAAGAATTTAACAGAGGAAGTTTCATTTACATTTTTGCTGTCATCGTATTTAAGTGTTATTATAGATTGTAAAGTTGTGTTGAGTGTGTGTGTGAAATTGCATGAAATGTGTGTTTTGTCACAGTTATTTGTTAGTCCGTCGTTCGCATTAAACCATGTTAGCAGGTTAGTTAAATTATTGTTACTTGCCTAAGCTTCTAGTGTGTCTTTGTTACTTTTTACTATTACACTAGTATCATTCATCTGCAAAGAGGATAGCTTTAGAAGTTGATCCAGCCCTCGAATGGAAGATCGGTCTACACATCTGCTTATCCTTGACAGTTTATTGTGTGCGTTCTCAACATTCGACTTTTTCTTTTTAAGATCAGATTGAGTGTCATTATTAGGAAATTGTTTGAGGGTTAAAATGGCGTATAGTTTCTGTGTGAGGCGTTTTTCGACGTCTTCTTCATCGTATCATCATCATCATCATCATCATCTTTTGTTTGTAGACTATTCTCAAAATGTGAAACTTCTAATTATTTCACAGATTTTTCGTATCAGCATCGACAGGAAAAAATCTTATACACCTTAAAATCACTGAGAGCCTTTTCCACTGAAGCAGAACTACAGTAGGCAGTGTCAAATATTTTGGCTACTAGTAATTGCGTGATGACTCTTCCAGGATTACTTACTACCTAGTTATTAGAATCGATGTCACGTGATAATTCTCTCTGATAGCTAGCAACACTATTATAATCTCTAATTCTCGTATATTGTGACTCCTCTCTCTCTCTCTCTCTCTCTCTCTCTTTTCTCTAAGTTCTCTCACATGCCTTCTGCCCACCACGGTCTAGAGTTGTCTTCGCTGATCCCCATTGGCTCTCGTTCGGCCAGCTGCTTCCTAAAACTGGCGGCGGAGACACGGAGAAAGGGAATGCTGCGACCCCACAGCAAAACTCTTCTCCCGTCATTCATAGGGAAGGGCGTGAGAATAGTAGCCAATGCCCCGACCTACCTGATGCAGGTTTTCTAGGGGTTTCTCTGCATCTTTCTAGGTGAAACACCGCGAGGGTAGGATCCTTAAACCATAAAACAACTTGGCTACCTTGCTCTACCTTCCGCATCCCCCCTTTTCACTTCCCTTCCTATGCTATTAAAGGGGAGTTGTCTGTTTCAGGATCACCCTCATGTAACCTGTTAACCAAAAATAAAGGTAAAAGTGCGCATACGAACTTTTGTCCCCCGTGATGTGCGAATTTTTGACCCCACGAGGCACTTTTTTAGCTAGCAGCAAATCAATGGCGAATAATTTTAATCGTCTCATATATCAAGTCACGCAACAAAAAGCAGCTTATTAAAACGTCTTGAGAATTATTTACTCGAGTGTTTATATCTAGTTATCAAATATAGTTTACAAGAAATCAAAATATTACATCAGAAAGACAAAAAATGAATCTTGCCTCGTGGTTTCAATCAAAGAGATATATAAACATCATAGAGAGGACGATTACAGCGCTCTGGGTGGCAGCAACTAACAACAGGGGGAGACAATCACAATGTCTACGGTGGTCAAGAACTTTGACCACCGTATGTACTGTGTTTAAATGACTGAAGGTTGAATAATCGTGTATTTTTGTGATTAAAATATATTATTGTTTTTCATCCGAAATCATGCCAAATGTATGTGTGTTCAGCGTACAATTGTACTAATCGTAGTTCAAAAAAACAACTGGAATATCGTATTTTAAGTAAATATCATCATCATATTTTCACTTTTGACAGCACGTGTTTGTAACTTGGATATTTACCAAATTTCTGATCTTGGTGGTGCTCTAGAATATGCAAGCCCATGCTCTTGTTCTTTTTATGAAAGTAGTTCTCTGTACTGTAATTAATGAATGTGTTTTATTATTTCGTTTAACCTTGATCCCTATCAACTTTCAACTATATTTAATGTCAGTCTAGATGCATTTAGATGTTACTTGTACAACGTACAATTGTAAAAAAAATTAAAATTTTAGATATTGGGAGTAATCTTTATTATTATAGACTGATGAGCGAGATGCTTCATCATATCTCATCTAATAATTCGGCCATTAATAATATCAGAAATGACTGATTTAAAACAAAAATTATAAATTAACTATTATAAAGTTTCCTGTCAATGTTTACATGTTGTATTTAGCATTGAGATGATGTTAATGAGCCCCTTTATCCCGTGTTAACTTTAATTTCCTTGTGTGACAACAGAAATAATTTACAATTTTTAAGTGATGTGTTATATATATTATATGTAATGAAACACTTTCTAGCTGGTTTCCGCTCATTTGTAACTTTAATACATATGTATATATAGTTTTTAAATATTGATTTACGAGATACGCTTCCTGCACGTATTCCTAAGTCCACCTCAATTCAATGCCATGCAGCAGACGACAGGACACACACGCCCCCACACCTTACCGTTCAAAAAATGGCGCCTGAGCCTTCAATTTGCTTCAAATATGGCGGCGCCTTGTCCAGCCAGTCTATGTTGTTTATATATGTCTTTGGTTTCAATAATATTCGCACAAGGCAAAGCGATGACATCTTGCAGACTGAGTCAGCGTTGCCAATCTAACGTCATTGGAAACAACTAAAACCTGTACTGCGCACTTTTACCCTCACCCCACTATGTAGTTTATAAAAAAATGTTAAAAAATCTGAAACGAAAAGGATAATGGAAGACGCTCTTTCCTGAGGAAACGAAAGTCATGAGGTACAAAGCTTACACAGGAAAATTTCTTTTTCTGATTTATAAAAAAATAAATAAATAACTTTAATCAAACAGTAATAACTATGACATATATGGAGACTTTCCACGTCCGAAGTAGATCATGGCGGTCGCTAGAAATTCATAATAAAATATCCACGCCTGCTTTGACTTCTAAGTGCAGTCGACGTTGGTTTCTATTTCTTCTATTCGCAAAATAAAATCTGCCCATTGTCCATCTCGTTGAAATCGACCGTTTCAGTGAGGCAGGAGGTTGGACAAGGCTTTGGGGTCACTCTGGTCGCTGACAGAGCCGTTGCTGACTGCAGGTGGTGCTTCCAGGTCCGTCTCCGTCTTCTCCAAGATGGCGACTGTGTCCTCTTTCGCAGGAGGTGCCTTCTTCTTGCCGTGTCTTCCTCCTGTCGGAAGAGAGAAACGACACTCTATTCAGAGGGAAATGTCATCGACTTTGAATGTTCTGGGTGCATAGAGAAAACTACATGAGCGAACGTTTTCTGCACGTAATCGTCAGTCAAGTTTCAAACTCGGAAACTACGTTTTCAATAATATACCAATAAACATTAGGGTTTTTTGTGCCTTTTGAGATAATGTTTGTTGTTGTTGTGGTATCCTGTACTAAAACTGATCTTGCGCAAGCCTTTTCATTTCCTCATAACTAGCACAACCCACATCTTCACTTCCCTCTAAATGCTAATTTTACAAGACCCTCACGTCTTAAAACGTGGCCTATTAATGTATCCCTTCTCTTAGTCAACGTCCTCCGTAACGGTCGCTCTTCCCATGTTCTGTTTCGAACTCCCTCGTCAGTGAGGATGTGGTTAGTGTTAGTTATAAGGAATATAGGTTAGCATGAGGGGTTGCATCAGACCGGTCTTAGGACTGAATACCACAACAACAACAAGGGCTATTTATAAGAAATTATGATTAGCAATAGTTCAACCGTATCCAATTTAATGTCATTAGATTTTAAAATTACCTTTGGATTGTTCTTCACAATGACCTCTACTTGGGACAGTGAAAGACTATTACATACACCAGTTTGCGCTAGTATGGTAAGGTCAAGTATGTGGTGACTTACCGAGCAGGACTTTCTCCAGTACAATGAAGGGCGATTCAAAGACCAGGCTGATAACTATGGCCACCAGAGTTGCAAACACAATATCCCCAAAGGCATCTGCAACCTATCAATAAAACAAACTTGACACATGGTTACTATCCTTCCTTTCGAATATATATATTATGATGAATACTGATTTTTATTATATCTTTAATCCAATATTCATCAGAAACAAGGTACCATTCCCTTAAATTTCCACTAGTTCTTAATATACTCATCTAAAAGAACAGTCAATAATTTTTTTACATGGAATATATATTTGTGTGGACCTCACTCACCGTAGTGGTATCATCATTATAGAGTTTGTTCCTCATAGTCATCGATGTTATGCCTTGCACGGCGAGGTGGTACAGGTAGATTCCATAAGTAAGCCTGCTCAACGGCAAGAAGAAAGACCATGACAAGAAAGTGTCAACAGGTCCTGAAAAAGATAAAAATAACTAAAACTGCCGGATGCTGAGGAAAAGTATTGATCAAGTAGTCAAATTCAAACTTCTTTTCGAGTTGCCGTCTCCAGACTTCTTACAATAAGTTAGTTTACATTTGTTGTTGTAATGTGTGATGGTCCAGTGAGCATTTTCTCTACCTCCATATCCTGTGCTGCATGCAAAAATCATGAGCCCTATTCCGAGGGCCCACAGGGGTCTGTGGAAAGTGTTGTAGAAGGTGAACTCGACAACGTTGTACTCGTGGTCAAGTTGGTTCATCCCAAAGGTTCCACACAGAGACACCAGCATAAAGAATGCTGCAAGGGCCCAGACTCCAAGCCACTGTATCTAAACACGATTAAGGTGAGAAAAAAATTAAGAAAAGATTACTAACCTAACAAGAGTTGAAATAAGGTAAAAAGCGGCATGGTACTTTTTTAATTGATGAAAGTAAAGAATGAATTTGTGTAGAAAAAAGTTAATAAATTAAATTTATAGAACTTTTAACGGGAAATAAAATAGTGAGGTCGAAAGGAAAAATGTGGTGTTACAGGAGCATTGCTGAAAATCAGATGGGTGGATAGAATAGCTAACAAGGAAGTTCTAAGCAGAATAGTTTGAAGACAGAACAATTTGGGGGACTTTGAAGTGATAGATTAATAGGCCACATTTTTAGAAATGAAGGTGTGGAGTAAGAAAAGAAGAAGGAGACAGGATAGAATACACTAATGAGATTGGGGAGGATGTGGAAATGAAATGGCTTGCTCAAGATAGGTAAACATTGAGGGTTGTATCAGACCAGTCTTAGGACTGAATACCATAACAACAATATCCCCAAATAATAAATATCTATTTGTGGCAGTATTCATGTAAATAGATGAAATGTTAAATAATATAACTAAAAATGTAATATAGGCAATAATTTGAGAATGTAAATTTTGGAATTGTGTGGAAATATAAAGGAAAAATTGACATGAAATAATACATTATTTTTATATGTAAGAAAAAATAAGATGAAAAAGAGTGAATGAAAACAGTCGTTGATAGCACGCTGGACACAAGAACTCTTGGTCTGAAGGAAATAGTTTAAACTGTGGAATATTTATTTTTTTGTACTTCTCTGCCAGTCTACACCCACTATCAACTAAAGATAAGTCAATGACTATTTTCTGTCTCTCTGTTTCCAATCCAATTTATTAATATATGATTCTGTTAAGAAATGCAGGCAAATTTTCTAATAAGGTTTAGAGGAGGGGATTGCGTAGTAAATGTTAAACTTACAGTTGTCATCTTGAAAGAACCTGCTGGCATTTTCTTGATTTCATGGAGAATGTATCCAAAACCAACGCCAACTAACCAAGGGGTGAACCTGGTATGTGTGTAGCTGTAGTAGAGCCATGTATAGTTCCAAGCATCATCTCCTCTGGAATAATATGTATTAATATAACATTTTTCTTTTACGAAAGCCAAGAATATTAAATAAATGGTGTATGAGCAATAAAAAGACAAGTAAAAAAGTGTTTATAAGAATAAGAAAACATTTATTTCCATACAATTGCATTTGGGAAAATGTCAGGTTTATATAAATATGCAAAAAGAAAGAATTTTAATTAATCAGATCAGTCTTACAATTGTATATCACCATTCCTTTAACTATTTGCCTTGCAGTTCTTTTATATACACTGTCAGTTTATTATAAAATAACATTCCCTTCAAAATGGGTCATGCTCAGTTTCTTTTAAATTAGTATACACTCTAAAATAGTCTTCATTTCCATTTGTATTATAAGTATATAAAATATTTGTATTATTATACCAACATAATAGTTTTAAAAACATAGATAGTTAATATTTTATTTTTGTGAAATATTGGATTGCATGAATTGGTTATTTTCATACCAAATACAAATCTAATAACTTTTTTGTGAGTTTAAATGCCTGCCCGTATATTTAGAAGCAGCAGTCCCCCAAATTTCTATTCCATAAATAATATGGAAGTATACATTGCCATAGTAAATGTTCAAAAAAATATTCTATTGGGAGAACATATGACATTCATTTTAATGCATATGCATTTCTGTTTATTATGTTGCATAATTCATGAATGTGTTCTCCCCATGTTAGTTTAGAGTCCACATTAATTCCTAGAATCTTTGTGTACTTAACAAAATTTACCACTTTTCCATCACAAGTTAATGCATTTCCCATTATTTCTGCAGTCTGCTTTGTGTTACTGAAATATAAAATGTTTGTCTTATCTGCATTGACTCAAAGTTTATTCAGTTTGAGGTAATTAGTAATGTTATTTATACTAGGTTGTGTTACATTTAGTAATATTTGGATATCATTATGCCAGTTCAGTATTGTCATCTCATCAGCATAGGTAACCAACATACCATTTTTAACAATTGGCATAATATATATATATATATAGGTCCGAAAACTGAGCCTTGTGGTACACCCTGTGTGATTATTCCTGAAAATGATTTTATTTTTGACATTATTGTCTTGAAATGTGATTTCTGTATGATGGTGACCTTCTAGGTATGAGGTGAATAGCTTTATAGCAGTTCCACGCACACCATATGCTTCCATGTTCTTTATGGTTAATGAAGAAATGAAATTCATGTTCATGGAAATAAAATAAAATGTTCTCCCAGTTCAAAGTTGCAGTTAAATAAAACAAATTTATATTTTAGGATAATTTGAGATGGGACGAAAAATGTGTGTAGAAATGTTTCATCCAGGGATATAATACTTTTAAAGTGAACATTCAATATTTTTTTGATAGATTTGTAACATACCCCAATACAGCTGCTCTGAGATGTGTAACAATGTTGTAATGGTAACAGATGCCAAATGAAATGGCTAGACCTGCTAGAGTGAAGAAGCCAAGAAGTGCTTTCCCTATTATTGGCTTCTTCCACAAGGGGATTAGGACAAGAGGAGAGAGCCAGTAAAGTTGCATGTCAGCAGCCAGGTACCATGCGTGGCTTACACACTGAAAACATATACAATTAATTATTCATCTTCTGTGGGATTTAAGGATACCAAACTGTGGTAAAACAATTAAAAAAACATAACAAAAGTGAATTAAAATTTTTCACAGCAAATCATGTAGTGCAATTATTTAAATTTTAGGATTTACTTTAATTTATTGAATTCAAAGTAAGTCAGTTAAAATATTACATTTAATTATTAAAGAAACAAATAAGTCAAAAAGATCATTTGGTGTAATCAGAGTATTTATATTTATTATAAAAATTTAAATGTATGTTTTCTCTACTTAAATTTCCCACTAAGAACATTGCATACCTATGGCGATCAAACTAATCTTGTTATAGATATGTAATCTTAGTTGGAATTTCATTTTAGATATTTTATTAACAATACAGTATGATGTTAAAGAATATTGATAACAATGTAATGCAACAGTGAAAAAAGTCATGGCAGTTATTCTGAAAATTATCTTGAAATCACATGCTGCTTATTGTTGAGGTGTAATCTTACTGTGTTATCAATGCTGAAGTAGTTGTTGACATAAAGGATGTGTTTCCACCAAAGTAAGTCACAATTTACTGGCCAGGTTGTCTCATACAAAGGTCCTGAGCCCATGTAATGTACCAGAGACACTAACAACAGCATGAGCACCATCAGTGATGGGGTTAGTCTGGAATTAAAACATGTAATTTGTGAGATTATGGATAATTTTATTTTAATTCTGCATTCTTTGTAAGAAAACCAACCATTAAGTAAGTATGCTTACATCAGAACTAACATTAAAATGGAGAGTAATCTTAAATTTTCAGGTTTTTTTGGTTCCTAGTCTATTAAATATATTGTATTTTACTCATGTGTAACCAAAAAATGTTACTTTCCTTTACGTCACACATGATCAAAATCACATAGGAATAAGTACATATATAGAATGAATGCTTTGCTTGAAATCACAGGACAGGTCATATACAGAAACAGAGAGTAGGATATAAGGCAGAACAGAGATGACACAAATCTTATATTAGAATAGTATTTGTGTGATTAAATGAGTAACAAGAAAACACCAAAATAGCATTTCTGTGAAGATGGAAGATTGAAACTTTGTATTTTTATCAAAGATCAAAGGTTTT
The DNA here is from genome assembly GCA_034510155.1 of Eucriotettix oculatus. Lineage (NCBI taxonomy): Eukaryota > Metazoa > Arthropoda > Insecta > Orthoptera > Tetrigidae > Eucriotettix > Eucriotettix oculatus. Next base: position 8,284,515 of record CM067376.1, on the reverse strand, counting down.
CCCAGTGTATATTAGGAATAAACAATTCTTGGGTTTCCACCTGGGTTAAATGGAGTGTAAGCCAATACATTTCGATGGCATACTCTGCTATTGTTCTCAAGTGAAAGTTCTTTCACTTGAGAACGAAAGTATGCCATTTAAACGTTGTGTGCCTCAGGGGACAATATTTGGACATTATTCTCTTCATAATGCTGCAAATTAGCCTGTATGAAAGAAGATTAATTACATATGAAGATTTACCAACAATGTGAAATGAAATTCTCCAACACATAATAACATTAACATTCTTTGACTTGAAGTAAAGGAAAGATGCTGCATCCGCCAAGAATATAAATAAGCTTCTAAAAATAAAATAAAAGATTAAATTGTTACATAGTTAGACTACAACTGAAAGCTTCCTGCAGGAATTTTACCCATAGAATTGTAGCTATATATTCTCTATAAATATAGACTAAATGGTAATTCAAAAAGTTATGACATCACTCCAGAGAGACTGTGTTATATCTGCTGGGGGAAGTTTGCAACTGTGTAAGTGTTCTAAATCAATTTATAAAATGATATTTAATAAGTTTCTATATTTTATAAGAAGTATAACATAAATATATTAAAATTGTCATTTTATATTTGTAAATTGACATTATACATGGTGGTTTGGTTACCTTAAATTTATTTTCTGAAACGTATTATAGTAAATTGCTTGTCTTTAGAAAGTATTATTTAAATTGTAAATATAAATACTGTAATTTTTAGGATTTAAATAAGAATTATCTCTGCAGGACGTTTTATGTAAATGTTCTTTCCAAATCATAGCTGTGTAATGTAGACATGACGTATTTTAATAATTCCAAATGTCATCACCTTATGTATCGATGTAAGTAGTATAGAAAAATGTTGAATTTTGCTCCTTTGTGTACCCCATTGAGGAAAACATAGGCTACAAGTAATCCACTTAGGAGGAAAAAGCTGTCCACTGCCATACCACCATTTTGGAGGAACAAGAATCCCCAGTTTTCAATGTACTGAAATAAAAATAAAAATGTAAACACAACCATGTTAAGGGGTAATATACTTTCTAGTATGCAGTAAGAGCCATGTACAGAGATTACAGAATATATAGGCTACAAATTATCACGTCTGTGAGGAAGAATTTAAGCCATAGGCTGCAAAGAGAAAAATAAGTGACATAAATAACACTTAGGTGATTCAATAGTAATAGGATACCATTTTATGTTGTGACATGCAATATCTATATCCACAATTTAGAAAAATGTCTGAAAACTACCTCTTGCCATTTTCCTTAATTTAAAAATATAGAAAGGTGGAATTTTTTAATGATTTCATCCATTTTCACTGACCTTTTTCATAAGAACTGATTGATTGCTGCTTGGTACAAAGGCATTGAGATAGAACCTGTGGTTGAGGACAACCCAAGCCATGGACAAGAAGCGAATCCCATGTAGACATGAAAGGTCCATAGCAGATTTATGTGTGCTGAACAGCTTCTTCCCATTTGTATACCATGAGAAGGCAAGAAGTAGCTCCTTTCTGGAACCTCCTGAAAATTTGTAAACCCAAACAGACATTACTGAAAACAGATTGCAGAGTTGTTAGGAAATGTGACTAATGCAAGTTAAGTTATATTATATATCAAGTCATATGTCAAATCACATATCAAGTAATAAAATGGAGTGTGGTGAAATGTTCAGGTGAGCTGTTTTTAAAGAATTTTAATATTTTCACCTAAACACATAAGTTAAACAATCTAAAAAATTGTAAATATTAACTCAACTTCTATAAAAATTATTTTGTCTTATATTTGCATAATATTGTTTTCAGCAACCACATTCTACAAACAACAAAAAGGTACAAATTTCGTAAGTGTTTACCAAATTTTTCAGTATTTGATATTTTAATATGTACCCTAGATGAACTGCTTGAACTTGTTACTGTTGTACAAATGAAGCAACTCTTTAGCATGTATGTTTTTCCTATTGGACAGCCATCTAAGCAAAATAGGATAATAACAGCAATACTTCTCAGTCCATTATAAGTTATAAAATATAATACACAAACATTAATAACTAGGGAGTAGTTCACAAAGAGTAGGTTGGCACAGGCGAGGAAGACTTTCACTAAAAAGCAGAATTTACTTACAGCTAATATAAGTATAAATATTAAGAAATCTTTATTAAAAATATTTGTACCGAGTGTGGTGTGAGAAACGTGGACCAAAGAAGTTGCAGAAAGGAGAATAGAAGCTTTTGAAATTTGGTGCTATAGAAGAATGAGATTGGTGGATGGAGTCACAAATGAGGAAGTTCTAAGCAGAATCGTGGAAAGAGAACAATATGGTGGACTTTGAAGGGGATAAATTAATAGGCACGTTTGGAGACATGAGGGACTTTAAAAATTAGTATTAGAGGGAAGTGTATGGGGTAAGAACAGAAGAGGAAGGCTGAGGATGGAATACGCTAAGCAAATTAGGGAGAATTTGGGATGCGGTCGCTATGTAGAAATGAAAAGGCTTGCACAGGATAGGTTATCATGGAGGGTTGCAATCAGACCAGTCTTAGGACTGAGTATCACAACAATACAGAAAACACATTGGACATCCCAAGTGGAAATTGAGAAATTGTATATTTAATGTATTGCTTGTAATATATGGCCAGGAAGTGTTATTAAATTATAAATTTAGAAAATTTAAAAATACCATTAATTTCTCAAAATTGGCAGTTTTTCATTTGTATTCATACTGTGGACTATTTTAGCTACTCTTGAGCTGCCACTTACTTATAGTCTGTGTTTAGCTCACCTGACTTAGCAGTCAACACATCATATGCAGTACTGCCAATTGCTAGGAGTCCAAAGAAAATGAAAAAGGCACTGAAAAATAATCAAAAATAAATACCGTATATTAATACTCATGAATTTGACATAATAGTCTAATCAATGTACTAGGATTAAATTACTATAGTAGTTTTCATTGGGTGATATTTCTTACATAGCAAACCAGTCAATGGGTCGGAAGGGTTTCTCTTGTCCGTCAAAGCAGTTTTGTTCAGTTGTGGAGAAGATGAGGCCTGGTATCAAGATGGAAGTCTTGTTCTGCAAGTAGATGGCATAGTCCTCTGCCGTGCAGGAAGAAGGGAGACAAACACCGATGCTGGCGTAAAAGCTGCCCAAATTAGGAATCTGGCTGCCATCCAAAGGAGACTATAGACAAAGGTATTTATTAGTGACTCAAAATACATCAAGGCACTAAACTGCGCCGACCATAAAGCAGCAGTAACTCATTTTCATAACATATAGTTGTGATCTGATTAACGTAGAGTTCTTGTGCTTTGACCAGAAGTACATTTTGCATGGAACAACAATCCATCAGCAGCAGCTTTGCCATCGACATCAGGCACCTGATACCAACGGCAAACCCAGCTGTCAAAATGTTCTGTGCAGCGCCATAAATCAGAGAATTCCAAATTGACATAATTGTTGAATAAAAAGTTCTCGGGATTTCACCTGCCTGGTCATTTGTAAAATACAATGTTTTGACAGCTAACTCCACCATCGTCTTCAGGTAACTGAAGTTGGCTGTTGAAACATTTCATGTCACAAATCATATAACTCGGGTGGAAAACCTGAGAACTTTTTATTCAGTCCATCCACCAAGAAAACATAATTGTTAGTCACAGAATTTATCTCTAAAACATAATACATAAATAGCAAGAATCACTAAGTAATAAATACGATATTGAATTATCCTAATGAAATGGATAGATTTATTAACTTGTGTCTTTTATTTGCATGTCATTTACAAACCCTTTTGAGAGAAATAATCTTGGTAGAAGATGTATTATGGACAAGTTTCTTTAATTTTTTTTGCACCACAATAATGTAATGTAGGGTTTGATTTAATAATATATATTCTTACCGCTAACTGTACTCTAGCTTTGAGTTTGATAATAATAATAATAATAATAATCATATTCCGTAGATCCTGTAAAGAAGCTAAGCTTCAAGGATGTGGAATAATGGGTCAGGGCTGTGTACATTTATTACATTATTTTATTGTATAAAAGAAAATATACTTATAACAAAGTTTTGTATTATAAACTATAATAAATTACTCTTCTCCGATTCTTCTATAAATTCCTTTACTGAATAGAAGGAGTGGCTAAGCAAAAATGAGCGTAATTCAGTGTTAAATTTACCTTGATTATCGGACAACTGTTTAATTCTGTGCTGTCTGCAGTCACGTGTTGAAGATGGATTATCCCTGAATAATGCACACCTTTCTGTGCAATTGACAATGTTTTACATTTTTTATACAGTTTATTTTTGTTCCTTGTATTGAAGGGATGAATATCAGTATTATTATTCAAAAATAAGTGCCTCCTATTTGTGATTAAAAATAACATCAATGAATAAATGTATTGGCACGTCAAAGTGAAAATACCTAACTTTTTGAACAGAGTTCTGCAAGAAGTTCGTGAGGAAACCTGCCTCACATATTGCTCTAATAACACGTTTTTGACTAATAAAAATCTTATCTATGCTTGCTACTGAGTTGCCCCAAAATATAATACCATATGATAAAATAGAATGAAAATATGCAAAGTATACTAATTTTCTTGTTTTTAAATCACTGAAGGTGGACATTGCATCACATGTAGCTGAGCTGAGTTCCTCAAGTAATTGATTAATCTGATCATCAGTCCAATTTAATTTATTATTTACTAAGAGACCTAAGAATTTAACAGTAGGAAAGTTTCATTTACATTTTTGCTGTCATCGTATTTAAGTGTTATAGACTCAATTACATTCATCTCATCTCCATTTTTTGTACATCTTTGCAGCTCTTACCGTCATTTCGCTCACATAGTTTCTCTTGCTGACACCCGCATCCACCTCAGTTCCTTTGCCACCGGCACCAGTACCTGGCACCACGGTAACTAGGCACAGTTTCCCATTGAAGGTGTCACCTTCAGGTGTAGTGATGTCTCTGATCTGGACGCACTCATCAAAGTTCCCTAAATCCATGGGTGTTCCATACAGGAGACCTGTTGGTATCTTTGCTGTTGCATCAAACACTGATGGGGACATAAAACAAGATAAATCAGTAACTACACAGATTATTTGTCGTGATATTCAAAATAACTATTCAGTCTTTAAAAAATAATTTTTAACAAATTTTTCAAATGCATGCATGCTTGAGCATGGTGATTGAGTTTGATGTGTTAATTATTTTCAGTACTTTAAAAGATAAATACCTTTTTTAAATTAAATAATCCTACAGCCTCAGTACAAATCTTGGGATTTAATATGTATTGTTGAACACAATAAAAATTCAATCAATTAACATGTTTTCCAATAATTAAATAAAATAAGTTAACAAGCAGATACAGCAAAGTTCTTATTTAGCTTAATCGATGTACATTCACCATATCTGAGACTTTCTCAGCTAATGTACCTTTTTTTATTATTATTATTTCATCATCATCACCACCAGCTCTTTTTTGAAGTGTAACTTCGCTTTCCCGTACGATTGTCCCCCTTTCAATTCTGTCCTGGGCCCCCGAGTTTCCAATTTCGTACACCCATGTTTCTAGGATCATGTTCAACATCATCAAGCCATCATTTCTTAGACCTTCCTCTCCTTTGGACACCTCCCTTGTTTGTGTTTAAGATCTTCTTTGGTAGTCTCTCTTCCTTCATGACCTAGGCATCTAATTCTCATTGCTTGTATATGACTTAGTAATTTTTGCACTTATCTGTTGGATCTTATCTCCAAATTCCCTCTCACACACACACTGGCCCATGTGTTCTATGGATAATCTTCCTCTCAAACACTAAAGGCGCTGTTCATCTGCAGATTTGAGGATCCACGCCTTGGCACCATTTGTAACAACTATTATTATTATTTAATATTACTAATGTGTTTAAAGTTTCTGGTATTTTAATAGTTTTAATGTAAAATTTTTTTAATAGTATTTTCGTAAACACAACGCCCAAAGAAGTGAATATTATAAAAATAAAATTTGAAAAAAAATTTCATGTATATTGAACATTATTTACAGTGAAAATGAAAAATTTCTGTCGCTTTATATTAATCATAAATTCATAGAATTTTAATGATTTTTTTAAAAAATGTGAAAGAAAATAAATTATTATCGGCTTAATTCGTACAGATCTCTCTCTACTGAACAAGTTCTGAACTAATCTGTTGTGTTTTTTTTAACTTCTGAAATTTTCATTACAAACTTTTGTTTCAGTAGGACACGTAATTGTAGTTGTCTCATAATAATATTTGTAGCGTGCGTAACCGACGTATTTAATCGAATGTTTTGTTGTGAATCGAAAGTTATCTGCAGAGGATGGATATCTTGCAAAAGCAATAAGGTAAGACAAGTCGTTTATATCTTTATCTTATCTTGTCGAAGGCGATAATGTTTTAAAATATGTTATTGACGATGTCACTCATTAAATTAAGACACGTGATGCCCCTGTTATCCATCCTTGCGGTTCACCAAATCGTCATTTTCAACTAAAACGGAATTTTATGAGCTTTAATGTAAGTAAGTTGGCTAGGGTGATGTTGGTTACTCACTCTGCAAGGCCCACAGCTGTGTGGCGAGGCTCTCGTCGTAGAGCTTGAGGTGGCGATCGCAAGGAGAGCTCAAGACTCCGGCGAGTTTCGTGGTCGGCGGAGCTGCGACGACCAGCGACGGCAACAACACCACCAGCAGCAGCAGCAGCATCGTCGTCGTCGAGACGCTGACTGAGGGACTTATCGCTGGCCATGACAGATCTTACGACGTTGGTGAGATAGGGAGATCTGCGAATCACTGTGACTTGACGAGTCTTGAAATTTGAATGGACTTGATAAGAGGTCCATACAACCACATAAGGAGTGGGAGGAATTTCCACCGAAGAGATTGAGAAATGCGAGGTGTCATACAATTCCTCATCACTGGAATACAGTGACGTTTTCCTCGCGTGTCAGCCATAACAGTTGAGTCACGGTGACGCGCAGCCCCTGGTGCAGAAGAAGCTTGACGGAATCGAAACGGAGTACACGAGAACTTTCAGAGAGAATACATTGAACAATCAGATGATTATGTAGAGGAGAGTCAACAAAATAAGGCTAGGTTTACACGCGGGGGCAGTGATGACTGCCAGAAAACGAGGGGCAGTGATGTCAGTGGCGTGTCAACATACGTCAGTGCTGCACTGACAACTGCCTATACATCGCTGAGCACTGCCTCACTTTTCTTGGAGCGTGTGGACAGTGTGTCAGTCATGACTGACCTAGACTCTGCTGCCCTCATGGGAGGCCAGTTAGTGGCAGTTACGGTTGTCAATTATCGATTGTGAACAACGGTGAGGCAGGGTTGACTATCGATTGCGCGATGGTAAACAATTTGTATTTTGCATTTTCAATACGCGTGCAGTTTGGTTTAGTGTGCGATTGGAGTAAGTGAATCTTTGTTGTGAACAGTGGCGAGTAGTTTGGTTCAGAAAGCATTTAGGATAGAGTTTGTTTGTTGCACCTGTGTATGAGCCTATAAAATTTTAGATTAACTTTCCAAAAATAATTATTGTCCAGCCTCCAACGGCACAAACTTTAACTGGAAAAAAAATACGCAAAAGAATGATGTATAGCTATAAACATACTACTTACTATCACACGTGATGGAAAATAATTCATTTTGTTCTGTTCAGTAATTGACAACTTTAAGGGGAATAAAACAACAAGTAATAGAAACCGAGGCAATTAAACACTGAAAACCAGCTTCAAAGAACAGGCGCTGGCTGTTGTTATTATTATTGCTTGATTTCTGTAGTAATAATATAAAGCAATATTACTAAACAACTGTTTTCATTTTCACGTATCTATAGCACAGTAGCGTGATACTGAGTTTGACTTTTTCAGGAACCTTTCCTCCTCGTCACGTCTATTCTATCACAAATACAAAGTGATTAGTTCCTGTTTATCGACAGGGGAAAAATATTCAACTTGATATAAACAATATATCGACTCTATGCAACATCATCAACATTCCAACCTGAAGTAGTTGCCAAGAAATGGCAGAGAAGTATAAACATGCATCAGAGTTCTCTGCCCGCTCTGTAGTGAGGGCAGCACTTGGCAGTTATCTCTGCCTAATATGTAAACAGTAGACAGTGCACAGCCAACCCAACTTCGACGAACATCACTGCCTCTGCGTGTAAACCTAGCTTAATGTTAAAGGAATCAACAAGGATGGTATTCCAGACACAGAAAATAAAATCTCTATCAGCCTATACATAAATAAAGAATAAGACTGGTGTCACGTTTAACTTCTACACTTGTTTGTTATTGCTTTTGATGTATTCAGTCCTAAGACTAAAAAAACCACATTTCAAAGAAATAGAATTCTTCTCCTTTCAGCAACTCCTACCGTCCACGTTTGGCAACCATGGAACATACACGCAACGATGTCCTAATATTCTCACTTATATTATCAGTAAGTAAATTCCTCTTCCTTGCTATCCTACTCTAGTTATTACGCCGCCAAATTAGCAGAATTCCTTAACTACTTTCAAAATATCCCTTCCCAATCTAACAGCCTTTGTTATTCCACTGCTTTCCAAACTACACTCCATTACCTTGCTTTCCCACCTCTATTAATCCTCATGTCGTACTCTTCCATCAGGATCACGTTCATGCCATTTTTCTGTGTTTTCCAAGTCTCCTTCTGACTCCCCACTAATAATACAATATCATCGGAAAGCAACAGATTTTTATTTCTTCTTCTTCTTGCAGTCTGATTCATTTTTTCGCGATGATATTGTAGTATTAGGGGAATCAGATGAAGAGTAGAAAACCATAATAAATGGCACGAACGTGGTCCTGGAGAAAGAGTTCAATGTGAGGATTAATAGAGGGAAAACCAAGGTAATGGAGTGTAGTATGGGAAAACAGTGGAATAACAAAGGCTGTTAGTTTTACTTACGGGTAATATAAGTGTGAATATTAGGAAATCGTTGCTAAAAATTGTCTATGGAGTGTGGCGTTATATGGGTGGTGCGAAACGATAGGAGTAGCGGAAAGGAAAAGAACAGAAGCCTTTCACATGTGGTGATATAGGAAAAGAATCACCAACGACGAAGTTCGAAACAGAATAGGGCGAAATCGAACAATATGGAGGACGTTGACTAAGAGAAGGGATAGATTAGAAGGCCACGTTTTAAGACACGAGGGTCTTGTAAAATTAGCATTGGAGGGAAGTGAATAGAAGAGGGAGGCGAAGGATGGAATACGCTAAGGCGACTCGGGAGGATGTGGGTTGCGAAAAGACGTGCGCAAGATAGGTTAACATGGAGGATTGCATCAGATCAATCTCAGGACTAAATACTACAACACACACTCTTCATCGCCTGTTTTAATATATTAGTTAAACAGCACGAATCTCCTCGTCTTACTCCTTTCTTGATTTATGCTTTCTTCTCTTGCCCTTCAATTGTAATTACTGCTGACTTTTATAAAGGTTATGGATAAGCCTTTCTTATCGATATTTTATTGCTGTACTCATCAAAATTCTTAATAATGTATTCCAGTTAAAATTATCAAAGGCCACGAACATAGGCCTTTTTTTTATGCTGTCTTGTATAATTAGACGCATTGTTAATATTGTTTCTCTTGTCTCTGCATTCTTCCTAAAACCAATACTTCAATTACTTAGTGTAGAAAGTCTCCTCTTCCTTTGATTTACACATGTTATTTATTTATTTACTTATTTCTAAATATTCAGTATAATGGTCTGCTGCGACCCTCCATGCGCAAGCCTTTTCATTTCCTCATAACTAGCACAACTCACGTCCTTTCTAATCTGCTTAGCGTATTCTATCATTTTCCTCCCTCTTCTGTTCTTACCCCACACACACTTCCCTCTAATGCTAATTTTACAAGACCCTCGTGTCTTAAAACGTGGCCTATTAATCTATCCCTTCTCTTGGTCAACGTCCTCCATATTGTTCGCTTTTCCCCCCCTATTCTGTTTAGAACTTCCTCGTTTGTGATTCTATCCACCTCATCATCTCATTCTCCTATAGCACCACATTTCAAAGGCTTCTATTCTTCTCCTTTCCCCAACTCCTATCGTCCACGTTTCGCACCCATATAACATTTTCTAATATACACACTTATATTAGCCGTAAGTAAGTTCCTCTTTCTCGCGAAAGCCTTCCTTGCTATCCTGTGCTATCCTACTCTAGCTTTTACGCTGCTGAAGTAACTTCCTAATCAATCAAACAATTCCACTGTTTCCCATACTACACTCCATTACCTTGGTTTCTCCTCTATTAATCCTCATATTGAACTCTTTCTCCAGGACTACGTTCATGCCATTTATTATGGTTTCCAAGTCTTCTTCTGACTCCCCCTAATACTACAAATCGTCGGTAAAGCGTAAGGTTTCTATTTCTTGTCCTCACAGTACGATTCGTTCTCCATGTTCCGTTTTACCTTTCTTCATCGCCTGTTCCATATATATAACTTAAACAGCATGGGGGTGACAGACTGCTGCATCCTTGTCTTACTCCTTTCTTGATTTGTGCTTTCTTTTCTTCATCTTCTACTCTAATTACTGCCACCTGTCTTCTGTAGAGGGTTATGTGTAAGCCTCCTTTCTCGATAATTTATCACCTCGAATGGAAACCTCCATCTCTAAGGAAAGGCGACTGGTCTGATTGCAACCCTCCATGATAACCTATTCTGTGCAAGCCTTTTCATTTCTACATAGCGACCACATCCCAAATTCTCCCTAATTTGCTTAGCGTATTCCATCCTTAGCCTTTCTCTTCTGTTCTTACCCCATACACTTCCCTCTAATAAAGTCCCTCATGTCTCCAAATGTGCATATTAATTTATCCCTTCAAAGTCCACCATATTGTTCTCTTTCCACGATTCTGCTT
>CM067376.1:8248562-8271062 GCA_034510155.1 Eucriotettix oculatus | reverse complement strand
GGAAAAGAATAGAAGCATTTCAAATGTGGTGCTGCAGGAGAATCAGATGGCTTGATAGTGTAACTAAGCAGAAAGTTCTAAACAGATTAGGTTAAGAGCGTACAATATGGAGGTCGATGGCCAAGTGAAAGGGATTAGATAGATAAATAGGCCACGTTTTACGACTAGAGGTTCTTGTAAACTTAGCATTAGAGGGAAGTGAACAGAAGAGCAGATTATTGAGGATGAGTGATGCGGTAGTTATGCGTAATTAAAAAGGCTTGCGCAAGGAGGTTTCCATCACACCCAGTCTTAGGACCGAATACCTCAACAACATCAATAAAACTTCATGAGCTTTCTAAGACCTTATTGCATTAAATTTAATTAATCATAACGTTTCGGCATATGTTCATGCATTCTTCAAGACTTTTCTTCCTGAAGATGGCAGGCGTGAATGAACATATGCCGAAGCGTTTGAATTAACGTGCACCAATTTTGGGAAATGAAGTTTTATCGTTTAGACGAGCCGCTCAACCGTGGTTATTTGGCATCAGTGACTGAATAATAAACAACAGATTCGACAGACGCCACGAGAACAACTATGGCAGGTACAGGGCAGAAATATACTTAAAGTGAAAATATTTAGAAAAAATATATCCTCACAATAAAACAAATATAAAATCTGAAAAGTAATAAATTGTAGTTAAAACCATAAATATTTAAACAAAGATAAGATCACATATTTTCATTCAGTAGAGTAAAATAAAACTTCTTAAACTTATTTTCTAATAGTATCACATGTTTTCATCCTTAGTCTTCTAGAAGTTATACCTGGATGGTGTTGTAATTTCCCAAAACTAATTTTTGAAGGTTTATTTATAATTTAGTTGCCAGATTATAATATACTTTCCTAACTATAAAAAAATTATTAAGAACAGGCACAGAACATACCTGAGGAACATGCAAGAAATAAATGGATCAAAGAAAGATCATGTTATATATCCTTGGGGCACACTATAAATTGTAGTTAAAACCATAAATATTAAACAAAGATAAGATCACATATTTTCATTCAGTAGAGTAAAATAAAACTTCTTAAACTTATTTTCTAATAGTATCACATGTTTTCATCCTTAGGCTACCAGAAGTTATACCTGGATGGTGTTGTAATTTCCCAAAACTAATTTTTGAAGGTTTATTTATAATTTAGTTGCCAGATTATAACATACTTTCCTAACTATAAAAAATTATTAAGAACAGGCACAGAACATACCTGAGGAACATGCAAGAAATAAATGGATCAAAGAAAGATCATGTTATATATCCTTGGGGCACACTATAAATTGTAGTTAAAACCATAAATATTAAACAAAGATAAGATCACATATTTTCATTCAGTAGAGTAAAATAAAACTTCTTAAACTTATTTTCTAATAGTATCACATGTTTTCATCCTTAGGCTACCAGAAGTTATACCTGGATGGTGTTGTAATTTCCCAAAACTAATTTTTGAAGATTTATTTATAATTTAGTTGCCAGATTATAACATACTTTCCTAACTATAAAAAATTATTAAGAACAGGCACAGAACATACCTGAGGAACATGCAAGAAATAAATGAATCAAAGAAAGATCATGTTATGCCAACATCGACACAAACCCTACAGTAAGTATCACCGTCCCTAATCGTTTCTATAACAACATTGATTAACTACAGTATTCGTTGATATAATTTATTCCAGGAAAATAAATTATGGGGAAAACAGCAGTTAACGTTTTTCCAAAATATTGGAACGCTGATATGCTCCTTATCGGCGGCGCAAACCTTTTCTTTATAGATCTATTACCGCGGGACGCGCAGAGATTCGCGATCGCGGTCATTGATAAGCTACCGTTTAAATTGATCCTCCTCAGTTGTCCCCCTCGAAGACGATGGCGTCGCTTGTGCTGAACCAGCTGCTGCTCGTGGTGACCTCTGGGCTGGTCGGCAACTTGAGCTCGCCCTGCGATCTCCACTTGCAGTTGTACGAGGACAGTCTCGACACGCAGCTCTGGGCCTTGCAGAGTGAGTAGGGAATTCCATCTAAACACTCGACATACTTCCACTAGGAAATTGTATACACCAAGCAGACTTGCAGATACATCCTATGTTCAAGCATGTCCAGAATGCTCTGTTTCTTGGATTAAATTATTCATAAACATTGTCTTGCGTCAAAAGAGCGACATGTTTGGTAGTTTTTAAATAAATTGTTTCACTTTCTATATATATTTCTGTGTGATTTTTTTTATCACTTTTCAAACGCCTTACGGAATAATGGACCATAGTCGCGACATTGTCGAATATACGTGCTGAAAATTTTGTCATACAAAGTTTGGTGTACCGCAAGGTACCATTAAAAGGATAACTAATTCGACAACAAGGCATCCAATTTCATACAAATAATAATAACCAGCCAGTACCAAATATCACATAATTGTTATTCATCTTTTAAGCCCTTCATATATTTATTTTAAGTTGCTTCCTTTTATACTTCTTGTCTGAATTGTGAGAGTTTTTAGAATTTCTGAGAACAAATGAACTGGAGTTTCAAGGTATTTTTTTTTTCAGTTAATGATTTAACACCAGATGTATTGTATTTTATGTTAATAATATTCCCGTTTTAACACTGCAGTCATCCTTTCAGCTTGTGTAACAGCTTAGCACAACATGGATTGATATGATAAGAAAAATCGGGTTTGCATCATTTTGTCAGCATAGTGTGCCCCAAGGATATATAACATGATCTTTCTTTGATTCATTTATTTCTTGCATGTTCCTCGGGTATGTTCTGTGCCTGTTCTTAATAATTTTTTATAGTTAGGAAAGTATGTTATAATCTGGCAACTAAATTATAAATAAATCTTCAAAAATTATTTTGGGAAATTACAACACCATCCAGGTATAACTTCTAGTAGACTAAGGATGAAAACATGTGATACTATTAGAAAATAAGTTTAAGAAGTTTTATTTTACTCTACTGAATGAAAATATGTGATCTTATCTTTGTTAAATATTTATGGTTTTAACTACAATTTATTACTTTTCAGATTTTATATTTGTTTTATTTTTTTCTAAATATTTTCAATTTAAGTATATTTCTGCTACTGAACGAAATATGAGTTTAACTTCAGATATTCCTCTTAATAGTTACAACTACTTAGTTCAAAATGTTCTATTTCCACTTCCATATTTTCTAATGAATTATTTAATTTAATAACTAACAACAATATTACTCCATTTTTTTTATCAGTACTTATTTTTCAGTGGACAGACTTTCCTCTTACTTTATGGAATATTTGGTACCTTTTGATTTCCTCAGCACATTTGAAATTTTTCTTACTTTCTGTTTTCAGTGTTGGATGCAACAAGTAAGATACCAACAGGCCTTCTGTACGGCACACCAGCTGACATGGGTAACTATGACGAGTGTGTCCAGATCAATGTCGAGACACCTCATGGCGATGAATTTGGCGGGAAACACTGCCTTGTTTTTATATCACCAGGAGAAAGAGGAGGATATCAAACGGAATCTTCCACAAATATGTTGGGTCAGTCAATCAGAGAACACAGGAATCTATTTGCTCAGATGGTAAGAGATGTTGTGAAATGGTAAATACTGAATTGACATTTCCTTGATTCATATTTCTCCATTTACATCTTGATTGTCTCACATTAATAATAATGTCATCATAAAAAAAAAGGAAAAATATTATCTGACATAATATTTTAAATAAAACACAACTAGTGTGGCCAAAAGTCAGAAATGGAAAAATTAATTATAAACACTTCTCGATCCACAACTTTAGGGACCTCCTCAGCTTATTCTACAAAAAAACATTACATTTATAAAAAAGTAGTTGAATATAAATTAATAAATAAAATTGGAAAGATGTATTTACAATCAAAATAATACGAAATTACAATACAATAAATTTTTGTATAATCATAATTTCTTTCCAATTTTATTTATTAATTTCTATTCAATTATGTATATTTAATTTTATACATTGTTTTGAAGAAAGAACTGAGGAGGTCACTAAAGTTGGGGCACGAAATGTGTTTATAATTAAACTTTTACACTTCTAACCTTTGGCCACTCTTGGTGTTTTATATATTAAAAATATCATTGCTTTTATTTTTTCTATTTTGAATATATATTCAAAATATATTCCCTAGTCAACCCTTGGCTTCCTTGATTTATCTACTATATTCCCCTTCCTATGTTATTAAAGGGGAGTTGCCCGTTTCAGGATCACCCTCAAGTAGCCTAAAGAGGTGCAGGGAAAACCCCAGAATATCTGCATCACATTTAAGAATTCAGTGATATAATATTTTGTATTTCATTCTTATATATTCATATATATATATATATATATATATATATATATATATATATATATATATATATATATAAACAATTAATAGGGAAAGGACATAGAGATAGAAAGAAGGTGACTTCCTTAGGTTCATAGATGGTAGACACTTTGTGAGGTTTAGAGTACTTGAATTTTCGGAGGCACCTTCCCCCTTCATCAGAAAGTTGGGAAGACTTTTTCAGTGATCGGTGGCTAGTGTGGAAAGATCCTACCATTACAAAATTAATTTTGCAGTGCCTCTTCTGATAACATCTTTGTGACGTCATGATACATATATTTGGAGTTATGAAATAATATTATTTTTGGTACAATTAATCAAAATTATTATTGTTTAATTCATATATATTTTTTAATTAATTTATTTTTCTGTGCCGCATCAACGGCCAATATTTGCATTGGCAAGCAATATTTCCGAGGGATTATTCAAAGAGTTTCTAAGTCGATAATTAGTTATGCTTAGGAAAAAAAGATAAGAAAAAAACATTGTTGGTGGAAAGAAGAAAAGCCGAATATTGGCGGGGCAGCCGAACAAAAACTTTGTTTGTTTAAAGTTCTCTAAGGATTTCAAAGTATTTCGGAATTGTTTTCTATGGTAGACGGCCATTAAAGAGCGTCCTCGAGGTTTTTATTTTACTTCTGATGTCATGATCCACTTTTTGACCTGATTGTATGTGAGAGCTGAAGCAAAGCATCGCTCGTTTCATCTTGGTGCGCGCCATCAGAAAAGATAATGAACTAAATGTAAGGTGTCTTGATTACTTCTGTATTACGGATTACAAAACAGTAAAAATATTTAATTTATTTGTGTAAATACTTGGCGAATCACAAAACATTAAGAAGATCTATTTGGACAGTTAATTCATTTGTATAAAATATTTGTCATATTTGTATTTGAAAATTACCATTCAATTTCAATTCACTACTAAACCAACTAATAGTGAATAGCATTTAATTTCTTCTTCATCTTTTCTTTTGTTGAATTTTTCATAAATTGTAAATATTTTGTAAAAAGGAAATAAGATCTGTACACATATTTAATATTTGTATTCAATATTCCCTACTTGCACCCATTTGTACTTCCTATTGTGACACCCCAATGCTTAAAGCTCTGTTGTGAGCTAGCCCGGGGCAACGGTGAAGACTGAGTGGCTGGGATGCAGCAACATGTGAGTCTGAGCTCCTTTCTTTGAGACAAGAGGCCAGCCAACAGCAGATAATTTCTATGTAATTATATAACTTCATTTGATAATGAGAAATTAAATTTTGTGTTTAATATCTGACAAAGCTATTAAAAACTTAAAATATGTTGCTAGCCTACTGCTATTTATAAATACATCTCGTGGTCGTTGCTCCTCCTGCAGATTGCCAGTAGTAAGCTTACCAATTTTGAAGAATTTTTTGGAACCATAGGAGTATGCCTTCCATCTTCCTGCACAAATGAGGACTTTGGAATGTACCTAAGCAACAAGTTAAATTCTCTCTTACCAGGCACGAACTTTAGTGCAACTGCAAGCAACTGCTCTGATGGCAAGAAGGATCCCTTCAGACCGATAGATTGGTTTGCCATGCAAGTAATACCACATAGTTTTAATTGAATATTAAGAAATTTTACAATATTTTTTTTTCTTGTTGTTGTTGAACTTCTTTAGTGAGTACTTACAAAAGAAAATATCAGAAATCTTCCTGTAACAAATATGCTTAATCTTATGTAGCTTTAAATTCAGTCAGTTGCTAATTCTAATCACTAATGCTTGCTCCTGTCCATCTCTTTTCATCATTTTGCTAGAGTCCTATATAAATAATAACCACATTCAAAATGTATTCTTTAATCCAAAAGAAGTGAAATCCTATTTAATAGCTTATTTCTGAAAATAACAATAATTTGCATTTCAGATTAACATCTCATCAAGTTTCAGATTTGTTAACTCAAAAGTCCTAAGAATTCAGAATTCTTTCAATGTATTGCAGTTATAACTAGTGTGGTGTTCGTTGTTTACACCATCAAAAATATATTGTTGATACAATCAAACAAACAATAATAATAATAATAATAATAATGAATTTAATTTGAATAGAAATATAACTCAAATTAAGTTATAATGGAAAACATATAAATTTACGATATCAATTTAATCATTAGCTCAGTCGGTAAAAGCAAAAATAATACTCTACGCAGCTTCTTAAATGATGGCTGCTCCAGGGAACAAAGCGGGTGACGAACAACGATATAGTTGAAAATTAAATTCGCGAATCAGACGAGAATGGTTTGTGTGGAGAAACCGAGGTAAATTGCCGTTACCAGATGACGTCGTTCTTCGTTTTTGTTCGTATGCCGGTTGTTCCTTTGCTGGGTCACGTCTTCTTCATATTAAGATTCTCTAGCGCCTCTCCTTCCTTCACCATCAAATGTTGTCTTTTTATTTTCTGTACTCCCACAAAATGAATCTCCTTTCTCAAAACGTGCAGAAACTAAATTTTATACATGTCGCCTTGTTCTGCCACTGCTTCGTCTCTCCCTAGCATTGATCTCCGGCAGCATCTACAATCTACTCCAGGCCATCAACAATGTTGCAGCCAACAATGTTGCAGACGGTGACGTTTCCCGCCTACTCGGCCCCACCACCAAAGCCATTCTCGTCTTCCGTCCTGTATACGTAAATAACAAAAACTAAATTATTTTTGCTTTACCCGACTGTAAGGGTCATGAATCACCACACTAGGTTATAGTAAAAAGGAAATAATTTAGTTTTTGTAAAGGTTTAGGTTTTAAAATGGAATTTTTCTTCTGTATTTAATAGGCTACCTTTCCTTTTTAATGACCACATACATTTATCTATTATAGCTAATATAAGTATTGAATTTTGAAATATACAGAAGTAAAGTTTATAGCCAAAAGCAATACAATTGTCAAGCACATGAACTATTATTATAATACATTAAAATTAAGTTTAAAAATGTACACAGTGTTATTGCATATAAGAAACAGTTAATTGTCTGAGTGACTCTTGTTTTTTTGGGAACTCTGTTAGAACATTGTTTTTGAGGTATTCAGTCCTTAGACTGGTCTAATTCAACTCTCCATGCTAGTATATTCTATGCAAGCCTTTACATTTCCACATACCTACCACATCCTCCCTAATCTGCTTAGAGATTTCCATCCTTGGCCAACCTCTTCTGTTTACTTCCCTCTTATTCTAATTTTACAAGACCCTCATGTTTCTAAATGTGACCTATTAATCTATCCCTTCAAAGTCCTCCATAATGTTCTCACTTTCTTCTTCTACTTGCAATTTCCTGGTTGCTTATACAACTTCTACTGACCACGTTTTGCGCCCATATAATGCCACACTCCATATAAACATTTTTAGTAATGATTTCCTAATATTAATAATTATATTAGCCATAAGTAAATTCCCCTTTTTTTTTGGTGAAAGCTCTTCTTACCTGTGCTATTCTATTCTTTATGTCTATTATCCTTCTACTAACCCTAGTTATTACACTTCCCAAATAGCAGAATTCATTAACACCCATCAAAATATCCCTTCCCACTATTTCCCATACTACACTCCATCATCTTGATTTTCCCTTTATTAGTCTTCCTCCAGGGTCATGTTTATGCCATTTATTATGTTTACCAAATCTACTTCTGACTCCCATAATACCTCAAGAACAGTCACAATAGACTGCAAAAACAATAGACCAAGCAATAATATATCATTGGAAACTCTGACACACAGCACAGAGTTATAAAGTATGACAAATAAAACATGGTAATATAAGAAATAATGGAACATAAAAATAAGAGGCAGATAGAGTGTAGGATGTTATCAATTATGTTGTTTCTTAAAATGGAAATGAATTTTCTACTAATTTACAATATGTAACAGAAAAATTTTTTAAATGACGAGAAAACATCAGCATATTTATTCTCTTCTTATATTGCAGAGCATTTTTAATTATCTTTGGACTTGTTGCACTTGGGAGCACAACATATGATCTAATGACTACCAAATTAGGTGAGGGGAAAAAAAGTAAACTGTATAAGTTAAATAAAAATAAAATAATTTAATGTGCCACTTTCAAAGTACTAAGCTTTTTTCTTGTTTCATAATTTATTTTCTTCCTGAGACTTAAATTTATGAACATTTTATTCTTCTGAGCTTAGTTTTTAGTTTGGTATTTCTATTCAAACCCATAAATATTTTTCAATCAGGTACCAGAAATGAACTTTTTCTTGCTTTCTCATGGTATACTAATGGAAAGAAGCTGTTCAGTACAAGGAAATCTGCGCTGGACTTGTCATGCCTCCATGGAGTTCGTTTTTTGTCCATCGTTTGGGTTGTTCTAGGCCATAGGTACGCACTCAATGCTAGTCTACCAACCAGCAATCAGATGGAGCTGACAAAGGTCAGTAGTAGTATACATAATTCTAATTTATTATGCATATATTAATATGAAAGGCAATGGTATGATGGGTTTACTTGGGAAATAATATTTTAAGAATGCATGTTAATAGCATGTCACCATTCAGAAAGCTCCATTTGTTTATATTTCTTTTAAAAATTGCTGTTTTTTATAATTTAGTATCATCATCTCTTGCATTGCTTCACCTCAAAATAATGATGATAAAAATGTTGGCTTGAGATTGAAATGGGTTATATTATTTTGGGTAATCAAAATTAAATTATGACGCCCGAGGTGATTTTAAGAATCTATTTTATTTGAACAAATAAAATGACTTTATAAAATTAATTCTTCTCCTTCCAATGGCTAAACAGCCCTCTTGAGGGCCTAGGCCTACCGAGGCGGCTGCGGAGTGCGACACATTCCGAATTTTGTGACGATATGTGGTCAGCGTATCAATTCCCCATCATCCTTAATCCCAGTCCTCGTGACCATATAAAATTAATTAAATATGCTAATACAATTTTAACTAAAGATAAAATTTGTGCATATTAAAAATAGAAAAATGTGCCGGCTAACTAAAAGCAGGGAAGAAAGCATAAGAAAAACTGAAAATTTTAATAAGATATAAATGAATCTAACCCAGGGCTTGTGGGGAAAAGCTAATAACCATGAATCTGCATGGTCATTGAAAAATAGCAAAGTGTTGAGGATTTCAAGGTATATTCACCAACTCACAGATGGCCGGAGGTGCAGTCAGCAGATTTTGCAGGTCCAACGTGATGCCTTGCGACAAGCAGCAGCATCGTCTTCCCAGGATCACAGAAGCAGATGAAAGTTTTGCCAACCACACATATACTACTGGCTAGAGTATAGATGTATAAAAGCTCTAACAATTGGCTTAGCAGCTTGCCTCAAGAGTCTTCCTCTAGGGCGCGAGAGGGAAAACATCTGGTGATGCCTCAAGTAATGCTTTGTGTCGGCTACTCGCAGGTCAAGTTCCCTTTTTTCGTTCTTAGTGGCAACTTTCTCTTTTATTTTCTATGTGAGGACCATCCCTCACTTGTTTTTATCAATGACCATGTATTTATGGCTTTGATTGGCCGTTTCCTCAGACTCCCAATATTAAGAAAAGCCTGCTTTCTTGTTTGCATTTAGGTAGGCCGTTATAATGATTAAAAATGTAACGATTGTTACACAGATCATTACAAGATCATAACCACTTCCATCACTCTCCCTGCTAAACATTCCTTCAAAGCTAATTCTAATCGTTTATTTGTAATAATAATAACAACTTTAAACAATGGTTCTATAACACTTTGTTTTAATCTTATTTCAGTTTATTAGTGACTGGGGCTACATGTTCCTTCAGAGTAATGGTCTCGCAGTTGACAGTTTCTTCCTCCTAAGTGGAATTCTGGTTTCCTATGTCTTCCTCAATGGTGTCCACAAAGGAGTCAAATTTAACATATTCATCTACTACTTGCACAGATACATCAGGTGAAAATGATCAGTGGATAAAGTGACCCCGTGTTTATTTTTAAATGCTTGTTAAATTGCCCATAATTTATGTTGTTCTCTCTTACAGTTTTGAGATCTGGTTGTCAACTGAAATAAATGTATAACAAATCAATCTACTGCTATGAAATGTGTCAAATTTATATTGTTTCTAAACCTTACATATATAGTAATAATTGTTTTATTGTTGTGGATTTAGTTCTAAGATGTGTCTGATGCTAACCTTTTTCTGCGCAAACCTTTCATTTCTCCATAACACCCACATTGAACATCTTCCTAAAATCTGTTCACCATACTCCATCTTTGGCCTCCCTCTTCCGTTCTTCACCCACACACTTCCCTCTAATGCTAATTTTATATGACCCTTGTGTCTTAAAACATGGCCAATTAATCTATCTGTTCTCTTGGTCAACGTCCTCAATATTGTTCGCTCTTCCCCCTATTTTGTTTAGAGCTTCTTTGTAAGTGATTCTATCCACCCACCTGATTTTTAGCACCGAATTTCAAAGGCTACTATTATTTTCCTTTCTGCAACTGCAAACAACATTTTTTTTAGCATTGATTTACTAATATTCACACTTATGTTGCCTGTAAGTAAACTCTTCTTTTTTTGCAAAAGCCTTCCTTGCTATCCTGTGCTATCCTACTCTAAGTCATTACGCTGCCCAAGTAGCAGAATTCCTTAACTGCACTCAAAATATCCCTCCCCAATCTAATACTACTTGTTATTCCACTGTTTCCCATGCTAAACTCCATCACTTTGGTTTTCTCTCTGTAAATACTCATGTTGAAATCTTTCTCGAGGACCACGTTCAAACAATTTATTATGGTTTCCAAGTTTTCATCTGTCTCCCCTAATACCGAAGTTTATTTTTCTGTCCTTGCAGTGTGATTCCGTCTACATACATTCCTTTTTAACTTAAAATGCATTGTCTTACTTCTTTCTTTTTTATGTATCTCAAAGTTCCACAGTAAATCTGAATATTTAAATTATTTACAGGATGTGTCATTAATGTAAAAAATAAACTCATACATTTTTTTTTTGTTTGTTATATCATTCCAGATTGACCCCATCTCTTATGGTGGTTATGCTGATGTATGTTTCGTTAGTAAAGTACATGGGCTCAGGACCTATCTACGAGAGCAGCTGGCCAGCCAATTGTAGCCAAGTTTGGTGGAAATACATCCTCTATGTAAACAACTATGTCGACATATACGATGAGGTAGAAACAAACAATATTATGTCATTCAATTAATTAATCGCAGGTAAAATTGTATGTTTCATATAAATATTTAGTGTTCATAGCAAAAGTAAAATTTTTGAGAATTTAATGATAAAAAAGACATTATCAAATTGCGATAAACAAGTTTTCTGACTTTAAGTTTTTCAATAAATGAAAAGGTGGGGAATTAGTCAGCATATAAATTTATTACTATTTAACTTACGCTAAATTAGTGGGAATGCTCAATTTCATATAGTTAATTTAGAAGATAGACAAGAATGGAAAAAATGTCAACCGGACCAGGGAATCGAACCCAGGACCTTGCGATATCCAGCCGGGCGGGTGCTCTACCAACTGAGCTAATCCGAGTCGACGTCCCAGGACCGACTTAACACCTCTCCATTCCGTAAACCTAAGCTAGGCTTCACCTACCAATTCACTAATCATTCTTGTCTAACTTCTAAATTAACTATATGAAATTGAGCATTCCCACTAATTTAGCATAGAATTCAATGCACCTATGATCAGTTTACGCAATGTCCATCTTCACGTATTTCCTAGAATTAGGACGTGAGGATTGTGATTAGTGAATTGGTAGGTGAAGCCTAGCTTAGGTTTACGGAATGGAGAGGTGTTAAGTCGGTCCTGGGACGTCGTCGACTCGGATTAGCTCAGTTGGTAGAGCACCCGCCCGGCTGGATATCGCAAGGTCCTGGGTTCGATTCCCTGGTCCGGTTGACATTTTTCCATTCTTGTCTATCTTCTATTTAATTTACATAAATACGACATTTCGACTCCCATTTGAGACTTCCTCAGGCATAAAATTTAGCCGTCACTGGAGTTGGTTTGCAACACCAAGTCATTCACATATAAATACCTCAATACATTTAATAATATTTTCAGCTGAGGGAGTCAAGAAGTACATGACATGAAGTACTAAATTTTATGCCCGAGGAAGTCTCATGTGAGACCAAACACCATATTTATGTTAATTAAATAGTTCTAAATTTATATGCTAAGAAGGGCGCTGCGGGAGTTTTCTCGCAGGCGCTTCAGCCCAGAGTGACTGCGGGGCTTACCTGATTATGTCGGGGATGCCTCCTGCACTCTCTCTCTGGGTATTTTTTATCAAAGTTCTCATATGCCGAGACACCTTCACCTATTTTAGGAGGTATATGTACCGGGGTCAAAGACCTTGGGCATATGGCAAGAGTTGTTGTCCGCTGATCCCATTGGATCAGTCAGGGGCCAACTGCCTCCTGAAACTGGTGGAGACACGGAGAAGGGAATGCTGCGTCCCCACAGCAAACTCGTCTCCCGTCATTCGGAAGGGCGTGAGAATAGTAGCCAATGCCCGACCTACCTGATGCAGGTTTTCTAGGGTTTTCCCTGCATCTCTTTAGGTGAAACACCGCGAGAGTAGGATCCTTAAACCATAGCCCGGGGGCCCTAGTCAACCCTTGCTAGGCTACCTTGCTCTACCTTCCGCATCCCCCCTTTTCAATTCCCTTCCTATGCTATTAAAGGGGAGTTGCCTGTTTCAGGATCACCCTCATGTAGCCTGTTAACCAAAAAAAAAAATTTATATGCTGACTTATTGCTCATATTTTTATTTATTGCAAATGAAATATTATTGAAGGGAACAAATTATGTGCCCCAAGCAAAAAAACTGAGAAGAAAGAATTCATTTAGATTAAATTAATTATTTTCCAGCTTTATTATTCTTATCTTGTACATATCGTTAGTGAAATAAGGAAAGTAACAGAAATTCACACTTTAGAATTCATTTGTCTCAAGCTGAAACCTCATAAACTGATAGAAACATGAGGAATTTTCTGAATTTGAATCTCAATAACTTCCAAAGTTTAGAAAAACGTTGAAGATAAACTTGTGTAATGCTTTTTGTAGTGTGTGGCCCAGACGTGGTACCTGGCTGTTGATATGCAACTGTACTGGCTGTCACCATTGGTTCTTATTCCTCTATGGAAGAAGCCAGCGGTGGGAGAAATCCTCCTCGGTGTCTTCATGCTGACAGGTCTCGCTATCATTTTCGGCATTTGCTACCACTTCAGACTGATGTCTCAAATCCTGTCCATCGTGCATGGGTATGCCAACAAATACTTTGAGTAATAAATACCTACAGCATAAAAATACTATCCTCTTGCTGCTATTACAGTTTCAAACATCCCTTAGAGTCAATAGAAGATATGTCAAAATGATCAGTTTTATTATTTTTAAAGTGTCGGCTTTCTTTTATTATTATTTTAACGTCTTGAGCTTCTAATAATAATTCAAGTCTCACGCTAGTCCTGACGTACACAAACGATAGATATTGTATGTACACATCATTAATAACTTTGATAGACATAATAGAATAGCTAACGCACCTATTTTTAAGCAAAAAAATAATTTGAGTCACATAAATAAATATTTTCACTTCCATATCCCAGCTCTAAAAGAAAGTTGCATTCTACAACACTCAATCGTTTGTACTAAATAAGTAAAGATAGTATAAAGTTGTGTGTGTTTACTTAATTATGTTGTGGAAACTTAGATGAGCTGTTTTTTAAAGTAAGTTTCAACGTGTTCTATTACAGGAAACAAAATTATAAGTAATTCTTTTTCTGATTTATATTATTAAAATAATTGTATTATAATTTTTGACAATGTTTGTATAAAAATTAATGTTTTACCCATTAAAAATAATTAATAAATAAATTTCAGAAAGTATTACACAGATATTATACTAATATTATGAAAGTAAAACAAATCAAGCTAAAAAAAGTTTTATAATATGGTAAAATTATTGAACAATTAAGATAATTTTTAAAATTAATAACCAAATCAAAATTATAACTAGAGAAAAAGACAAATTTAAAAAGGAAATGCTACATAATGTTGTTAATAAAATTTATTGTAGCATATGCTATATAGGGAAAACTAAACCTGCTCTTGGAACTAGATTAAAGGAGCGTAAGAATAATCATAAAACATTCAACCGCAATGTCATTGTGGTAATGAGTCCTAAGACTGGTCTGATGGAACCCTCAATGCTACCCTATTCTGTGTGAGCCTTTTCATTTCTACATAATTTACCACATCCTCCCTAATCTGCTAAGTGTATTCCATCCTTGGCCTCTCTCTTCTGTTCTTAGCCCCTCTAAAGCTAAGAGCCTCATGTCTCAAAACATGACCCATTAATCTATGTGAAAGTCCTCCTTATTGTTCTTTCCTCTTATAATGCGTATTTAAAAAATACCAGTCATGTAGAGTGGACAGCACCATCTAGTGGGAAATCTATAAATCTAATCAGTCATTCGGGTGAACTTGGACAGTGAGGTTGTGTGTAGCCATGTGATTGAATTTAAGTTACCTTCGAATCCCCAACAATTGGTAGCAGAGCGTGGTTCGACAATACGGACAATTACAAACAAGAGAAGTGAAATTTTACAAAAACGCAAGTGTTAATAAAATGGAGCTGTCAACAACAAAGAGTCGGGATTTTGCGCGGGGGACAATTACCTGACGTGGTCGTTAAAAATGGGTGCCATTTTGAGAAAAAAGAAACTTTTCAAAACAATTATCGAGAAACCATGAGCAACTAGAGGAGAACGAGCCCCCGATAGCTGAAATAATAACGAATAAAAGAGGGAGAAAACTGGGTGAAACGAACATACAGATTCAAGAAAGACATCGTATGGAGCGAGAAAGAAATGAACAACTATTAAGAGGAAGTGGAGTAAGAAGATCACAACGAATTGAGGAAAAACATGTTGCAAATATCGCGTTTGAAATTCCTAAAACTGCGGAAGAAGCCAGGAACAATCGAGCAGCAAAGGAATGGACGAGAAATTTATTGGAAGAGCTGGAGTTAGAAGAATTCATTAGTGAGACGACAACGATCGAGAGTGACAGCCAAGCAGCCATACAATGGATCCAAAATTGCGGAGTGAGGAGTCGGACGAAACATATTAACCGTTTATACTATTTTTGCAGAGACTCGTATACTAACGGCGAAATACAACTAAAGCATATATCGTCAGAAGAATTGGAGGCGGACCTCCTAACTAAACCAATCAGTGAAAGAAAACTTCGAGCAGCTATTGAGATGTTGAAGCTCGTATGTTCTGCCCAGAGGGGGGAATTGTAAGAGTGGACAGCGCCATCCAGTGGGAAATCTATAAAGCTAATCAGTCATTTGGGTGAACTTGGACAGTGAGGTTGTGTGTAGCCATGTGATTGAATTTAAGTTACCTTCGAATCCCCAACAAGTCAGTATTTTCCAGACATCTTATTATCACTCACTACCTTACTTCGCATACTAACCTTCATTATTCAGGCACTTGTCATAACAGAAAACTAGTTTTTGTATGTCTTTCTTAAGAAAAGATTTTGTCTGTGCACAATGACAATCGTCTGCACTGCAGCTCATCATGTCTGATCCACTTCCTGACCATTCCATCGCTCATCATTGCTTCTCCGTACAGCAGCTCACACAACTGCTGACGAATGTTTGCTGGCATTCCTTGGATGAATAACAGATCGGACTTCACCCTCAGCTTGTCATTCAATTGTTTTCATCATTTTGAAACACAAAAGTAACAGTGTCTGGCTTCCTAAATGTGATTGTGCATTCTAAAATTGTAACAGCAGTGGCAAAGTATTAAAATGGTACAGACTATTAGGTTTTTTATTAAATAAATTGTTATATTAATTTTTTGAAGACCTTAAAATTAATACTTTCCATTTTAAACTTGTCTGAATTCCCAATTCCAATCACATTGCCTGAATGGTTGATTTTAAATGAGTAAAATTTGCTTATATTACACAAATAATTGGATATAAAGTGACAAATTTATATTTTTTTAATTTTCATTATTATTATTTCCTGTACTTTACCTTGCTTTTTTTTAAAAAAATTACTCTTACTTGTTTCCCCAATTTATTTCACAAGTAACATATTCACATCTACCTTGGCAAGTGTTGATTCTGTATGTTATTGTGGCATTCAGTCCTAAGACTGGTCTGATGCTAACCTATCTTGTGCAAGCCTTTTCATAATGTGATTCTGTATAATCATATTTTTGTTATTTCAGAGGAGATGATGTATTGAATTTGGGTTTGTACTATTACAATTATACACACACCAGGTTCACACCTTGGCTGGTAGGCATTGCTTTTGGATACATCCTCCATAAAATCAAAAGAATGCCAACTGGATCTTTCAAGATGGCTCCTGTAAGTCATTCTTTCACTGTTTCTCAATATGTGGAATATAAGATGGTAAAGGAAGGTATTGGGCCTGTTGGCGGATGCATTGAGGGTGTTAATGTCTTTCATTTATGTATCCTTATACAGTAGTATATCGATTATGTTAATAATAGATTAGAATACATTGAATCATACAGGAACATTTTCACTTCTGTTTAGATAAATTTGAAAATTTTCTTTTCTAAAATGCTTGCCCAATTTCATTCTTATTTTACAGATTCAGTGGCTAAGTGTGTGGGCCCTGGCAGCATTTTTTATGTTGGTTTCCCTGTGTGGTCCTTTTGGCATGAACCAGCTGGACCATGAGTTCAATGTTCTTGAGTCAACATTCTACAATACCTTCAACAAACCTGTGTGGGCCCTGGGACTTGGCCTCATGGTTTTTGCCTGTAGCTCAGGATATGGAGGTAAAGGCACCCTCAAATAATCATTTAAAGTTTGTGGTGAATTTGCCGCTGTTTAATATTAGAGCAGATAGTTCATATGCCAGCGCATGCAAGTCCTTAGATCAAAAGAAATAATCTCGTGCTTTTATCTTAATTGTCTTTATGAACTATTAAGAGAATTTGGCAAACAAAATTTCTCTAAGGCCCAAACATCCAGGATGGCTCATATAAATTACTACAATTTGTGACCAAACATTTGAATGATGATAAATTTTTTAAGTTAACATTTAAAAAATTAATTTATTGCTTTAAATTAAGACAATTGCAAATGTATGGTCCATTAAAATGCATGGCTAGCTCAGATTTACATTTAATGTTAGATTCATTATCTTTATAGGGTTGTCTATGTGTTGTAGCAGACAATTAGTCATATGCATTTTGATACATTGGTACTGGCACACCTGGCTGCTTCCTTTGTCAGGACAGTTAAGTACCTGGACTGACTTCCTTCTAATATTTTGGGTGTGCTTGCACACTGATCTTCCTTCCTTGTATTGGGCAGCCTTGGGTCCATCCCACTACCTTTTCTCCTTTCCTTTTCTCAGTTTGTATTTTGCCAATGATAGTTTGTCTCAAAGGGGCTTAAAGACAAACTTCTCTTACTAACGATTCAATGGCGACCGACTATTCTCGCGTCCATTTCTCTGATGCTTCAATACAGATCTTCTTGCCTGCCATGGTCCAACTACCACACTTTCTCCTGACACCCTCCTCCTTCAATGATCCATTCTAGGCTGATGCTTCTCCACTCTCCTCTCAGTAAGCTATTCCTGTACTCCAATCATGAGCGTGGACTCCTTTGAACCAATCAAATTTGAAAGTTGGCTTGTGGTGGTCATGTGACTTTGTGGAAGAATAAATATCCTTCAAAATTTCCATGGGGTTAATGTCCACGAAAGTACAGGTTTCCAAAGGGACGTCCTCCTTCAATGATCCATTCTAGGCTGATGCTTCTCCACTCTCCTCTCAGTAAGCTATTCCTGTACTCCAATCATGAGCGTGGACTCCTTTGAACCAATCAAATTTGAAAGTTGGCTTGTGGTGGTCGTGTGATTTTGTGGAAGAATAAATATCCTTCAAAATTTCCATGGGGTTAATGTCCATGAAAGTACAGGTTTCCAAAGGGACGTCCTCCTTCAATGATCCATTCTAGGCTGATGCTTCTCCACTCTCCTCTCAGTAAGCTATTCCTGTACTCCAATCATGAGCGTGGACTCCTTTGAACCAATCAAATTTGAAAGTTGGCTTGTGGTGGTCATGTGACTTTGTGGAAGAATAAATATCCTTCAAAATTTCCATGGGGTTAATGTCCATGAAAGTACAGGTTTCCAAAGGGACGTCCTCCTTCAATGATCCATTCTAGGCTGATGCTTCTCCACTCTCCTCTCAGTAAGCTATTCCTGTACTCCAATCATGAGCGTGGACTCCTTTGAACCAATCAAATTTGAAAGTTGGCTTGTGGTGGTCATGTGACTTTGTGGAAGAATAAATATCCTTCAAAATTTCCATGGGGTTAATGTCCATGAAAGTACAGGTTTCCAAAGGGACGTCCTCCTTCAATGATCCATTCTAGGCTGATGCTTCTCCACTCTCCTCTCAGTAAGCTATTCCTGTACTCCAATCATGAGCGTGGACTCCTTTGAACCAATCAAATTTGAAAGTTGGCTTGTGGTGGTCATGTGACTTTGTGGAAGAATAAATATCCTTCAAAATTTCCATGGGGTTAATGTCCATGAAAGTACAGGTTTCCAAAGGGACGTCCTCCTTCAATGATCCATTCTAGGCTGATGCTTCTCCACTCTCCTCTCAGTAAGCTATTCCTGTACTCCAATCATGAGCGTGGACTCCTTTGAACCAATCAAATTTGAAAGTTGGCTTGTGGTGGTCATGTGACTTTGTGGAAGAATAAATATCCTTCAAAATTTCCATGGGGTTAATGTCCACGAAAGTACAGGTTTCCAAAGGGACGTCGCTAATACCTTGCGTTTAGGTTTTAGCGCGATTTGGGTCACCTCACTGGTATTGAAAGGAATGTTGCCCCCATCTGCCTGGCACCAAAAGGAATTTGTCATCCAGAGTGATTTTGCTGTTTAATAAAATATATTTGAATAACCTCATAATCAATACCTTAATTTCTCTGTCTTTTGCAGGCCCAGTTGATGCAATCCTTTCATGGCCTGTCTTCATACCCTTGAGTAGGCTCACATATAGTATTTACCTGTACCACATGGCTGTGCAGACAATCATCTCGAACACAGTACGGAACAAATTATATAACAGTGACATCAATACAGTGAGTTATGGCTTTCTGTACTAATTACACTATATCCAGATGCATATCACCAAATACTGCGAATCTTTAAAAACTACTTTGTTGTCTTACATTTTTTTTTTTACAATAAATAAATTGTTGCACCAAACATTCAACAAGTTGAATCAATTTTATAATCTGTACGGATTGGAAAATGATGTCAATGTTGGATTAGTGCTGCATTTATGTTCTAAATTTTAATTACTTGTGATTTTCAGCTGGCAGACACATTTGGTGATATCGTGTTCACAACTCTAGTGGCCATAGTCATGTGTCTGCTGTTTGAGTCACCATTCTTGGTGCTGGAGAAACTCGTGCTGGGTGAGAAAGATGTTTTATTTGCACATTCTTTTAGCAACAATGAGAAAAAATCTGTTGTTGCTTTTTACCTTCATTTCTTAAAAGAATAATAAATTGATTAATTATTTTATTTACCATATGCCCAAAAAGTAATAGGTTTCATTAACTTCTCTGGCTTTCATGATAAGACTTATTGGATTCTCTTCTGCAGGAGGAAAAGGCAAGCAAAAGATCACACCTCTCCCAGGTAAGGATATTCTGGAGGAGAAGACCAAAATGGAGTTGGATCCTGAAGCTCCGTCCACAATTGATAACATACCACCACTCGGCAACATCGCCAACGCCTCAGATCAAAGTGAGCTAAAGGACTCGTAAAGTGTAATCCGGCACATCTGAAATTATATCAATTAAGGGTTAAAATGCACCAACGGTAAACAACACAAACGAAACCAAGTTACAACATTCCCACGTCAGTAACACAATCCTACAACTCATAACTAATCCAATTTACCTTCCGTACTCATTGATCTCCAATTAAAGTCCATCACCACTTCATTTCCACCACAATCGCCCCATGAGTTATGTCAAAAAAAAGGCTCATTCCATTACAATCGCCCCCATGAATTAATGTTGGAAGCTGCAGCTAGGCCTTTTGTCGCAGCCTAACAATGTAACTTATTGGCAACACAGTTAATTTTTTATCTAATGGTGCCTTTCTTTGTCACAACAACAATTTCTTCTTCCAGTATATCTATGTTAAAAATGTTTTCATTATACATTTTTGATAAGCTGTTCCATCGATATTGTGTTCATAACATATATTTTCTTTATCTGTCAGAGTTACTTGATTCATCTTTGTCTCTTTACGGAGTATAAAAAGAGTAGAAAGCTCACCAGCGAGTGGTACGCCTTTTCTAAATCTCTAGCTCTATTCTGGAAGAGCCTCAACTTTAAGGTTCCCGTAAGCTAGACACATTCATTCGTTTCAAGATGTGTATTATCTGAGGTTGCAGACGTACTTGGGACGTACAAGGGCAATCTTGTCAGCTATTCCTATTGGAGCTGCCTCATAACATGGTTGACATGAATACCATGTTATGTCAACGAACCTCACTCCGGTGGTCAGCGGGAGAATCCCCCAACCAGGTTTTCTGTGACCTGCCCTGTACTATCTTTAGGAAAGAAAGGTACTTAAGCTGTAGCACTGTAAATAAGCCTTGTCTACCTTTCATATTTCACCATTACCGACTGGTTTTTCAAGGCTCTAGTCACAATGCTTTCAAAAGAACTTAGAATAAACTGTAAAAGTAAGCTGTATATCATTTTTCCTTATGGCCATGTTATATCTTCCTTGCCATTTATTAAAATGAAATCTGCTCTTATTATAATAGGCATTAGCCTCTGTGTAAATAAATTAAGGTGAAACACCAAAAACAGTTTACCTTTTATTTATCTTGTGACTCTCAAAACTCATTTTTTGATTGTACTAAATTGTAAAAATGAACAACTTTTAATTTTATAAAAAATGTGGGTTTCTACTTCAAGTTCCATTTCCTTCTCTAGTAAAAAGTGTATTTGAAGTGTTAAAGATATTATAACCTACAATAAAATCAACATCATCATGTTGTTCATAAGTTGACACTTACTAATGGAAAGTGGCAGCTCATGAGGTACGTGTTAAATTCAACCAAAAAGCAAAAAGCAGGACAATAGGTAAAATACTTGATAAGACTACTGCAGTAACAGTGACCTGACCTACAATATACTATATTTCTAATTCCAACGGAATAATTCCAAAAAGTGGAATTATTTAGCAACACATTCACATATATTACTAAAAAAAAAAATTATCCTTGGTATTTTTTTTTTTGAAATAAAGTTACCGTCATTTCAAAGTATTATCTGAAACATCCCAGTGGATAATAAATAAAGAAAGTGGTATTCGGTCCTAAGACTGGTCTGATGCAACCGTTTTCATTTCCATGTAACTAGCACATCCCCACAGCCTTCCTTATTCTTCTTAGCGTATTCCTTCCTTGGCCTCCCTCTTCTGTTCTTACCCCCACCACCCTCCAAGTCCCTCCTATGTTCATTTTACAAGACCCTCGTGTCTTAAAACGTGGCCTATTAATCTGTTCCTTCTCTTGCTTGGGTCAACGTCCTTCATATTGTCCTCTCTTCCCCTAGTCCGTTTAGAACTTCCTCTTTACTTACTCTGTCCACCTCATCTCATTCTCCTTCAGCACCACATTTCAAAGGTTTCTATTATTTTCTTTTCCCCAACTCCTATCGTCCAAGTTTCGCACCCCCATATAACGCCACGCTCCATACCAACATTTTTAGCAATAATTTCCTACTAATATTCACACTTATATTACCCGTAAGTAAATTCCTCTTTTTCGCGAAAGCCTTCCTTCCTATCCTACTCTAGTTATTACTCTTCCCAAGTAACAGAATTCCTTAACTTCCGTCAAAATATCCCTTCCCAATCTAACAGCCTCTGTTATTCCACTGTTTCCCATACTACACTCCATTACCTTGGTTCTCCCTCTATTAATCATCATATTGAACTCCTTCTCCAGGACCACGTTCGTGCCATTTATTATGGTTTCCAAGTTTTCTTCTGACTCCC
>CM067376.1:7894484-8248462 GCA_034510155.1 Eucriotettix oculatus | reverse complement strand
TACATACACCTCCTAAAATATGTGAAGGAGATAAATCCTCCAATGTAGAATCTAAATTCATTTTTTTTAATGGTCTGTTGCGGGTTTAACCTTTCAAAACGAAGTACTTTATCACTGCTCGTAATTCAATTTCCTCCGTTTTGCACACACAACAACAACTGACACCCTTCGCACTTTACAAAAAACACGGGAAGAAAACAAATGAACGTGCGCCGTTTCAAACTTTACAGCAATCCATGTAATGAATCGAAACAACAACAACAAAAAATTCATTAATACAGGATATTTGTGGCGGAAGGACTCCGTTGGTTATATAGAGAGGGGGGAAAATAAAATAATAATAAATGTTATTTAAGGTCGAATACTTGGAAAGGACAAGAACTGCTTGATTAAACTTGTGATTATAATGTTGATATGTAAGTTAATGCTAAGTGCTTGCATATGTAGAGGATGAATAATGTGGCTATATATATATAAGTGCTATAGCTTCTCCCTCCCACTCCGAAACTAAAACTCCACCCACCTTCCTTCCAGCCCTGGATATTAAATGATGGTCTTTGGCCATTCCCTCCTCCTTACGATTCCAGCGTTCTCAAATCTAATTGGTATAACCTCATATAAAAGGTCCCACTTTTGTAAAAATAAGTTTATTTTTCTTGTGTGTGTGTGTGTGTGTGTGTGTGTGTAACCGTCTGAAGCCGCCGCCCCCGACTCTGTTCCACTCTGTCCTCTTGATTTTCTTCATGTGCGACATTACATAAATAAATATTCATATCTAAACGAACAAACAACTTTTTATTATATTTTATCAAAATGGTTAAACCGTTTTATAATGCATGAAGGGAACCACGAGCGAGCACTCAGGCCTAATGGGTATAATAATATTTTTGCCAGTAGTTTTTCCTCGGTATTGCTGTACCGTGGTTGTAGCTGGTTCTGTAGCAAGATGGAGAGGATCTGGAGGTGCTTTGGTTCGCGTCTCGGGGCAATACAAGCGTCGTGACGTCACTGGTCCTGACGTGACGTCATCAGCCAGGGGCGAGTTTGATACAGTCTCTCGTCTTCAACGTACAAAGTACTACATGTAATATTTGAAATGAATATAATTAATAACAATGAAAACAACAATTTCGGTTGACTTATATGAATATAACACTGATTAAAATTATTTAAGTAAAATTATTCAATTAACTCATTGAATAGACTGTTTATATATACTGTATACATATACAATGAATCGTCGCTCCCTGGGATGTCTCCCTAACACACATCCAGCTCCAAGCCAAGCAACACAGACATCAACAATAATACGTTCAGTTCAAAGAAAATATAACTTCAATTGTTTTCCTTTACTGTTTATTCATTGTAATTTTCACTATTTGTGACTTCAGTATTAATTTCCTTTGTGGTCAACAATTTAACATCAAACGTATATTAACGTTACACTTTTAATTCAATTTAAATCACGCAAAAAAAACCAATAAATGTAAATGACATATTCGCGAACCCAAAGATATTTCTGTTTACAACCAGGGAGATGCTAACATACCACCAGAGACGTTGTTGCTTACGCGCGAATTATTACTATATTTGAAAAGAAAAGAAATGCGCGGTAACGTGTATGTATGTCACGTTACAGTAAGGGCGTGAGAATAGTAACCAATGCCCCCCGACCTACCTGATGCAGGTTTTCTAGGGTTTTCCCTGCATCTCTTTAGGTGAAACACCGGGTAGGATCCTTAAACCATAGTCCGGGGGCCCCTAGTCATCCCTTGCTAGGCTACTTTGCTCTAACTTCCGCATCTCCCCTTTTCAATTCCCTTCCTTTGCTATTAAAGGAGAGTTGCCTGTTACAGGATTACCTTCATGTGCCCTGTTAACCCCTCCAAAAATAAACCAGAGCGATCCCAATTGTAAAATCATTTCCGTTCAATGTCGAAACGTTCTTTGCCCGGAGTCCCGTGATTTATTTATTTTTTTTTAAAAAAAACACGGAAGTACGAATTCTTTTTCCGCTGCCAAAACTTCCGGCGTTGACTGATGAAACTCTTACCTTGTTTGCGCAAACACTTGACAGGCCGTGACGTCATCCAGCACAGATCCTGGCTCACGTTTTGTAAACTAAGACACACACACACACACACAGACATATATATATATATATATATGTATATTTGTGATATTTAGTCCTTCCACGCTGACCTATCTTGCGCAATAATACGTTCAGTTCAAAGAAAATATAACTTCAATTGTTTTCCTTTACTGTTTATTCATTGTAATTTTCACTATTTGTGACTTCAGTATTAATTTCCTTTGTGGTCAACAATTTAACATCAAACGTATATTAACGTTACACTTTTAATTTAATTTAAATCACGCAAAATAAAACAATAAATGTAAATGACATATTCGCGAACCCAAAGATATTTCTGTTTACAACCAGGGAGATGCTAACATACCAGAGACGTTGCTTACGCGCGAATTATTACTATATTTGAAAAGAAAAGAAATGCGCGGTAACGTGTATGTATGTCACGTTACAGTAAGGGCGTGAGAATAGTAACCAATGCCCCTTGACCTACCTGATGCAGGTTTTCTAGGGTTTTCCCTGCATCTCTTTAGGTGAAACACCGCGAGGGTAGGATCCTTAAACCATAGTCCGGGGGCCCCTAGTCATCCCTTGCTAGGCTACTTTGCTCTAACTTCCGCATCTCCCCTTTTCAATTCCCTTCCTTTGCTATTAAAGGAGAGTTGCCTGTTACAGGATTACCTTCATGTAGCCCTGTTAAACCCCTCCAAAAAAATAAACCAGAGCGATCCCAATTGTAAAATCATTTCCGTTCAATGTCGAAACGTTCTTTGCCCGGAGTCCCGTGATTTTTTATTTAAAAAAAAAACACGGAAGTATGAATTCTTTGTCCGCTGCCAAAACTTCCGGCGTTGACTGATGAAACTCCTACCTTGTTTGCACAAACACTTGACAGGCGCTTCAGGCCGTGACGTCATCTAGCACAGATTCTGGCTTACATTTTGTAAACTAAGACACACACACACACACAGACATATATATATATATATATATATATATATATATATATATATGTATATTTGTGATATTTAGTCCTTCCACGCTGACCTATCTTGCGCAATAATACGTTCAGTTCAAAGAAAATATAACTTCAATTGTTTTCCTTTACTGTTTATTCATTGTAATTTTCACTATTTTGTGACCTTCAGTATTAATTTCCTTTGTGGTCAACAATTTAACATCAAACGTATATTAACGTTACACTTTTAATTCAATTTAAATCACGCAAAAAAAAAACCAATAAATGTAAATGACATATTCGCGAACCCAAAGATATTTCTGTTTACAACCAGGGATATTGATTGCTAACATACATACCAGAGACGTTGTTGCTTACGCGTGAATTATTACTATATTTGAAAAGAAAAGAAATGCGCGGTAACGTGTACGTATTACGTATGTCTCTGTGCCACTCTGTCTTCTGATTTTCTTCATGTGTTTGTCTTTAGATTAGGCTGCATTTCTTAAGAATAGATCCCTTTTAATTTTTTCTTGGCCTAGCGCCTTTATCCATTTAATCCACATCACACGCTTGTTGATGCGATATTTTAGAGTGCAAACTGTCTTGTACTCCGAACACTCCCGAAGCGTATTTATGTTTTGTGAAATACTGATCAAAGTTTCTTCTTGCACTAAGATTCGTGAGATTTGGGGGTACTTGAGAAGTTGCTCCGTTGGGCGGCGCCCAAAAAAAAAAAGAACACACGAGGAGATTTAACAAATCTGTGCCGCGAAATCTGATGGTCGTTTAGACGTCGGGCAGTGTAGGTCTGCCGACAAATTATCTTACGATCATTTGTCCTCTGCGAGGGGATATCTGTTTACTATCTCAGCTAATTATCTCTAACAGACAAGTCAAAGGACTGCTTTATTAGGGAGGAACAAGTGAATTTCACGGCCCGAAAAGCGTGGAATTCCTTACATTTCATTATGAGGAACTTAAAAAAGGGAAGTTCAAAAACAAAGGAGGAGGTGGCATACTTATCTCTAGTTAGACCAATTTTGGAATATGGGGCACAGGCTTGTTGGGATCCTTATAGAATTAATCAAATAGAATCATTAGAGAAAGTTCAGAAAAGGGCTGCTAATTTTGTGCAAGTAGGGCCAGGTCATAGGAAGGAAAAAGTAAAACAGCTAGGTTGGGAGAATATTGTCAGAAAGGAGGGAGAAAGCAAGACTGCATTTGCTATTCAAAGCTTATACGGGGCAAAAACCATGGATTGGAATTAGCTACAAAATGCAAAAGCCCAGTTATATAGGTAGAGATGGGAGGATCACCAATTCAAAGTGAAATATAGAAAACAAAAAACAGATGTTGGCAAATTCTCATTCCTAAATAGGACTATCAACGACTGTGGAATAATTTACCTGTGGCAGGGGTGTTTGGAGGAAATCCTCTTCAAGAAAATAAATTTAGGTCAAATCTGAAAAAACGTGTGAAGTGAAGTGGATGATATTTATTTAATATAAATGTGTTTCCGAATATAAAAAAGTGAAGTGAAGTGTTTCTCTTTTCTCTTTCAGGGCATCCACGGAACATGTTTATCTTTCTTTAGTTTATAATTATGTATATTTAATTATGTATCTGCCACCAGGAGGGGTCTTGCGGCGCCCAATTGTAGATTATTTGCAAATACAATACAATAATAAGAAATTCTCAACACAATTACTAATATTAAGAAGTTAATTTTTTTAAAAAAAAAAATTGATTCAGTGGAATAGTTTAAATAATAATAATATTTTATAATTTGTTGTCAAGCTGTATTATATTTTGTAATAATAACAATAACAACTGTGTTGTGTTAATGAATACACTTTATTATATACACTTATGTTTCACATTAAGTACAGATTGTCTAGTATCAGTCCGTCGGGTACGCTGCCTGTCTGGCTACTGTCTATAGTCTCTGTGTGTACGCCGCCAGAGAGCTCCAACAACTAACACTGCTCCTACAACAACAACAACCTATTCTGTCTTATTGTTGACCACCACTACAACCAACAATTGTCGTTATAAAGGCTGAGCGTAGCTCTTAACAAATTTGACACGGAATCTTTGGAAATACGCAGATAAACCCAAAGAGTATCTCAAATACATAGACGGGCAATAGCAGCGTGACGTCATCTCCTCCCTCTCTCTCTCTCTCTCCCCTGTAGCTTGTGGTGTTTGGTCTTCGTTTACACCACCGCAAAAAAATATTATTATAACTAGGAATATTAAATAATAAAAAGAGTATATTTATAATTTGAACATATTCCATTTAATTATGATGATATTACATTATAAAATTTCCAAAAGAAATATAACTCAAATTAAAGTTTTAATAAAAATATAAATTTACGAATAAAATGTATAATCAAATTGGCTCAGTCGGTAAAGCAAAAAGAATCTATGCAGCTTCTAAACGGCCGGCGACTGCTCCCGGGGGAACGCCGCGGGTGACGAACAACGATATAATTGTAATAAAAATCGAGAATCAACGAGAATGGTTTAAGTGGAAAGCCGGGTAAAAATGCCGTTACCAGATGGTGACGTCGTTCTTGGTTTGTCGTTGCCGCTGGATGTTCCTTTGCTGGATCACGTCTCCTCTAGCGCCTCTTCTTCTTCAGCTTAAATCTCCATCAAATGTTAACTTTTTGTTTTCCGTACTCCCTTCAAATGAATCTTCTTTCTTGAACATGCCGAAATTAACTTTTACGCATGTTGTTTCCTCAGCCACTGCTCTCTCTCAGGACAGCTCCCGGGACCAACTGTCTAAATACGATGCACTCCAGACAATAAATAATGTTGTAAACGGCGACGTTTCCC
Organism: Eucriotettix oculatus; assembly: GCA_034510155.1. Taxonomy (NCBI): domain Eukaryota; kingdom Metazoa; phylum Arthropoda; class Insecta; order Orthoptera; family Tetrigidae; genus Eucriotettix; species Eucriotettix oculatus. The sequence goes on along the minus strand of CM067376.1, from coordinate 8,242,565 downwards.
GCCTACTCGGCCTCGACCAAAACCACCCTCGTTTTTCGTCCTGCTGCTGTACGCGAATAACAAAAACTCAATAATTTTTGCTTTACCGCTTCAATGTAGGGGTCATGATGAGTCACCACAAGCTCCCATAAGAGTCTGGCATGTAAAAAACATCGCTTTTTTTGAGTCCACTAAAATCCTTCTTAAAGCAGCAAAGGACAAATTAAAGTGGATTATTTATTTACACCATATATTAGTATTTCCAAATATATAAGGGATGAGAATCAATTCTAATGGGAATATTAAAAATATTGAGCATGTTTCGAAATCGGTAAATTTCGAGTTGGATGATGCAGCCAAGTTATGTCAGAAAATTGCTACGTTAAATGTTAAAAATATATAGTTTTCCATTCCCAAATGTTGGAGCAAATATTAGGAAATAGTTACTAAAAATGTTGGTATTATATGGGGTGCGAAACGTGGACGATAGGAGTCGCTGAAAGGAAAAGAATAGAAGCGTTTGAAATGTTGTGCTATGGGAGAATGAGATGATGATAAGGTGGATAAAATGACTAACGAGGAAGTTCTAAACAGAATGGGGGAAGAGCGAACAATATGGAGGACGTCGACCAAGAGAAGGGATAGATTAATAGGGCCACGTTCTAAGACACGAGACTCTTGTAAAATTAACATTAGAGGGAAGTGTGTGGGGGAAGAAGACAGTAGGGAGGCCAACGATGAAATGCGCTAAGCAGATTTTGGAGGGATGTGAGTTGTGAGGAGTTATGAGGAAATGTTAAGACTTGCGCAAGATAGGTTAGCACGGAGGGTTGCAGCACACCAGTCTTAGGGGGTGAATACCACAACAACAATCAAATAATTAAAAGTTTACCATTATTTAAATGAATAGTTGATTGAGATTAACATTGTTTCTTGTTAAACAGCAATTTAATCGTATCGTTTGACAGCCTTGGCACGTGACGGCGTGAAGAATCGCGTTGAAAGTTATGGGGTAAGAGCAAAAGAGGGAGGAAAGGGATGGAATACGCTAAGCAGTTTGTGGAAGGATGTTGAGCGCGCTAGGTGTCATGTAATGAAAAGGCTTGCGCAACGGAGGGATACATCAGACGAGTCTTAGGACTGAATACCACAACAAGAACAGTGTCCTTTGACGCAGTCTCATTGCCTTTTCCAGCTTCTCGAGTACACCGTGGCGTTGGTAAATACTACGCTGTTTGAATTGTTGCGGGGTTTGGAGGACGTTTCGGCGCAGTCCATCTACAAGGACCTGAACGGCCGTTGTCTGCAGCAGCAGCCGCCGCTGGTGGACCTGAGGGAGGAACTCGCGGTGAGTCAGATCGGTGGTTCACTGGGCTGTGACGTAAGGCCGGGCCCGTCCGCCATTTTTAATCTCACGGAACTCCTCTGTTGACAAGTTCAACGCGCGTCACTTGAAATACATTAAATATTTCCAGATTGATTTCTATATAATAACAACTTATAAAATGAACGCATGTTAGAACCAGAGTACATAAATTTATATTCTCAATGATTATCTCAACTCTTATATTTTAATTAATAAAATCGAAAATGAAGTCAAAATTTGGTGATTTAATTAATCTTATTTTGAGTTTTAAACATTTCAATTAAATTAATACATGTAATAGATTAAACTGTTCACCACATGTGGTAAACGAAATATACTTTTAGTTGCTTAAATAAAGGTATTTATTTTTAGTATAAGTATAAAATCATATTCCATAGATCCTCCTATAGAGAAGCAAGCACAAGCTTCAAGGATGATGTGGAACACGAGTCAGAGATTTTACATAGTTAGGTTGCTTTATTAATATTAGAATATACTGTAACTATTCATTAATTATAAGTATACGTATAAAATGATATTCCATAGATCCTCCTATAGAGAAGCAAGCACAAGCTTCAAGGATGATGTGGAACACGAGTCAGAGATTTTACATAGTTAGGTTGCTTTATTAATATTAGAATATACTGTAACTATTCATTAATTTTTAACTTATAATAAGATTTTCTTAAGTTCTATACAGAAGACATACAATTTGTACCTTATATATATATATATATAAAATTGATAAACATTTTTAGATTCTATACTAAAAAAATTGGTGTTCTAATAATGTTCTTTGATAATTATAAATATCTACCCTATGATACATTCAGAATAAGTTAACATAAAAATAAAAATTAATCATTACAAAGTTATTAAAGTGACAAATGACTTTTATTTAAAGTTCTGTACTTGAGCTAAACTTCATGTTAATGTATTTTGCAAGAGATTTTTTTTTTCAAATAAACATGTGCACAGATAGAACACACTTTTCTTTTGTAGAAAGTTACATCAAGTATGTATATTTTTTTTTTTGTAAATAAAGTTGAGTAAACTTGAAAGTTTGAGTAACGCTTCAATAATGAAGTAATTTGGGAGTAATTTAAATACAACAAGAAATTTATCTGACGTAGATATTCTCCAGGGGTTGGCAGGATTCCACACTTGTCCCTTGGACAATTTATGATATTTCGTTTCCTTCGAATTAATTCTTTTAGAAATTTTGAAAACCGAATTAATCATTTTTTCGGGTAGAATTCCTGCAGTTTAAAGCTGCACAGCAAACCATATAGCTGATGGAATTATCTCACCAGAAAAGAGAAACACTTTCGACGTTCCACACTGCGAAGCACACTAGATTAAAAATGGCGGACGTCCCGGCCTTATATTACATACGGACATGGCTGGCTCCAGCCTTGACGTCATCGCTCGCAGTTCTTGTTTGCTGGAGTCCAGCCAGGGCTGTATGTAATATAAGGCTAGGTTTACACGCAGGCGGGGGCAGTGATGACTGCCAGAAAACGAGGGGCAGTGATGTCAGTGGCGTGTCAACATGCGTGTCAGTGCTGCGCTGACAACTGACAATCCATCGCTGAGCACTGCCTCACTTTTCTTGGAGCGTGTGGACAGTGTGTCAGTCATGACTGACCTAGACTACGTTGCCAACATAGGATGTCAGTTAGTGGCAGTTACGGTTGTCAACTATCGATTGTGAACAACGGTGTGTCAGGGGCTGACTATCGATTACGCGATGGTAAACAGTTTGTATTTTCAATACGCGTGCAGTTTGGTTTAGTGTGCGATTGGAGTAAGTGAATCTTTGTTGTGAACAGCGGCGAGTAGTTTGGTTCAGAAAGCATTTAGGATAGAGTTCGTTTGTTGCACCTGTGTATGAGCCTATAAATTTTTAGGTTAACTTTCCAAAAATAATTATTGTCCAGCCTCCAACGGCACAAACTTAAACTAGAAAAAAATTTACTCAAAACAATGTTGTATAGCTATAAATATACTACTTACTATCACACGTAATGAAAAATAATTCATTTCGTTTTGTTCAGTAATTGACACCTTTAAGGGGAATAAAACAACATGTAATAGAAACCGACGAAATTAAACACTGAAAACCAGCTTCAAAGTACATGTGCTATTTTTATTATTGCTTAATTTCTGTAGTAATAATATAAAGCAATATTATTAAACAACTGTTTTCATTTGTATGTATCTATAGCACAGTAGCGTGATACTGAGTTTGACTTTTTCAGGAACCTTTCCTCCTCGTCACGTCTATTCTATCACAAATACAAAGTGATTAGTTCCTGTTTATGGACATTATGCGTGGTGCACAAAGGGGAAAAATATTCAACTTGATATAAACAATATATCGACGCTATGCAACATCAACAACATTCCAACCGGTCATAGTTGCCAAAAAAAATAGCAGAGAAGTGTAAACATGCATCAGAGTTCTCTGCCCCCCGTTCTGTAGTGAGGGCAGCACTTGGCAGTTATCTCTGCCCAAGATGTAAACAGTAGGCAGTGCACAGCCAACCAACCCAACTTGGACGAACAGCACTGCCCGTGTAAACCTAGCTTAAGGCCGGGGCCGTCCGCCATTTTCAATCTTACTGAACTCCTCTGTTGACAAGTTCAGCGCGCGCGTGTCAGTTGAAAAACATTAAATATTTTTGCAGATTGAATTTTTATGTAAAAACATAAAAAAAATTAATTCAAAGGCGAACCAGAGAACATAAATTTATTCTCTCCGTGATTATCTCACCTCCAGACTTTAATTTTTAATTATTAGACTCGAAAAAGTAGTCAAAATTCGGTGATTAAATTTCATTTCCTTATGAGTTTAAAAAAATATTTTAATTAAATTCTAAAAGATTAAAATATACACCACATGTGGTAACACAAAATATACTTTTTGTTTCTTAAATAAAGGAACTAAAAACACCCCCTTCTTTCCCTCCTCCCCCAAATTCACCTCCTCTTTCTAAACAATTCATTAATCCCTACACAAAAACGGAAAACCACCTACGAAGGAATCACGTTTGACTCAAAACTATCCTGGAAACCTCACATTAATCTTTTCCTCTTCAAAATATAGCAAAAAAATTAAACCATCTCAATTATATTTTATTTTCATGATTTTTTTAAGTATTGTATATAACTGATAATCTTTATGATAATAGTTTTTATATATATATATTGTAATATCCTTTTCATGGTATAGGACATCAATTTATTAACTGAACAAATTTTTAATCGAATTTAAAAATTTTATATTTACAGTGATTACATGAGGCAATATCTGAGGGGTATTTTTGGGGTCTCTCGAGAAAAGTGGATGGAGTATGCAGTTACTGAAAAATAGAAGAGAAATCATTTAAATTTTAGAATCAGCACAATGAGCAAGTTTCACAGCTTTTATTATGAACTCACCCCCCACAATTACTACAGGGGCCTGCTACAAACATTCAACATCTTCACGAATGTTTCCGCGTCTCTCTGGCGTCTTGCAGGATTTTTATCGATGAAGGTAGAAGGAAGGAACCAGATCCTCCGCAGCAACTCATCTGCTTCCTCGAAACATCTGACGTCTCCGCAGCCACCTCTCACAGCATCTGCTCTCGTCTCGTCCTCTCCTCCACTCGTCTGACTTCTGACCACGTCCGTCCTCTCCTCATCTCGTCTCAATTCTGATCCCGAGCCACCCATCCCATCGGCTCCTCCTTTTTAAATCCTCCGACGGGAATTCCCCCCGCCATAGGTCTATTTCACAAAACTCCGGGGCTCCACCCCGCCTCAGGTCCCTTACAAAATTCCAGGGTTCGCCGCCCGTCGGTTCATTTCACAAAATTTCGGGGGTTCCCCCGCCCTCGTTTTTTTTTACACACACGTTGGGCGGGAGTCTCCCGCGGGGGTGGTTCACCATCTTTCAGCCGACTAGACATTGTTGTTGTTGGCCGAACTTCGCCTCATAACGGCGCCACAATACTCACAAAATCCGCGTTTTTTATCACAATATATATCGTCTTGCAGGTTTTTTTTTTCCACCGATGAACGTATTGTGAGGCAGGTCCAACTCATCATTTGCTCTCTCCTCCTCCTCCTCCTCTACTGATCCGTCGGACTGACTTCGTCATCGTCCCCCTTCTCTCCGCAACTGACTGACTGCTTCTCCTCCAACTGATCTGATTGACTGATTCGTCTCCTCTCTCTCTCTCTCTCTCTCTCTCTCTCTCTCTCTTTCCCCCGACTCATCTGATTGCCCGAGCCTTTTTTGGGGGGGGTAACAGGCTACTACATGAGGGTGATCCTGAAGCAGGGCAACTCCCCTGGAAGTGGAATAACAAAAGGCTGTTAGATTGCGGAAGCAGGGATATTTCGACGGAAATTAAGGAATTGTGATACTTGGGAAGAATAGTAACCAGAGTAGTATAGCACAGGATAGCAAGGAAAAAGAATTTACCCCATGCTGTTTAACATATATATGTAGAACAGGCGATAGAGAAAGATTAAATGGAATATGGAAATAGAATCATACTGCAAGGAAAAGAAATAAAAACCTTACCCTTTGCCGACGATATTGCAGGGGGAGTCAGAAGAAGACTTGGAAACCATAATAAATGCCATGAACGTGATCCTGGAGAAAGAGTTCAACATGAGGATTAATAGAGGTGGAAAACCCAGTGTAGTGGAGTGTAACTATGGAAAACAGTGGAATAACAAAGGCTGTTATAATCCAAAAGGAATATTTTGAAGGACCTTAAGAAATTCTGCTACTTGTGAAGCGAAATAACTAGAGTAGAATAGCAAGGAAGAGGAATTTACTGAAGGCTAATATAAGTTTGAATATTAAGAAGTCGTCGCTAAAAATTGTTGGTATGGAGCAGCGTGGCGTTGTTATATGTGGGATGCGAAACGTGGAGGACAGGAGCTGCGGAATGGAAAAGAATAGAATAGAATAGAAGCCTTCTGAAATGTGGTGCTGTAGGAGAATGAGGAGATGATGATGAGGTGAGGTGGTGGATAGAATCACAAACGAGGGAAGTTCTTAACAGAAATAGGGGGGGAAAAGAGAACAACATGGAGGACGTTGACCAAGAGAAGGGATGGATTAATAGGGCCACGGTTTAAATTATCATTAGAGGAAAGTGTGTATGTGTGTGTGTGGTAAGAACAGAAGAGAGAGGTCAAGGATGGAATACGCTAAGCATTTAATAAATGATGGTAGGTTTTTTTGTGCTAGTTATAAGATAAAGAAAAGGCTTGCTCAAGATAGGTTAACATAGAGGGTTGCATCAGGCCCAGTCTTAGGACTGAACACCACAACAACAACAACAACAACAACGAGCAGAGGATGTGGACTCTTTTTTTTTATTGATAATAATTTACTTGACCTTGTTTTCTAGATTCAACAATAACAATAGGTCTGTTTAACAATATTTTTCTTTTGTTGGTACATTATTTTTTTTAGATAGATATAAATATGTATGAATACAATAACAATAAAGTATATGCGTATATTTAAATTTGTTTTAGCATGTGTAAGATCATCATCATGTGTTTTTTTTTTTGGGTAACAGGCTACATGAGGGTGATCCTGAAGCAGGCAACTCCCCTTTAATAGCATAGGAAGGGACTTGAAAAGGGGGGGATGCTGCGGAAGGTAGAGCAAGGTAGCGTAGCATTGGTTGACTAGGCTCCCCCCCAGGCTATAGTGTAAGGATCCTACCCTCGCCGCGGTGTTTCACCTAAAGGTGGTGATGCAGGGAAAAAAAAAACCCTAGAAAACCTGCATCAGGTAGGTAGGCCCGGGGCTAGTGGGTTGGTGCTACTCCTCCTGCGCCCTTCTGATGACGACGGGGGGAAACTGGATTGCTGTAGGAGGAACGCAGCACAAACCCGCCGCCTCCTCAGTGCCTTGACCAGTATTGAGAGGCAGCAGCTGGCCGACTGGTCCAATGTGATCGCTGAACAACAACACTTACCCTGGTATGCCGCCGAAGGTCTTCGACCCCCCGTCCGTACATACATACACCTCTCAAACTGCCGCTCAAGGTCGTCTCAGCCTGCAGGAGTCTTAAATTAGTTACCAAGAGGGGAGGGAGGGAAAGAGGAAAACCTAGGAAGGAGGTAGTCAACCTCCACCCTGGCTCTCACTCATTTCCCAGCAGGATTATCCCTTGTTTGTCCGAGCCTCCCAACGGCTCGCTTTTTAGTTTCTCGCCTCGGGAGTTCCCCACCATCAATTTTTTTTTTTTCACATAATTCCGAGGTTACCCGCGGGCGGTTTATTTGACAAAAACCCCCCGCCATCGTTCCTTTTTCACAAAATCCCGGGGGTTCCTCGCCATCGGTTTTCTACACACGCCACCATTTTTTACACACGACGCCCCGAGGGAGTTTCCCGCATGGGAAATATCTCCCCATCGGGGGTTTCACCCACTGACAGCCAATTCGACATTGTTGTTGGCCTCTATTGTCGCGCACAAAACTTCCTTCGTTGTAGGCCGAACTGCGCCTCACAATGCCACGCACGCACCTGGCCTTTTTACATTACAATATAAATAATAAAATAAAGGAACTAAACCCTTCTTTAAAAATGAATGAATGAAAAATAGCCCATGCTGTCCCATTCAGGGCAAAGGCCTCCTACAAGTGTAGGGGTAGAGTAAGATCTCTAATTAATAACACTACACTTCACTGTCACTTAAGCTAGGTTTACACGGGCAGAGTGATGTTCGTCCAAGTTGGGTTGCCTGTGCACTGCCTACCGTTTACATGTTGGGCAGATAACACTGCCCACTTCTTCACTGACAGACAAGTGCTGCCAACTCACTACACAACGGGCAGAGAACTCTGGTGCATGTTTACACTTCTCTGCTATTTTTTTGGCAACTACGACACAGGTTGGAATGTTGTTGATGATGTTGCATAGCGTCGATATATTGTTTATATCAAGTTGAATATTTTTCCCCCCCTTGTGTTTTCTCGCACCACGCATAATGTCCATAAACAGGAACTAATCACTTTGTATTTGTGATAGAAAAGGCGTAATAACGAGGAAGGGTTCGGGAAATTCTCACCCAAAAGTCAAACTCAGTATCACGCTACTGTGCTATAGATACGTGAAAATGAAAACAGTTGTTTTATATTATTACTACAGAAATCAAGCAATAATAAAAACAGTACATTTGAAGCTGGTTTTCAGTGTTTAATTTCGTCGGTTTCTATTACATGTTGTTTTATTCCCCTTAAAGGTGTCAGCTACTGAACAAAACGAAATGAATTATTTTCCATCACGTGTGATAGTAAGTAGTATGTTTATAGCTATACAACATTATTTTGAGTAAATTTTTTTCCAGTTAATGTTTGTGCCGTTGGAGGCTGGACAATAATTATTTTTGGAAAGTTAACCTAAAAAATTATAGGCTCATACACAGGTGCAACAAACAACGAACTCTATCCTAAATGCTTTCTGAACCAAACTACTCTCCGCTGTTCACAAACAAAGATTCACTTACTCCAATCGCACACTAAACCAAACTGCACGCGTATTGAAAATGCAAAAAGTTTACCATCGCGCAATCGATAGTCAGCCTTGCTTCACCGTTCACAATCGATAATTGACAACCGTAACTGCCACTAACTGGCCTCCCATGAGGGCAGCAGAGTCTAGGTCAGTCATGACTGACACACTGTCCACACGCTCCAAGAAAAGTGAGGCAGTGCTCAGCGATGGATTGTCAGTTGTCAGCGCAGCACTGACGCATGTTGACACGCCACTGACATCACTGCCCCTCGTTTACTGGCAGTCATCACTGCCCCCGCCTGCGTGTAAACCTAGCCTTAGTTGTAGTTCTAGTTCTATCCCCTCATTTCTGTCTCTGGCTATTCTGATCCACTGTCCACTTGCGTCTCTTGCCCATGTAGGGGTTCCACGTGGGTAGCTTGTGACGTCCATCTTTCTTCTTTCGTCTTGTAGCCTCCTCACAACGTGTCCTCCTTCCCCATTTCCATTCGCAATTTGGTAGCCTGTTGAGCAACGTCTATCGTTGCTGAAATCCTATGTATGTTTGACACTCGTATCTTTCAGAGAAATGCCAAGGATCTTCCTCTGCATTCTTCCTCTGGCATACTTTTTACAGTGTGTTTCTTCTCTCTTTCACTCTGAGATCCCAATCTTGACATAAAGTTATTTATTTATTTTTATCCGTGTAAAAATCTTTTATCATACAGATTATCATTTTGGAGAATAACGATTCAGCATATACAATATTAAAAGAATACAAAAATAAAATAGAGTTTATTACGTGAGAGTAGGTTAATTGATGTAATTAACCTACTTTAGCAGAATGGGTTAGGTTTATTTATTTTTGTGAGGACCTGAGAGGCACACGACGCGGTTGACAAATTTACCTGACGTAGATATTCTCCAGGGTTGCCAGGATTCCCACTTGTCTCTGGAATAATTTAGAACCCATCGTTTCCTTCGAATTAATTCTTTTGGAAACTTTAAAAAAACAGTTTACAGCTGCACAGTTTGAAAGAAGATATCAAGATTAGAATAATAGGGAAAGGAGAAAGAATCAATATAGAAGAGAAATGGGCACTCCTGAAGGAAGAAATGACTAGAGCAGTGGATAGAAAATATGAAAAATAGATCAGATCAATAGGAAAAAAACATGGAAACACAGGAAATAATAAAAATGATTGATGAAAAGAGTAAATATAAAAATTGACAGATGGAAATGGTAAAGAGCAGTACAGACACTTGAAGAATGATATAGATGGGAAGTGGAAAGCAGCCAAATAGGCTTGGCTCCAAAGCGGTTGAAGATTTCTTGGTTGAAAGGGTGTAAATAGATGCAGCTTATAAGAAAATCAAAGAAACATTTGGAGAGAGGAAAATTTTTAGTAAGAACATCTGGAGGGTGAAGGGGGAAAGCAATTCTGGAAGAAGGAAAGGTAAAACGATGGGAGGAATATCTAGAAGAGTTGCATCACGGTGGAAATGTAGATCAGTCAGTAGTAGTAGAAGAAGATGATGAAGAGTCGGGAGTTTGATAGGGCGCAGTTGTAAAGTGGAGTTGATAAGATCATGGTTGTTGTCCACTTGTCTTAGCAGTTGTTGGTTGTTGGTTGCAGGAGACGACGTGCGTGCAGACCCGGCTGCGGGAGTTGGTCACCTCGGAGGTGACGCGCGCCCTGGAGGTCGGCCTGGAGCGCAACTCTCGGCGCTGGCCGCTGAAGCGCCACTGTTCCGGCGGCGTGGACCATCAAGGCCGGGTGAGACGCGTGATGCTCAACTACGTGCAAGACGTCAACGACTTCGTCAAAGACCACAATGGCACCGTGCAGACAGTTGTCGGGATATTCAACTACAATTTCAAAGACATAGAACCGCTGAGTGGCGCGACGGCCCTCGACATCATAGCGGCGCTGGCGGTTCATTACTGCGAGGTGCTGTCCAAGATGGCGGAGCCTGCCCTGCTGCTGCGTCTCGCGGTCAGGCAGCACTTGGCGCCTCCGGGGGAAGTTTTCGGCTTGGAAAACCAAATCCACTACTGGACAGAACTACTTTTCATGACGCAGTCAATGGACTTGGTGAACCTGAAGAGCGTGTCTGAGGAACACTTGGCCTGGGGCGTGATCGGCTCCAACACGGGATCTCTGGACCGTCCCTGCTCCTACTACAGGTACACGGGGGAGTATTACTCGCGGGACTTCCTGCGCGCCTGCTACAACCTCAACATGTTCCGGCTGAGCGGGGAGGTCGTGACGTGTGCTTTCTCGGATCCGACCCGGAGGCCGCTGACGTTGTCCGCGGCGGTTCCGGCGGCCCTCTACTTCCACTCCCGCTGCCTGTGCGTCGTCTTCACGGGCAAGGACTGCGGCCAGGTGGCGCCCCCGGGGGTGTACCCCGTCTTCCACTGCGTGGCCGTGCTCTTGAGGGACTTCCAGAGGCGAGTCTCGTACAGGCCGGCCGTCACCTATCTGGACTACGCCTTCCAGACCCGCGTCCCGATCTGCGACGTGGTCCGCTTCATGCCGGTGACCGTCATCTTGAAGCACCACTTGCTCCTCGGCTACGGCCCGTTCAATTTCAGCCGCATCCAGTGTCTTTTCAAAGACCTCGTCAACAGAGACCTCGGCTGCCCGGAACGTCTGCCCCCGGAGGGAATCCCCCATCACGACCACTTGCTCGTGATGCTCTTCATGGGACACGTCCTCTGCGACGCCGCGGCGGACCAGGAATTCGCGGTGCCCTTCTACGGGTCCGGGGACTCGACGCCGGTCCTGTTCCTCACGTACCTGGACGTGGCGGTGCGCCTCCTCACCCTGGTCACGTACCTCGCGTGTCCGCAGCTGCGCAACCTGCCGGGGAAGCTGCTCGTGGGCTACCTGCTGACGGCGCTGCTGAGGCTGTTGGTGGTGCGCGCCATCCTGCCCGGGAACTTCCTCCTGGCCGTGCGTCTCGACGTCGCCATGGACCTCGCTTCCACGCTGTGGCTCAGCGCCTACCTCCACTTCCTCACCGTCTGCATCAAGACCCTCCGCCTGCCGGACTCCCTCGGCGCCGCCGAGGCCCGCCAGGTGCTCCTGCGCTACTCTCTCTTCGGCTGGGCCTTGCCCGCGGCCCTGGCGGCGGTCTTCTTCACCACGGACGACTTCCTCGAGAGCCGCGTGCAGCTCGGACAGACGCTCTTGGTCGTCTGCAACTTCGCGGCGCTCCTGGCCAACCTGTACATGTTCCGCCACAACCTCTCCTTCTACTACGACGTCAGGACCGGCGCCATGGAGGTCCAGAGAGGCGTCACGACGCGCAGGGTCTTCGCCGACCTGTTCAACTTCGCCGTCAAGACGGCGGTGCTGTCGGGGGCGGGGATCACCGTCCGGCTGGTCCTCACGCAGATCCAGGGGCTGGAGCACGTGCTGGCCTGTTACCACGCCCTGGGCACGCTCCAGGGGCTGCTGCTGTTCCTCCTCTACGGCTGCAACAGGGAGGCCCGCGCTTTCTGGCTGCGCGTCTGCACGGCTTGTCTGCGCCATTGCTGCTTCTTTTCTGAATAGATCCGTCCACTTGCGTCCCTTGCCTGTATGTAGATACTCCATTTTTGGCCCCAAATTCTTCACATCTAAATTCAATGATATCTTTTCGGCTGTGGGAGTCAACGAGCAAACAAATATATCATGTATTTGCTGGATTTGTAACTTTTGAACAACGTTTTTAATATATAAATTAAAAAAATTGTGTAACACAGAACACATATTTTTGATGTATTGTAATGTTATGTTTGTAGCACACCTGAGGAAGTCTCAAAAAAATGGAGACGAAACGTCGCTTGGGGAATAAATAGTGATGAATTTATATTTGCTGAATTGTTTTTCAGCCGTCTTTTTATCGTTGTAAATTTTAAAAGTCAGAAAACTATGTTTCAATTATTATCAATATCAGAAATTACAAGAGCATCTGCCAAAATCTAATATTCAAGAAATAGAAATAAGAATAAAGACATCCCCCTACCCGCTTTCTTAAAGCTGTTAATATCCCAGCATTATAAGATTTTTATATTCTGATAATAAATTACTAAACAATAAGATACTAACCCTAAACCATCCCAACCTAATAAAATTCTAACGATATTAGGGCTCATAATCATAAAAATTATTGAAATTACAAATAATACCACTAATAGAACAAAACGGCTCCTATACTTATCTCCACCCATATAATTATTACTATAAAATAAAACTATAGAAGAAATAATTAAAACAAATCTGATAAAAATCATAGACATCCAATCTAAAATTACACCCATTAAAATTAAAGAAGAATTTAAAGAATATACTTCTCACTCAACCATATAACACAAATCAAATATTAATATAAATAATCTAATAATAAAAATTCCTCGGATTTATAATTCTTTTAGGGCGCCAGGTATTTTTCACAAAAAACACCAAAAATGGATTTTAGTAGCTTTAATTCCTTTCAGAGCACGAGAAATAATTATATCTGCAGGGATGGCCGTGGTCATTCTCTCTCTCTCTCCTTCCACTACCCCATGACGACTCCTCACTAAAGTCTCGCCAGACTACATTGTTGGCCGCCCGGGGCTGCGTCAGTTCCTCAACAATTAAAACTCGCAAGCTGCTGGGCCTGTAACTATTCATGTTACATTTTCCCCGCCCCCAATGAATTTAAAAAATTGTACAATTTTTTATTATGATAAGATAAGATTTATTGGATCCATTAGTCCTCTACTATTGAGGAAATAGGACAAGTCAAAGAAGAATATGTTACATATCACACATACTAAGAATACGAATATAAGAAACAAAATATGGATACAACAACATATGAGTAAAGAAAATTATGTATACAATGATAAGGAAAATAAAACAAAGCAGAGCAAACAAAATATGAATACAACAACATATCAAGAATATGAGTACAAAACAGTAAGACAGAGAAATAGTAAAAGAAACTATGTATACAATGATAGACAAATAAAAGAAAGCATACATAACATATACAAAAAATACAAAGAATAGGTTACATATCACACTAAGAATACGAATATAAGAAACAAAATATGGATACAACATATGAGTAAAGAAAATTATGTATACAATGATAAGGAAAATAAAACAAAGCAGAGCAAACAAAATATGAATACAACAACATATCAAGAATATGAGTACAAAACAGTAAGACAGAGAAATAGTAAAAGAAACTATGTATACAATGATAGACAAATAAAAGAAAGCATACATAACATATACAAAAAATACAAAGAATAGGTTACATATCACACTAAGAATACAAATATAAGAAACAAAATATGGATACAACATATGAGTAAAGAAAATTATGTATACAATGATAAGGAAAATAAAACAAAGCAGAGCAAACAAAATATGAATACAACATATCAAGAATATGAGTACAAAACAGTAAGACAGAGAAATAGTAAAAGAAACTATGTATACAATGATAGACAAATAAAAGAAAGCATACATAACATATACAAAAAATACAAAGAATAGGTTACATATCACACTAAGAATACGAATATAAGAAACAAAATATGGATACAACAACATATGAGTAAAGAAAATTATGTATACAATGATAAGGAAAATAAAACAAAGCAGAGCAAACAAAATATGAATACAACAACATATCAAGAATATGAGTACAAAACAGTAAGACAGAGAAATAGTAAAAGAAACTATGTATACAATGATAGACAAATAAAAGAAAGCATACATAACATATACAAAAAATACAAAGAATAGGTTACATATCACACTAAGAATACAAATATAAGAAACAAAATATGGATACAACATATGAGTAAAGAAAATTATGTATACAATGATAAGGAAAATAAAACAAAGCAGAGCAAACAAAATATGAATACTACAACATATCAAGAATATGAGTACAAAACAATAAGAGAGAGATAGTAAAAGAAACTATGTATACAATGATAGACAAATAAAAGAAAGCATACATAACATATACAAAAAATACAAAGAATAGGTTACATATCACACTAAGAATACAAATATAAGAAACAAAATATGGATACAACATATGAGTAAAGAAAATTATGTATACAATGATAAGGAAAATAAAACAAAGCAGAGCAAACAAAATATGAATACAGCAACATATCAAGAATATGAGTACAAAACAGTAAGACAGAGAAATAGTAAAAGAAACTATGTATACAATGATAGACAAATAAAAGAAAGCATACATAACATATACAAAAAATACAAAGAATAGGTTACATATCACACTAAGAATACAAATATAAGAAACAAAATATGGATACAACAACATATGAGTAAAGAAAATTATGTATACAATGATAAGGAAAATAAAACAAAGCAGAGCAAACAAAATATGAATACAACAACATATCAAGAATATGAGTACAAAACAGTAAGACAGAGAAATAGTAAAAGAAACTATGTATACAATGATAGACAAATAAAAGAAAGCATACATAACATATACAAAAAATACAAAGAATAGGTTACATATCACACTAAGAATACAAATATAAGAAACAAAATATGGATACAACATATGAGTAAAGAAAATTATGTATACAATGATAAGGAAAATAAAACAAAGCAGAGCAAACAAAATATGAATACAGCAACATATCAAGAATATGAGTACAAAACAATAAGAGAGATAGTAAAAGAAACTATGTATACAATGATAGACAAATAAAAGAAAGCATACATAACATATACAAAAAATACAAAGAATAGGTTACATATCACACTAAGAATACAAATATAAGAAACAAAATATGGATACAACATATGAGTAAAGAAAATTATGTATACAATGATAAGGAAAATAAAACAAAGCAGAGCAAACAAAATATGAATACAACAACATATCAAGAATATGAGTACAAAACAGTAAGACAGAGAAATAGTAAAAGAAACTATGTATACAATGATAGACAAATAAAAGAAAGCATACATAACATATACAAAAAATACAAAGAATAGGTTACATATCACACTAAGAATACAAATATAAGAAACAAAATATGGATACAACATATGAGTAAAGAAAATTATGTATACAATGATAAGGAAAATAAAACAAAGCAGAGCAAACAAAATATGAATACAACAACATATCAAGAATATGAGTACAAAACAATAAGAGAGAGATAGTAAAAGAAACTATGTATACAATGATAGACAAATAAAAGAAAGTATACATAACATATACAAAAGATATAATTTCTAGAGAAACAATGTCAATTTCGAACACTATAGCGGTATAATAGAGATCCACGCACTTCACAATACACTACACTTTGAAACACACGTGTGTAGGTAGATCCACGTGGGAAATCAGGAGGCTCCAGCAGATCTCGTCAATTTAGGTCATGAAACAAAAGAAGAAAAGACCGTTAATGAGAGGATAACGTATAATATATATATATACACCTGATATTGTTTGCATATGATGAAACACTGATTCAGCACTTTTGCAAAAAATAGACTTTAATCACTTTCAGACCGATTGATAAATTCAGGAATAGAATAATAATAAACTCACTGAACCACAGTCGTAAACAATATGAATGACCAACGCCCTTAATTTAAAAAATTACAAAATATTTACAAAAATTTACTTAGAACTAATTACAATTTTCTCTGATGTGTGTGTTTTGTTGTTTATTTGGGAGACTTTCTTAAAGTAAATGTAAATCAATTTAAACACTTGACATTTACATCTATTGACAGTTGGCTGCTGAATCTTTGTCATTTCGCAATTTAAATTTCAATCGGCTGTTTTTGACAGAACATCTGTTTCTTTCTCTACAATGTGTTTACAATAAAATTTTACTCATTCTCAGCTGTTTTTAATGTATCATATGACATTTTTATTAGTTTGATGTTCAGCTCTTTGATGTACGTCGAAAAACAGTCAACTGACCACATGGTTTTTTTTACAGCTAATTACATTTGGTGTACAGAAAATTTTTTTTTATCTACCATCGGCTTGTTTCTTACATCTACTACAAAGCCATTTCACATCTGGCAGAACAGCTATTTTTAGCATTTAATGTAACAATTTTTTTTTTTACATTTACCAAAATACTGCATTGGGTTTTTTCCCCCCTGGGTTCCAAGGAAATCTATAACCACCACAATTCTTTAACACTAATTACAATAATAAACTTCAAACATAGCCAAATTATTTAAAAGCTTTGACATTAGTAAAAATACTGCATTGGGGTTTTTCCCCCCTGGATTCCAAGGAAATCCACTATCATCACAACTAATTTTTTTTCTACTCTGTTGTTACCATAGGATGCATATTTTTTTGAGAGATGGAAATCTCTGTATATATATATATATATATATATATATATATATAAAGATAGATAGATAGAGATAGAGATAGAGAAAGAGATAGAGAAAGATATATATATATATATCTGTATCTCTTTCTCTATCTCTTTCTATATCTTTTTCTCTGTATCTTTCTCTATCTCTCTCTCTCTCTTTCTCTATCTCTATCTCTTTCTCTATCTCTTTCTCTATCTCTTTCTCTATCTCTTTCTCTATATCTCTCTCTCTATCTCTATCTCTATCTCTCTCTCTCTCTCTCTCTCTCTCTCTCTCTCTATATATATATATATATATATATAGATAGATATATATATATATATAGATAGATATATATATCTATCATATATAGATATATATATATATATATATATATATAGACTCTCCCCCCTCTCTCTCCCTCTCTCTCTCTTTCTCTATCTCTTTCTCTATCTCTCTCTCTCTCTTTCTCTATCTCTTTCTCAATCTCTTTCTCTATCTCTTTCTCTATCTCTCTCTCTCTCTATCTCTTTCTCTCTCTCTCTATCTCTATCTCTTTCTCAATCTCTTTCTCTATCTCTTTCTCTACCTCTCTCTCTCTCTCTCTCTCTCTCTCTCTATATCTTTCTCTATCTATCATATATAGAGACTCTCCCCCCCCTCTCTCTCTATCTCTTTCTCTCTCTCTCTCTATTTCTTTCTCTATCTCTTTCTCTATCTCTCTCTCTTTCTCTATCTCTCTCTCTTTCTCTCTCTCTCTCTCTCTCTCTCTCTATATATATATATATATATATAGATATATATATATATATATATATATATATATATATATATATATATTTATATATATATATATATATATATATCTAATATATATATATAGAGATAGAGAGATAGAGAAAGAGATAGAGATAGAGAGAGAAAGAGATAGAGAAAGAGAGAGAGAGAGATAGAGAAAGAGATAGAGATAGAGAGAGAGAGAGATAGAGAAAGAGATAGAGAAAGAGATAGAGAAAGAGATATAGAAAGAGATATATATATATATATATATCTCTATCTCTTTCTCTCTCTCTCTCTATTTCTTTCTCTATCTCTTTCTCTATCTCTATCTCTCTCTCTCTCTCTCTCTCTCTCTTTCTCTATCTCTTTCTCTATCTCTTTCTCTATCTCTTTCTCTATATCTCTCTCTCTATCTCTCTCTCTCTCTCCCCCCCTCTCTCTCTCTCTCTCTATATATATATATATATAGATAGATATATATATCTATCATATATAGATATATATATATATAGAGACTCTCCCCCCTCTCTCTCTCTATCTCTGCTAAACATTAACTCTCTCTCGCTTAATTTTACAACCTTTCCTCCCATTTTTTTTTACATTTTTCGGGGGGCTTTTCTTAAATCTATTTGCAAAATTTTTAGTTACATCATCTTTGTTGAGAACCATGATCAGCTGTTCTCGCTGTCCCTTATTCACTGCGTTCACATTACAATCATACAATCTACCAACTTTCATCTGACGCATTAAATGTTTACCATTTTTCTTAAACTTATCCGCAGATACACCAATTAATTTTAGCAACCTTCCACCAGTCTCAACACTATGATTAACATCCGTTTCATCCTTCCTTAACTTTTTTACGCACGTATGACAATTCGCAATTTTTTTTTTTCGCTTAACCTTTCCTCCCACACATTGTTTCCTCTGTGTTGTTCAGGGGATTTTCTTTCTATTTCGCCGTTTACGGCAATGAGCACAATTTTGCATACAGAAACGTTTCATTACCACATCTGTATCATTTACCTTTACATTTGCGACATTACATAAATAAATATTCGTATGAAAACGAATAAACAACTTTTATTATATTTTTACAAAATGGTTAAACCGTTTTATAATGCATGAAGAAAACACGAGCACTCAGGCCTAATGGGTATAATATTTTTGCCAGTAGTTTTTCCTCGGTATTGCTGTACCATGGTATGATGGTTGTAGCTGGTTCTGTTGCACCAGCAGTAGTAAGATGGACTGGAAAGAGGAGAGGATCTGGTGGTGCTTTGGTTCGCGTCTCGGGAAATGCAAGCGTGACGTCACTGGTCCTGACGTGACGTCATCAGCCAACCAGGGGCGAGTTTGATACAGTCTCTCGTCTTCAACGTGCAATGTACTACATGTAATATTTGAAATGAATATAATTAATAAACATGGAAACAATAAGTTCGGTTGACTTATATGAATTAAAATTATTTAAGTAAATTTATTCAATTAACTAATTAAATAAATTGTTTATATATATAAATGTATACAGACAATGAATCGTCTCCCTGGGATGTCTCCCTAACACACATCCAGCTCCAAGCAAAGCAAAGGAATACAGACATCAACAATACGTTCAGTTCAAAGAAAATATAACTTCAATTGTTTTTCGTTACTGTTTATTCATTGTAATTTTCACTATTTGTGACCTTCAGTATTAATTTCCTTTGTGGTCAACAATTTAACATCAAACGTATATTAATGTTACACTTTTAAATTAATTAAATCAC
Organism: Eucriotettix oculatus; assembly: GCA_034510155.1. Lineage (NCBI taxonomy): Eukaryota > Metazoa > Arthropoda > Insecta > Orthoptera > Tetrigidae > Eucriotettix > Eucriotettix oculatus. Next base: position 8,222,777 of record CM067376.1, on the reverse strand, counting down.
GCGAAAAATAATAATAAATGGAAATGACATATTTGCGAACTCAAAGATATTTCTGTTTCCAACCAGGGATATTGATTGCTAACATACCAGAGACGTTGTTGCTTACGCGCGAATTATTACTATATTTGAAAATAAAAGAAATGCGCGGTAACGTGTACGTATGTCACGTTACACATTCTCTTTGGCACTCTTAGCACATGAATGCTTAGCCAGCTTAAAATCACTCCGTATACCATTAACATTAAAATATATCACACTTTTTAATTCTACCCTATTTTCTATCTTCTCTTCTACCTTCTGAACTCTCTTATTTACCACCTTCACCTTCTCCTCCACATTTTCCTGTACACACCTTTCAGTAGATTTTAACTCATCAAATATTCCATTTGTAACTTGTTACAGTTTTTCCTCTAATCTTTCTCTTCTTGTTTGCACATGCCTCTCATTACATTCTCCACTTAACCTATTCTCCAATTCCTCACACTTCCGACCTTGCACTACAGCCATTCTGTCTAAATCAGCCTTCAACTCTACATGCATTTTCTTAAAACTATTATTGAAATCTTCAATCCGCTCATCAAATATTTTAATAAGTACCAGGGACAATTTCCTCTGCCTTCTCAATACCCTCCTGCACTTGTTCTATTTTTTAAAACACTACAGAACACAGAAACCGCAACCAAAATACATTTATTTGCCCCCCAACCTGTGGAACCTGTCTTCTTACTCTTACTTCACTTCTCCACAGACGCACACCTCTGGAAGATATCCACGCAGCGGTCGCTGGAACACTTGACCCCTCAGCTATGCTATGCGTAGATCAGCTCTCCTTCCACAGCAGCGCCTCCATCAACCCTCTCAAATAATTCTCGGGTACCCCGTTTGTCGTCCTCCACACCTTCAGTCGTCGCATCCTCACAAAACTTCCATGTTCTGAGCCTCACAGATGTCTTGCCACTGTTCGATGGCTCGCCGAATGCAGCATGTTAATTCTCCACTGCTCAATGTCCGTCAACACATTCACCAAACTCCTGCCACGTTCGTTGTTCGATGCCCCCACGTTGGGCGCCAAATGTAGCGGATTCCGCGTTCCTCCGTAATCGAGGATTTATAATTCTTTTAGGGCGCCAGGTATTTTTCACAAAAAAAACACCAAAAATGGTTTTAATTCCTTTCAGAGCACGAGAAATAATTATATCTGCAGGGATGGCCGTGGTCATTCTCTCTCTCTCTCGTCGTCCCGCCGACACAACCTTCTCCTTCCACTACCCCATGACGACTCCTCAAAGTCTCGCCAGACTACATTGTCGGCCCGGGTTGCGTCAGTTCCCCAACAATTAAAACTCGCAAGCCGGCCTGCATTGTTAAGTGTAACTTTTCATGTTACAATATATATATATACGTTTCTTAGGGATATTGAGATTCAATAACACACACACACGTAGAGGTTATAGGCGTTTAATCAACGGCGAAGTTCTGTACAAAGCTCGTACTGCTTAAGACTGACTCCGATTTTTTTTGTGGGGTGGGGGAAGGGGGGTTAACAGGCTACATGAGGGTGATCCTGAAGCATAGGGAACTGAAAAGGGGGGATGTGGAAGGTAAAGCAAGGGCCCCCCCCCCAGGCTATAGTGTAAGGATCCTACCCTCGCGGTGTTTCACCTAAAGGTGATGATGCAGGGAAAAACCCTAGAAAACCTGCATCAGGTAGGCCGGGGACTAGTGGGTGCTACTACTCCTGCGCCCTTCTGATGACGACGGGGGAGACTGGATTACTGTTGGAGGAACGCAGCAAACCCGCCGCCTCCGTGCCTAGATCAGTATTGAGAGAGCAGCTGGCCGACTGGTCCAATAGGGTTAAGCGAACAACTCTTACCCTGGTATGTCGAAGGTCTTCGACCCCCCGTGCATACACATCTCGACTCCGATTTGGAATCCAATCCTATTTATACATACATAGAATATTCCAGAATCAGAACATTCTAGAAACAGAAAATACTAGAAACTAAAGACAAGAAATGTAAATAAAGTAAACAAATAAAAATGGTTGAGTCAGGTGGGACTCGAACCCGAGTCTACGTTTCTGCAGTCCGGCTCCTATACCATCACTGCAGGTCTTGACGCGTGGCTATATATATATATATTGTAATATCCTTTTCAGGGGAACAAATTATAATCAATTTGAAAATTTTACATTTATTTATTTAAAGTGATTACATGGGCTTAATCTGAGGGTATTTTGGGTCTCTCTAGAGATGGATGGAGTATGCAGTAACTGAAAATAGAAAAAAAAATCATTAAATATTATTTAATCAGAGCAATGAGCAAGTTTCACAGCTTTTTTTAATAACTTACCCACAATTACTACAGGGGCCTACAAACATCATCCACCTCACTCACGAATGTTTCCGCGTCTCTCTGGCGTCTTGCAGGATTTTTATCGATGAAGGTAGAAGGAACCAGATCCGCCGGAACTCATCTGCTTCCTCGAAACATCTACAAACCTCTGCAAACCTCTGACAGCATCTAGCGACGTCTTCTCCCCAACTCGTCTGACATCATCTGGTCACGTCTCAACTCTCATTCCATCTGATCCCGAGGCAACCAGATCCGGAACTCATCTGCTTCCTCGAAACATCTACAAACCTCTGCAAACCTCTGACAGCATCTAGCGACGTCTTCTCCCCAACTCGTCTGACTTCTGGTCACGTCTCAACTCTCATTCCATCTGATCCGCGAGGCAACCCATCGGCTCCCCTTTTAAATTCTCACACGGGAATTCCCCATCCATCAGTTTTCTTACACAATTCAGGTTGTTTGTTCCCTGCCATTGGTTCTTCACAAAATTCCGGGGGTTCCCCGCACATAGGTCTTTTACAAAACTCCGGGGTCCCCCCGCCAGCGGTTTATTTCATAAGCTTCCGGAGGGTTCCCCGCCATTTTTAACACACGCCCCTAAGGGAGTTTCCTCTTCGGGGGGGTTCACCCGCTTTCAGCCAACTTCACATTGTTGTTGGGGCCGAACTTCGCCTCATAACGCCATAATATCACCAAAATCCGCGTTTTTTTTTCATTACAATATATTGTGATAAAAAACGCGGATTTTGTGAGTATTGTGGCGCAGTTATGAGGCGAAGTTCGGCCAACAACAACAATGTCTAGTCGGCTGAAAGATGGTGAACCACCCCCGCGGGAGACTCCCGCCCAACGTGTGTAAAAAAAACGAGGGCGGGGAACCCCCGAAATTTTGTGAAATGAACCGACTGGCGGCGAACCCTGGAATTTTGTAAGGGACCTGAGGCGGGGAAGCCCCGGAGTTTTGTGAAATAGACCTATGGCGGGGGAATTCCCGTCGGAGGATTTAAAAAGGAGGAGCCGATGGGGTGGCTCGGGATCAGAATTGAGACGAGATGAGGAGAGGACGGACGTGATCAGAAGTCAGACGAGTGGAGGAGAGGAACGGACGAGAGCAGATGCTGTGAGAGGTGGCTGCGGAGACGTGATCAGATGTTTCGAGGAAGCAGATGAGTTGCTGCGGAGGATCTGGTTCCTTCTACCTTCATCGATAAAAATCCTGCAAGAAGCCAGAGAGACGCGGAAACATTCGTGAAGTTGGATGTTTGTAGGGCCAGTAATTGTGGGTAAGTTATTAAAAAAGCTGTGAAACTTGCTTATTGCTTTATTTAATGATTGTTTTTTTTTTCTATTTACAGTAGTAACTGCATACTCCATCCATCTCTCGAGAGACCCAAAATCCACTGAGATTAAGCCCATGTGTAATCACTTTAAATTAATATATGAAAAATTTTAAAATTTATTATAATTTGTTCTATTGATTAATTAATGTTTTATACCCTAAAAAAGTATATTACAAAATATATATATATATTGTAATATGCTTTTTTGTATATAAAACATTTATTAATTTAAATTACAAATATTTGATCAATTTTAATAATTTTGTTTATTAATTTACGTGAAGACACGGGCTTAATCCCAGGGGATTTTGGGTCTCTCAAGAGATGGATGGAGTATGCATCAGCTGAAAATAGAAAGAAAATAATTGAATGTTAATTTTATTCAGAGCAATGAGCAAGTTTCACAAATTTTAGATCGCTTACCCACAATTACTGGCCCAACAAACATCCACCTCTCGAATGTTTGTGCGTCTCTGGATATCTGCTCTCTGCTCCACTCTTCTCCCTTCTGCGGTCTGATCACTCGCCTGCCTACTGGGGTCGAGCCACGTCCTCTCGGGTCTGATCTGGTCTGGTCTGCCCCACTCTGCTCTGGTCTGCTCTGCTCTGGTCTGCTCTATCCCACTCTGAGGTCTCTACCACGATCTGATGCACTCGCCTCCCTTCTCGGGTCTCTACTGCCCCTCTCTGATGTCTCCTCTCACCACTCTCTGACGCACTCTGATCTCGAGCCACCCATCGGCTTCCCTTATAAAGCTTCTGGCGGGACTTCCCCTATTTCTTAACATTTCGGGGTTCCCCGCCCTCATCTTTCCCGCGGGGGTTCACCATCGTTCAGGCAAGCCGGGCCTTCCCCGCGGGGAAAAACATCTTTCGGCCGCCTATCCATTGTTGTTGGCCGAACTGCGCCTCATAACGCCACAACCTTACCAAAATCCCCTTTTTTATCACAATATATATCTGGTGATGATTCTGCAACTCTTCTATCGGTCAGGGTTTGTCTGCGTCTGCGTCGATCTTTGCTGAAGCAGGATTTATTCTTTCTTCTCTTTGACGTCCATCATTACTCGTCATAATGACGTCACGTCGTCTCCAGTCCGCTTTCCAATCATGTGTGGCGGAAGGAAGGAGGGTTCGCTAAACAACCCGGGACTCACCTAATGGTACAGATTTGTTCCCTCTTTTTGTTACTGTCGACCTGTTCGCTGTTTTGTTTAACAAACTTTTCTTTCGGAAACTCGAAAAAAATTATATAAATTAATAATTATTCTTATTTACCCCCAATTATATTAAGAATTATTCTGTTGATAACCGAAATTATTGAAAAGAAGACACGAAATTACATCCACTCTTTGTTGACAACTAAAGAAGGCGCATGACAGCGACCCTTTGAAAAAAAAAACTATGGGAAACCCTTGAAGAAACTAACATGGAAATAATAAAAACAGTAAAGACCCTGTGTAAACAACCGTAGACAAAAATTAAGATTGGGCGACATGGTCACGGAAGGAGATTCACAACAACAAGGCTGCTGCCTATCCCCCAAAAAAATCTACCTCGAACACACACTCAACGAATGGAAAAGGGGGAAAAAAAAATATGCCGAAACATCGGGGTCTACCCTTAAAAGATAACAACACCTCATTCACGTCGTGGTTTTTGCGGACGACCAAAATATCGATAGTCCCAAGACCATGACGACATGAATTACACGACCCGCAAATTAATAGGAGAATATTCAAAATGGGGGGGGATTGGAAGTAAACATGAACAAGACTGAATACACGTGTATTGGAGGAGAAACAACAGACACCTACAAATTGAACAACAAATAATAATAATACTACGATGCAATGAATAGATTTAGGTTTATTGTATTGTTTTTTTCTTCCATTAGTCCTCGATTGAGGAGGAAATAGGATACGTCATACCTTAAAAATGAACAAAATAAGATACATAATTAATGACAAATAATCTTAAAATAAATTAATAAAAGAAAATGTATAGAGACAAAAGTCAATATAAGCACAACACCAGGGACACACGATGTCACACACACACACACACTACTTGGCTGACCTCTCTAAGGCTTTCGACACCGTAGATCACCAAATATTAATAAAAAAGATGGAATATTATGGAATTCGGGGAAACACGGCGTCACTTTTACTAAGATCGTATCTTACAAATCGCAAACAACAAGTAGTAATTGAAACCAAAGACGGCCAACAACTTCACTTATCCGATTGGGAATTTATTACATGTTGTGGAGTTCCTCAAGGATCAATTCTTGGGCCTTTACTTTTTATTCTGTACATAAACGATCTTCCAGGGATACGTAAATCCTATAAAATCGATTCTCTACGCGGATGATGATACAAATATAATTATTGCAGATAAAAACTTAAATAATCTGATTAAGAAAGTAGACAGCAAGGCTCTGAATGGTCTAAATATTTGGTTTAACGTGAATAAATTATCCCTCAACCTAGATAAGACTAAGTTAGTTCAGTTTAGTGCTGATGCTAGTAATAGACCAGTAGACAACTTCTCAGCTAATGCTTGAGCCTTTCCTCGGCCTTCGGATTGACGATAAATTAAAGTGGAATGACCATATAGATCTGCTTGCCGGAAAACTAAGTTCAGCTTGTTATTCTCTGAGAACACTAATGCAACACGTTGACAAAAAGTACGTCAAAATGGTTTATTTCGCGTATTTTCATTCAATTATGAGCCTATGGCATCTCTAATTGGGGAAACTGCTCCAGGAGTAATGAAATATTTAAGTTGCAAAAGCGTGCAATTAGAATACTTTCTAGCACGAATTCTAGATCACGGAGTTGCAAACCTTTCTTCAAAAGTTTGCAAATACTTACTTTACCAAGCGTATATATTTATGAAATATTAAAGTTTGTAAAACGAAACACTAATTTGTTTCAAACAAATGGCGAGTTTCATGAATACGCGACTAGAAATCAGAGGTTCAGCTCTAAGGTCGGACAAGCATCGCCTTGCTCTACACCAGAAAAGTATTCACAATACCGGAATAATTTTATACAACAGCCTTCCTTCCTTCCGCCAGAGGTTAAAAATAGTAACTACAAAAGCTTCGTGAAGCAGAGTAAAACTATTCTTTTAAATGGCGCGTTTTACTCGGTACAGGATTTTCTTAATCGTCCTTCTAGTATTTAAATCAAGGTTCCTGCTGCAAGTGTTGAATGAACTGCCTTATAAAATAGCACATCACATATCTTAAAATTTCTATTCCGTTTTTTCTGCTCTTTTGTTTGTTTGTTTCATGTATATAGCTGCTGGAGCTACGACGGAAGGACAGTTTCCTGGTCCAAGTAGTTAAAACTCCATTCCGTGTTCCTCAGTGTGTGCTTGTTTGTGTTTCCCAGTGTGTGTGTCCCTGTGTTGTGTTTATATTGAGTTTTGTCTATATACATTTTCTTTTATTAATTTATTTTAAGTTTATTTGTCTTTAATTATGTACTTTATTTTGTTCATTTTTAATTTTTAATGTATGACGTATCCTATTTCCTCAATCGAGGATTAATGGAAACAACAATAAATCTAAAAATCTAAAATCTAAAATCTTGGACCAGGAAACTGTCCTTGCTCCAGCAGCAGCTATATACATGAAACGAACAAACAAAACAGCAGAAAAAACGGAATAGAAATTTTGAAGACGTGTGGTGTGTTATTTTACAAGGTTGGCAGCAGCAGCTCTTTCAACACTTTTTGCGCAGCAGCAGGAACCACCTTGATTTAAATAGTAGAAGGACGATTAAGAAAATCTGTACTACAGAGTAAAACAGCAGCGCCATTTAAAAGAATAGTTTTACTCTGCTTCACGAAGCTTTTATAGTTACTGTTATTAACCTCTGGTGGAAGGCTAATAATATCTCTGCTTTGTGAATACTTTTCTGGTGTAGAGAGGGAGAACAAGGGCGATGCTTGTCCGACCTTAGAGCTGAACCTCTGATAGAACCGATGTAAAAGAGCTTAACGATGTGGTAGATATGGATGACTTGAAGGATGATTTAGATTTATTATTGTTTCCATTAATCCTGGATTGAGGAAATAGGATACGTCATACATTAAAAATGAACAAAATAAGGTACGTAATTAAAGACAAATAATCTTAAAATAAATTAATAAAAGAAAATGTATGTAGACAAAAGTCAATATAAACACAACACCAGGGACACACACACACACACTGGGAAACACGCGATGGAGTTTTGAACTACTTGGACCAGGAGGAAACTGTCCTTGGCTCCAGCAGCAGCAGCAGCGCCATACACGAAACAAACAAACAAACAAAAGAGCAGAAAAAACTGACTAGAAAGTTTAAAGATATGTGAAATATAAATATTTGGGAATAAAAAAAAAGGGCACACACACACACTGGGTGAGGCGAATCAAGAAAGAAATGTACAAGGCAGGAAAGCGGTAGTAGCCATGCTAAATAGCATTTTATGGGACGAAAGTATTACGAAACAAAACAAAAACAAAGAATATATGATACAATTGTAAAAAAAAAATACATAATAAACGTATGTCACTGAAGCCTGGCCGCTAAAAGAAACAAATTGTCAAAAAGTTAACAGCGACCGAAATAGATTTCTGGAGGAGGGCGTTAGGTAGGCAGATCATAAATGGACAGGATAACAAACACAAAAATTAGAGAAATTATGGATGTGAAGCACAACATAATTGACGACATAAGAGACAAACAACTGATCTGGCTTCGACACGACGTACAAAGGACGCAAGAAACGAGACTACCGAAACAATATTCTACAATGGAATCCGGAAGGAAGAAGGAAACAAGGCGGGCCCTGAAATAGCTGGATCAGTGGCATCAATGAAGAAGAAATCGGAGGAAGAGGAATAGAAGAAAAATTATGAAAAGACAGAGAGGGAGGAGTGAGTGGCGTTTGGGAATCGGAAGACGCAAGACGTTATAAAACGTTATAAGAATTATTCTGAAATGTAAAAACGGAAGGAAATTATTTGGAAACATCTCTACAATTCAAGCAAAGTATTGTTTATTAGGCGGAGAGTTTGAGCATGATGACGTAAAGTTTATCGTTATGTTACTCGTTTTCCAAGCGGAAGGAGCCGAAGATTGCCGAGCCTGGTCATGCGCATGCGCAGACGACAGGAAATTTCACAGCATTAGGCACAGGGCTGTCTCGTATTTACCACAGACTCAAGTGAAACAACGTGTGACGTCACGGGGGACGATGGATGACGTCAGCCATCTTTCCAGACAATCAGTATGAGGAGATTTGGCCAGCGTAGGCGGTCAGTGGCGCGCATGTCGTCAAGTTCGTCATCACCTGTGACTGTAGGCTAGCACCCGTGACCTATCTTGCGCAAGCCTTTGCCCCCAAAATACTCTTTAAACCAAGAACCTTCTGTACGTCACAAATATTAACATATTGTATTAATTGTTTTTGTACATAATCTACACAGTAATACCTTCATATACAAGTTCTATGGTTTTTAATTTTTTTAAGTACTTTAGGTGAAAAAAAAATTCCAAGTGCTGAAAAGTGCTAATTTTTAAGTAACCGTATGAAGCTTTGAGTAAAACATTTCTTTTCTCCCTACAGTTTTATTCAATTTAAAAAAAATAATACTGCCAATTGATACAAATTGTTCAGCCCTACATAAAAAGAAGCTAAAATATATTCAAGTACGTAAGGAGCGCAAGGAAAAGTTTCAAAACTGACAAATTTTTGAAAATAATGTTCAAAATAGCTCAACAAAAAAACAAGTTTAGAAAACCATAATTTTGTACATTGCTGCACACGGTTAAAATTTCAGCTCAGTAGCAATTCACTTACAGGAATTTCAGTCCCGGCCGCTCAGGACGAGGTAACTCATCCGAGTCAGGGAAGAGGTTGACAAAACGACTTGATCCATTATCGACCCTGAGGAGTGACGGAACAGGAAGAGGAGGTTAATATAAACAGGAACATTTTGACGTCGAGGTGTAAAAGAAAAGGAAATTTTGATTTTAAATCCTTTGTTTCATTACGTTTGTTATATAAAACTACCGTTTTCGGTACATTATTTTTTTTTGTCTTCTTCCTGGTCGGCTCTAAAGTTCTTGGTCTCATTTATCACCCACCTCCATTCATTTCTGTCCATAACCTTCCTTATTCCCATCGTTTTCAGGCCCTCTTCCTGCTAATATCGTCAAGTCACCTTTCCCTAGTTCTTCCCCTTCTCCTTCTCCCATCAATATTTCGTAAGCACCACTGCTTCCTTAACACTCCAAGCACATGACCCACGGTCCATCTTATCCTTCCCTGTTTTATTTTAACTACAATATTCATCTGCCCGTCCAGTGTCTGTATTTCTACCTCACCCTCCTCTCTCTCTCTCTCTCCCTCCCCCTCAAGACTCCAAAAATCTTTTTTAATACCTTCCTTCCCCATCCTTGCTCCAGTGATGTCATCACTCAAACTTAAATTACTACAGGTGTTAATGTAGTCAAATATATATTCCGATTTTTGTATTTCTATTAACCATCCTGGACTTATTATTGCATGACCTAGTAAGAATCGTTTTCCGCTTGCAAATCGTTTCTTGTCCTACCTTATTATATTCTGTTATTACTGAACCTAATTATTTAAATGCTCTTTTTGATATTCTTTCACACTCATTTTTATTGATTGTCTCTTGCCTGTCTCTGTTGGGTTCTTCTCGTCATCGTATGCTTTGTTTCATTTGTGTTCATTTCCATTCCCAGTTCTCTCGCCTCTCCTTTTCGTGTGTCGTAATTATCTTTGAGCGCTGCTTGTCATTAAAAATAGATCACCCATGTATGCCTCCACTTGAACTTGTCAGCTTAATTTGTTGTTGTTGTTGTTGTGGTATTCAGTCCTAAGACTGGTCTGACGCAATCCTCCATATTAACATATCCTGCGCAAGTCTTTTCATTTCCTCATAACTAGCACATCCCACGTCTCCCCTAATCTGGTTAGCATATTCTATCCTTGGCCTCCCTCTTCTGTTCTTACCCCAGAGACTTCCCTCTAATGCAAAATTTACAAGACCCCCGTGTCTTAAAACGTGGCCTATTAATCTCGGACACGATGGCGCGGATGGGGTTTTCCCTTGTCCCAAGTCTGGGTTTTTCCCCTCCCCCCCCCTCCCTAATGACGGCATATTCTCTCTCTCTCCACCGCCCCTCCAGTGATGACATCACACCCTGTACGTAACACCACATAACGTGAAAAATATTAGCTGTGACGTCATACTGTTAACGATATATACAGAAAATATACATTAAACGTGACGTCGTACCCTGAACGTGACGTCACGTAACACGAAAAAAAATGCACGGCAACTAATATAAGTTGTGACGTCATACTGTTAATGAAATGTAGAGCAAAATGCACAGAGAATAACATTAAATGTGACGTCATACCCTGAACGTGACGTCACATAACGTGTAAAAAATACACGGCAACTAATATTAGCTGTGACGTCATACATTTAACGAAATATAGGGCAAAATAGAGAGAGATTAACATTAAACGTAACGCCATACCCTGAACGTGACGTCACAACGTGTAAAAAATACACGGCAACTAATATTAGCTGTGACGTCATACTGTTAATGAAATGTAGGGCAAAATACACTGAGAATAACATTAAACGTGACGTCATACCCTGAACGTGACGTCACGTAACGTGTAAAAAAAACGGCAACTAATATTAGCTGTGACGTCATACATTTAACGAAATGTAGGGCAAAATACAGAGAGATTAACATTAAACGTGACGTCATACCCTGAACGTGACGTCACATAACGTGTAAAAAATACACGGAAACTAATATTAGCTGTGACGTCATACTGTTAATGAAATGTAGGGCAAAATACACAGAGGATAACATTAAAAGTGACGTCACACCCTGAACGTGACGTCACATAACGTGTAAAAAATACACGGCAACTAATATTAGCTGTGACGTCATACTGTTAATGAAATGTAGGGCAAAATACACAGAGAATAACATTAAACGTGACGTCATACCCTGAACGTGACGTCACATAACGTGTAAAAAATACACGGCAACTAATATTAGCTGTGACGTCATACTGTTAATGAAATGTAGGGCAAAATACACTGAGAATAACATTAAACGTGACGTCATACACTGAACGTGACGTCACGTAACACGAAAAAAAATGCACGGCAACTAATATTAGCTGTGACGTCATACATTTAACGAAATGTAGGGCAAAATACAGAGTGAATAACATTAAACGTGACGCCATACCCTGAGTGTGACGTCACATAACACGAAAAAAAAATGTACGGCAACTAATATTAGCTGTGACGTCATACTGTTAATGAAATGTAGGGCAAAATGCACAGAGAATAACATTAAACGTGACGTCATACCCTGAACGTGACGTCACGTAACGTGAAAAAGAAATACACGGCAACTAATATTAGCTGTGACGTCATACTGTTAATGAAATGTAGGGCAAAATACACAGAGAATAACATTAAACGTGACGTCATACCCTGAACGTGACGTCACGTAACGTGAAAAAAATCCACGGTAACTAATATTAGCTGTGACGTCATACTGTTAATGAAATGTAGGGCAAAATACACAGAAAATAACATTAAACGTGACGTCACATAACGTGTAAAAAATACAGGGCCACTAATATTAGCTGTGACGTCATACTGTTAATGAAATGTAGGGCAAAATACACAGAAAATAACATTAAACGTGACGTCACATAACGTGTAAAAAATACAGGGCCACTAATATTAGCTGTGACGTCATACTGTTAATGAAATGTAGGGCAAAATACACTGAGAATAACATTAAACGTGACGTCATACCCTGAACGTGACGTCACATAACATGAAAAAAATCCACGGTAACTAATATTAGCTGTGACGTCATACTGTTAATGAAATGTAGGGCAAAATACACAGAGGATAACATTAAAAGTGACGTCACACCCTGAACGTGACGTCACATAACGTGTAAAAAATACACGACAACTAATATTAGCTGTGACGTCATACATTTAACGAAATATAGGGCAAAATACAGAAAGATTAACATTAAACGTGACGTCATACCCTGAACGTGACGTCACATAACGTGTAAAAAAAATACACGGCAACTAGTATTAGTTGTGAAATTGTGCGCGTGAGACAGACACGTGTGACACGTGAAAATTTGATAAGGAACGTCTGCACGAGTCTCTGCTTATCATAACTTTGAGTCTTAAGCCTGTGGGGTTTGGAGACTTCGGGTGGTGAAGGAGGATGGTGTATCCATCCCCCCTCCCCCCCAAAAAAATAATGAAACGTTGTTGTAGAGTTTATAAGATATTTTTATTTAATGCGTATATAGTTTGTAAAAATGGATACATTGTTAATCTCTGGACGTGTCATGATCTAAGCAGGAGGAGGGTTTGGAGGGCGGAGGCGGGAGAGAGCTGAGCGGAGGACTCGCAGCCAGAAGTCGCGTGCTTCCCTGTTGCAGCCGTAGAGCAGGAAGACCAGGAGCCCCTGGAGCGAGCTGAGGGCGTGGTAGAAGCCCAGCAGCTCCTCCAGCCCCTGGATCTGCGTGAAGACGAGCCTGAAGCTGATGCCCGCCCCCGACAGCACCGCCGTCTTGAGGGCGAAGTTGAAGAGAGCCGCCATGACGGTCCTCTTGCTGGCGTCTTTCTTGAGCTCGCGGGCGCTGCTCTGGACGTCGTAGTAGAACTTGCAGTTCCTGAAGCACATGTAGAGGTTGGCCAAGAGAGCCGCGTAGTTGCAGAGGAGGAAGAGCAGCTGGCCGAGCTGCACGCGGAAGTCGAGGGCCTCGTCCAGGGAGAAGAAGGCCGCGGACAGGGCCGCGGGCAAGAGCCAGCCCAAGAGCGCGTACCTGAGGAGCACCTGGCGGGCCTCGGCGCGGCTCAGCGAGTCCGGAGGCCGCAGGTCGCTGATGCACACGGTGAGGAAGTGCAGGTACGAGGTGAGCCAGAGGGTGGAGGCGAGGTCCAGGGCGACGTCGAGGCGCACGGCCAGCGCCACGTCCTCCGCGAGGGTCCAGGCCCTCACCAGCAGCAGCCTCAGCAGCGCCGTGGTCAGGTAAGCGACCAGCAGCTTCCCGGGGAGGTTGCGGAGCTGCTCACAGGCGAGGTACGTCACCAGCGTCAGCAGCCTCGCGGCCACGTCCAGGTACGTGACGGACAGGACCAGCGGCGAGTCCCCGGCCCCGTAGTAAGACACGGGAACCTCGACGGCGCCGTCGCCCTCGCAGTGAACCGCATTCATCGCCGCCAGGAGGCCGCACAGCTCTGTCCCGTTGTAAGTACTCACCGTACCGCTCTCAGAGCAGTTGAGCTCGTCCCTGATGAGGTCCTGGAAGATGCACTCCGCTGTGCGGACGACGTTCAGGTCCACTCGAGAACCTCGGCAGTCTCTGCTGAAGCCAATTTTAACGACGTCGAGGAGCTGGCAGACGGGGAGTCGCGTCTGGTAGGCGTAGTCCAGGTACGTCACGGCTGGGCGGTAAGAGATTTGCCTCTGCAGGTCCCTGAAGAGCGCGGACAGGCAATAGCGACGGGGGTCGACGCCCGGAGGAGGAGAAACGCCGCACCCGGTGCCGTTGTAGGCGACGCAAAGACACTGCGAGTGCACGTAGACGGAGGGAACGGAGACCAGCGTCCGCGGCGTCAGCGTCGTCGACGTCGGGTCCTCGTAAGCGCAACGCAGAAGATCTATGCTCGACTGCATCAGGTGCGACACGAAGCACTCGTGAGAGAACTCCGGGGTGTAACCGGAGCAGACGGAACCCACCCGCCCCGCGAAGGACTTGACCACCCCCCAGGTGGTCCGCCCCTGAGACTCGATGGTGCTGTACACCGGCAGGGAATACCTCCCGAATTCCTTGAACGTATCCGACAGTATCACCAGTTTCATGAGAGCGGGGGAAATGGACTCGACCCGTTTAAAGTTCTCCTCCATCAACGACACGAAATACAAGGTTATCCTGGAAGACTTGGATAACGAATCCACGCATTCGTACAGGAATTCCTCCACGGTCTGCAGGGGCGTCGACCCGAAGCTGCGTCCCGGTCCAGTCGTGTCGTCCACGTAGTCGCTGAGCAGCTTCCGCATCCGCTCCTCGTGGGCCGCGGTGCACTTGGCCTTGCAGAGGTCCAGCCGCGGCTGTTGGCTGCACTGACGGGACGACTCCTGCAGACCCGCCTCCACGGCCAGTTTGAACTTCGATTTCAGAGATTCCACCAGCCGGATAGTCACGCACGTCACATTCTGCAACGTATTTTAAAGTCAGAATTTGGTGGATTAAGTTGACTCGTGTCGTTTAGGAAGGAATGAAGAACAAACGGAAGCAGATGTCATGTGCGGACTCACGCTGGGCTCCACTCTGAGGCTCTGCAGATGATGACCGCAGTGGTCCTTGAGGTCGTCAGCGATAGACTGCACAGTCACGTGGCCCACATAGGATGCGAATTCAGAAATCATATGTGCCTCCATATTCTCTATATACTGCAGAAGCTGGAATAAAACACAAAAATTGGGGAATAAGTGGACAATAACTCAGTGGGACCCATCATTAATCTTGATACTGGAATATCGAAATCAAGCAAGAATCTCGGAGACAGGCGGGCGAGAGAAGTCAGGCTGAAAACCTGACCGTCTGCAGGTTTAGAAGATTTGGATTGTTTTGCTGAAGGAACGTTCACCCTTCAAAAATTTCCGGAGGACGCTGATCTCAGTCAGTCAGTGAAAAACATTCCCCCCGCTGTTCGAATAACACATAAAGATTGGCGAACACCCGTCACGTGGGATAGCGCGGAAATAAGAGTTTAGCTGGTAGGCGAGAACACTGGAAATAAGTGAGTGTGCATCAAGACGTTGAGGAGGACTGGGAAGTATGGTTAAAGCCGTTGAGAAGGAGGAGGAGGATCAAGACAAGAAAAGGGTGTCGAAGCAGACAGGCAAGAGTGTTGTTATAAAGTGGAACGGAACAGGATGCCGAGGAATTAGAAGAAAGAACGAGTAAGGAAGGAGGAAAACTGGGCTTTCCTCAATCACCGGCCCAAAGTCTTCTTTATTCAGCAGAGGGCAAATCCACTGCCCCCGCCCCCCTCCTGCAAGTGCGACAGGTTGGTAATTTTGAATGACAGGAAGACTGGGAGAGGGACCAGCCCCTGACCCCGTGTATGCCACAAGTGGCTTTACGGCTCGAGGGTTTCCTCGCCTAAGGTGCTGATCCTACTGTTGAAATCCGGCCGAGTGGAGTTAACTAGCCAAGGATTGCTCCGAGGCGCTTCTCCACCCGACAGGGTTGCAGATATTTAATTGCTTAGGTTGCGTGCGGCTCACACACCCGAGGTTTTGACCTGCATTCCGCCCCCGCAACGGCGAGAGTGACGCTGCAACCGTCACCGTGTCACTGCCCGACAGAGTCACACCCAATTGTGAGTAGGGCTAAAGATCACTCACCCCTGTCTACCTGTATTTTTCGCTGAAGGTTCAGGGTCATCCCCGTGTCGCACTTTAAGCCAGCCCTGAGGGCCTCTTTCCCCGACAAGGGCAGCCGTTAGGGGTGAGTACCCCCCTGCAGTTGGCCGGGTTCAACCTTGAGGGTAGCGCTGACACTTCTAGTCAAGCGTAGCCTTTTCCCCTGATAAAGGAGAGTATCACGCTACGACTAGCATTCGAAGCTTCCCGCTTCTTCAGGATTGCAGCACCTGGTTTCCTTCCGAGGCCCAGGCGCACCACCATCCGAAGTGGAAGCTAGCAGCCATCTATCCCCTATGGATGACCCAATACTAGGGGGAATTACACCCAGACAGTTTCATCATCGGATAACTAAGTATGGCCAGCAACTTCCCATACTCGACACCTTCTTCCAAGGGCATGATGACCCATGACTGTCTTGAGATGGACCACTCTGTTACTAGAAACCAATTGCGCGATGGCTCCGACCCGTCGTCTCAGTCTCAGTCCATCCCCCACCGTGCCTCATAAAGGATTACCCTGGTCCGCCCCCCTACTATTAGGTTTCACATACCCAGGGATGTGCGACACCAAGGCACTTGAGAGATGCGCGCTGCTCCCCATTAGCGTCGTGGCCGATTACATTACACAGGGGCACCACCACGGGGTAGATTGAGAGGCTGTACACACACTTCATCCCCCTTCCGCCCCCCTGTAAGTGCGACAGTGGAAGAAGGAAAAAAAATACCACTGCGCAGAGCTTCCGTAATTGCTGAGAGGAAGAGACAGGTCCGCCACGAGCGTGAAACCTCTGCTGCACGTTGTTACCCCAATGAAAACCTTGAGAAACCATTTGAAATTTAGATAACCGTCCCCTTGAATGTATAATTTGTAATAGTTCGCAGGTTTCCATTAGAGAAATTGGTTTTTTTATTAATGTAAATAAAATTATTCTATTATATTTAAAGGGCAGTAATCTTGTTAAATATTCTTAAATAATAACAGTCCACATCAATAACAGCTACGATATATGTCAAATCTCATTGGCTCACACAGACGTTTCGTTTCATTGGAGTCGACTTTTCGCACATTGGCATGAATATCTAGTAGTAGTACTATATAGCGTTCTATGTCGCCTTCCTAATCGCCATTCTCCTCTATTTTTTCCACAATTCTTCGTGTCATTCTCTGTTTTACATTTCCTTGTCGATTCCATCTCTCCGGCTTCTTCTTGCTCTTCCTCCTCTTCTTCTGCGTCCTTGTGGTGTTCATATCAGGATCTGTTTTGGTAATCTATCATTTGTCATTCTTTGTACATGTCCGTACCATTTTAAGTGTTTGGCTTTTATGTCGTCCGTCCACTATTGTCTTCTCAACTCCCATTATTTATCTCTCTCTGATCCTATCATTTTCTTTTCTTCACGTCTGGATTTTCCTGCAGCAGCAGCAGCAGGAGGAATAAATATCTTAAAAGTAATATATTGATAAGATTGTTTTCCAGGAGACTCACCTCATTGGTAAGGGGCAGCAGGTAGGTTGAATTTTCGGGTAAACTTCCAAAGTGTGAAATAATTCTAAGTCTTTCATCGGACAGTAAATATTGGTTGATTGAAGTTGCGAGTTGGTTTGTGTCCATTCGGCGCCATCGGAGGAACTCGTCATCCAACTGCAACATGAAAGGAAATTAATCACTTCAAAGGGTGGAACTGCGCTGACAGGGTTGGGTAAAGGAGTGGGAAATGGGAGGACAACGCGACTGACGTCACCGATTACGTCACCTTGCAAAAAAAATTGAATCCAATTCCTCACACCTCTGTAAACAGTTCCCGGATTTAAAAATACTTTAAAATCATGCCTAAATTCTGCATCCGAGACCTTTCCGTCATACGTCATCGTCATTAGAAACGTTGTTGTTGTTGTTGTTGTTGTGGTATTCAGTCCTGATACTGCTCTTGTGCAACCCTCCACACTAAACACGCTTGCGCAAGCCTTTTCGCGTCTTTAAACCTACCACATCCAAATTCCTCCATAATCTCCTTCACGTGTTCCGTCATTAGCCTCCCTCTTCTATAACTGCACCGTTCGGGATTCCTTAAGCTCTTTAGGATCTTGTATATTCATCTTATTCCGTTTCGTAATTTTAATAGGGGTCTGTTTGATATATTCTTGGAACTTTAAGTTTCATTATTATTTTTAAGACGTAGTGGTCGGAGTCTATATTCGGACCTCGTAATGTCCTCACATCATCTTCAGTCATAACCTTTTTTCTTAAACGAACTTATAAAGTACAAAAATATAATCAACCATATTAGAGAAACTACGTTTAAATTGGTTTGTCGAAAGAAAGAAGAAAATTTACTGTTTGGAGTCCATTAACAACCAGGACTAAGGAGGCGAGGTTTACACGCAGGCAGGGGGCAGTGATGTCAGTGGCGTGTCAACATACGTGTCAGTGCTGCGCTGACAACTGCTGCCAATCCATCGCTGAGCACTGCCTCACTTTTCTTGGAGCGTGTGGACAGTGTGTGTCAGTCATGACTGACCTAGACTAAGCTGTCCTCATGGGAGGCCAGTTAGTGGCAGTTACGGTTGTCAATTATCGATTGTGAACAACGGTGAAGCAGGGGTTGACTATCGATTGCGCGATGGTAAACAGTTTTTGTATTTTGCATTTTCAATACGCGTGCAGTTTGGTTTAGTGTGCGATTGGAGTAAGTGAATATTTGTTGTGAACAGCGGCGAGTAGTTTGGTTCAGAAAGCATTTAGGATAGAGTTCGTTTGTTGCACCTGTGTATGAGCCTATAAATTTTTAGGTTAACTTTCCAAAAATAATTATTGTCCAGCCTCCAACGGCACAAACTTTAACTGGAAAAAAAATTACGCAAAATAATGATGTATAGCTATAAACATACTACTTACTATCACACGTGATGGAAAATAATTCATTTCGTTTTGTTCAGTAATTGACAACTTTAAGGGGAATAAAACAACAAGTAATAGAAACCGAGCCAATTAAACACTGAAAACCAGCTTCAAAGAACAGGCGCTGGCTGTTTTTATTATTGCTTGATTTCTGTAGTAATAATATAAAGCAATATTACTAAACAACTGTTTTCATTTTTATGTATCTATAGCACAGTAGCGTGATACTGAGTTTGACTTTTTCAGGAACCTTTCCTCCTCGTCACGTCTATTCTATCACAAATACAAAGTGATTAGTTCCTGTTTATGGACATTATGCGTGGTGCACAAAGGGGGAAAAATATTCAACTTGATATAAACAATATATCGACTCTATGCAACATCAACATTCCAACCGGTCGTAGTTGCCAAAAAAATAGCAGAGAAGTGTAAACATGCATCAGAGTTCTCTGCCCGTTCTGTAGTGAGGGCAGCACTTGGCAGTTATCTCTGCCTAAGATGTAAACGGTAGGCAGTGCACAGCCAACCCCAACTTGGACGAACATCACTGCCCGTGTAAACGTAGCTTAACGGTAGGGCCGAAGACAAGATGGAGGATCAAAGTAACATGAAGAAGTTGACTTGCCTTGAGCTGCGTCGCCGTCGCCAGAGCCGCGAGGAGGAGGAGGATGAGGACCAAGACGCGCGCCATCTGGAGGACGACTGACAAGGATGTGGTGGAGGTTTACTAGCGACATCCGCGTCTCAGGTATAAATAACAATGCATCACCACAAACAGGAAATGTGCAAACAAAGGAAACTCTCGCACACAGCAGCAGATGACGAGCAAAAAATATTTTTCAAGCAACGAACCTGGGGAACAAAAAAAATTATAATAAATTATTAAAATTTAATAATCTCCTATCATTTTATTTGCGTCAAAAGCTCATTTTTTCCTCCGAAACGATTATTTTTAATGGGTTGAAGACAATAGACACAATAATGGATTGTAGTTTGGGAAACAATGGAATAACTCGAAGTTCTTGGCACAACTCTGTTCAAAAAGTTAGGTATTTTTTCACTTTGACGTGTGCCAATACATTTATTCATTGATTGATGTTATTTGTAATCACAAATAGGAGGCGCTTATTATTTTTGAATAATTCTGATATTCATCCCTTCAATACAAGGAACAAAAATAATCTGTATAAAAAATGTAAAACATTGTCAATTGCACAGGAAGGAAGGTGTGCATTATTCAGGGATAATCCATCATCAACAGACTGCACACAGCACAGAATTAAACAGTTGTTGTCCAATGATAATCAAGGTAAATTTAAGGACTGAATTATCCTCATTTTTGCTTAGCCACTCCTCCTTCTATTCAATAAAGGAATTTATAGAAGAATCGGAGAAGAGTAATTAATTAATTAGTTTATAATACAAAAATTTGTTATAAGTATATTTATCTTTTATACAATAAAATAATGTAATAATAAATGTACACAGCCCTGACCCATTATTCCACATCCTTGAAGCTCAGCTTCTTCTTTACAGGATCTACAGGAATATGATTATTATTATTATTATTACTAACAAAGGCTGTTAGATTGGGGGAAGGGATATTTTGACGGAAGTTAAGGAAATCTGCTACTTGGGAAGCAGCGTAATAACTAGAGTAGGATAGCAACACAGGATAGCAAGGAACAGGAATTTACTTCAGGCTAATATAAGTGTCAATATTAAGGAGTCGTCGCTAAAAATTGTTGGAATGGAGCAGCGTGGCGTTGTTATATGGGGATTCGAAACGTGGAGGACAGGAGCTGCGGAATGGAAAAGAATAGAATAGAATAGAAGCCTTCTGAAATGTGGTGCTGTAGGAGAATGAGGAGATGATGAGGTGAGGTGGTGGATAGAATCACAAACCGGGAAGTTCTTAACAGAAATAGGGGGGAAAGCGAACAATATGGAGGACGTTGACCAAGAGAAGGGATGGATTAATAGGGCCACGGTTTAAATTATCATTAGAGGGAAATGTGTGTGTGTGTGATGTAAGAAACAGAAGAGAGAGGTCAAGGATGGAATACGCTAAGCATTTAATAAATGATGGTAGGTTTTTTTGTGCTAGTTATAAGATAAAGAAAAGGCTTGCTCAAGATAGGTTAACATAGAGGGTTGCATCAGCCCAGTCTTAGGACTGAACATCACCACAACAACAACAACAACGAGCAGAGGATGTGGACTCTTTTTTTTTATTGATAATAATTTACTTGACCTTGTTTTCTAGATTCAACAATAACAACAGGTCTGTTTAACAATATTTTTCTTTTGTTGGTACATTATTTTTTTTAGATAGATATAAATATGTATGAATACAATAACAATAAAGTATATGCGTATATTTAAATTTGTTTTAGCATGTGTAAGATCATCATCATGTGTTTTTCTTTATTTGGTTAACAGGCTACATGAGGGTGATCCTGAAACAGGCAACTCCCCTTTAATAGCATAGGAAGGGAATTGAAAAGGGGGGATGCGGAAGGTAGAGCAAGGTAGCCTAGCAAGGGTTGACTAGGGCCCCCGGGCTATGGTTTAAGGATCCTACCCGGTGTTTCACCTAAAGAGATGCAGGGAAAACCCTAGAAAACCTGCATCAGGTAGGTCGGGCATTGGGTACTATTCTCACGCCCTTCCGAATGACGGGAGACGAGTTTGCTGTGGGGACGCAGCATTCCCTTCTCCGTGTCTCCACCAGTTTCAGGAGGCAATTGGCCGACTGATCCAATGGGATCAGCGGACAGCTCTTGCCATATGCCCAAGGTCTTTGACCCCGGTACATATACCTCCTAAAATAGGTGAAGGTGTCTCGGCATGTGAGAACTTTGATAAAAAATACCCAGAGAGAGAGATTGCAGGAGGCATCCCCGACATGATCAGGTAAGCCCCGCAAGATCATCATCTGTTACACTAGTTTTATTATTATATTATTATTTTCGTGATTGAGAGACTCAAGGAGAGAATTCTTAATTTCTTTGTCTCGTCCTCTTCATCCTTTCCACCTTTATACATTTTGTTTGTGAAACAACTCCGGTTTTCCGGTTTTGACCCACGTGTTTCCGGATCTCCTCCATGACGCGTTGGGTCGAGTAGTAGTAGTAGTTGTAGGTTGGTTCAAACTTTTTAAACTAATTTTATACTCTAATTATTTATGACTGTATTTGTATTAGCAGAGTTATGTAATTACTTGAATAATCTTACTATTACTATAATTTACATTCTATTTTATGTTATGATGTGTCCATATTTTGTACAGAACAGGGAGGCCAAGGCTAAAATACGGTAAGCAGATTAGGGCTTGTACTCATTTATGAAGAAATGAAAAGGCTTGCGGACGATGGCTGAGCATAGATCACATCATTCTAAGGACTACATCGTCATTTTCTTACATATTAATTCCTACATAATCTTATATGGTTCACATACCTCAGAAATATTCACTTGAAGACCAAATACGGACTTACATATCGAAAAAGAATACTTGATCTAGACTGTCTGTGGGAGTTTTCTCCCCCAGAGTGACTGCCGCAGAGGCTCGCCTCATCATGTCGGGGATGCCTCCTGCACTCTCTCTGGTTTTTTTTCAAAGTTCTCACATGCCGAGACACCTTCACCTATCTTAGGAGGTGTATGTATTGGGGTCGGAGACCTTGGGCATATGGCAAGAGCTGTTGTCCGCTGATCCCATTGGATCAGTCAGGGGCCAACTGCCTCCTGAAACTGGTCGAGACACGGAGAAGGGAATGCTGCGTCCCCACCCACAGCAAACTCGTCTCCCCGTCATTCACAGGGAAGGGCGTGAGAATAGTAGCCAGCAATGCCGCCAGACCTACCTGATGCAGGTTTTCTAGAGTTTTCCTCTGCATCTCTTTTAGGTGAAACACCGCGAGGAGGGTAGGATCCTTAAACCATAGCCCGGGGGCCCTAGTTAACCCTTGCTAGGCTACCTTGCTCTACCTTCCGCATCCCCCTACCTTTTCAATTCCCTTCCTGTGCTATTAAAGGGGAGTTGCCTGTTTCAGGATCACCCTCATGTAGCCTGTTAACCCCCACCCAAAAAAATACTGGAGTGTGTAACAAGTCTCCTGTACTTTTGACTGACAGCAACTTCTTTCCATGTGATGTGTTGATTCTATTTTCCTTCGTTTCCTCTTTCCCTGTTTCAGTAATTAACAGTAGAAAATTAAATCCTTACTAATTCAGATGTTCCTTTTCTTCCGGTGCGTCGATACAGATTTTTACGACTCCGGTTTTTTTAAAATAATAATAAATAAACTACCTTTTTCCATAAGTAATGTGTATTTATGGCATAGTTCTATATCTACTGTTCCGTCATTTCACCTCTAACCCCAAAATGTAGCCTAGTCCAATGCTTTCCTTCCTGCCAATTAATGTTAAACTTAATAATTATTTCATGAATGGCAACGTTTAATTTAGGCCTGAGAAGTGTTGTTTTAGTAATATTATATTTTATTACTATATCGGGTATCTTTCGACACTTGTTATGTGGACTTAATTTTCTGCACCGTTCGTTATTTATTACAATTTCCTGCAAATTCAACACGTCAAGTTTTAATGGCGGAACCTTAATTTCTTGTCGAGGAAAAATGATGAAACTTTTTTCTTTTTTTATTGATAATAACTTTACTTGACCTGTTTTCTAGATTCAATAACAGGTCTGTTTAACAATATTTTTTCTTTTGTTGGTACATTTTTTTACATAGATATAAATATGTATGAATACAATAATAAATTATATGCGTATATTTAAATTTGTTTTAGCATGTGTAAGATCATCCATCATCTGTTACACTAGTTTTATTATTATTTTATTTTCGTGGAGAGACTGAAGAAGGAGAGAATTCTTAATTTCTTTGTCTCCTCATCCTTTCAACATTTATACATTTTGTTTGTGAAACATCTCCGGTTTTCCGGTTACGACCCCCACGTTTCCGGATCTCCTCCATGACGCGTTGGTCGAGTAGTTGTTTTAGGTTCAAATATTTTTTACTAATTTTATACTCTAATTATTTATAACTGTATTTGTATTAGCAGAGTTATGTAATTTGTTTAAGATAATTACTTGAATAATCTTACTATTACTATAATTTATATTCTATTTTATGTTGTGATGTGTCTATATTTTGGTGCGTAACTCATTGCAAGAAACAGGAAACTGTATCCAATCAGAGGTTTTCCCTTCATCGTGAGCGACAACACACACACGCGCATGCGCCGAGGGACTGTGACGTCACTAGTCATCCCACCAATCGCAAGTTACTCGTGCGTGGGGAATCCAACTCCGACAGTTGACAATTATTTATTTTTTGGAATTAAGTTTCCCCCTCCCCTCCCCCTGAGAAAGACGATGAAACGTAACTATATTTAGTCTTCATTACAGTAATTTTCTTATTGAATTTTCTAATTGTGCGGCTGCAAATGTCATTTGTTCGAGTTACATGAAATTTATCAAATAGGCTGGAATAAATGTTGACGAACCTGAGTTGTCTTCATAGGAAGCGTCGTCTGTCTCGCTGTAATTTCCGTGTTGTGGAACTTAATAACGGCCGCTAGACAATCGTACCAAGTCGTGCTGCCAAAGTAAGGAAACTCCGCTTTTTTCCCCCACTTTCTTCCCCTTGCTTCCTGGACTGATCAAAGCATGGTCTGTCACCTCACCACCACCAATCAATCTGCTCTCTGCTGTCAATCTCCTTTCGCCACACCAACACCTTCAAAAAATCTCCTGCCTCCTCCACCACCACCACTCTCCTCCTTCAATATCCTCTCACCATCACTTTGCAAAATCTGTCAAATCTCTTCTCAAATTTGTCTCCGCCAGCCTCTTTTAAAGCCTTGTCCCCCCCTCCCCCCACTTATCCGACACCCTATCATCACTAAGGTGGCGCAGGGATGGATGGATATCCTCCAATCATATCCCTTGTTTCATTTTGGGGAACACACACACACACACACGCCACCCCCGGTCACCAAATTCCCAGGCAGATTAAGACATTCCGAAATATTTATAATTTGGCACTGGCTTGTCACCTAATTTCAGAAGAAGCACAATGAATAAGAGAGGCGACGTAATGCGTTTTTTACTTATACGAACACTGAATATGTTGATATATATATATATATATATATATATATATATATATATATATATATATATATATTGTAGCGGATTCTGTCGTTCCTCCGTATTCGAGGATTTCTAAATTCCTTTAGGGCGCCAGGTATTTTTACCAAAAATTGATTTTAATGGTTTAAATTTCAATCAGAGCATGAAAACAATATATATATATATATATCTGCAGGGATGGCCGTGGTCATTCTGCTTCTCCCATCACTACCCCATGACGACTCCTCACTAAAGTCTCGCCAGACCACATTGTTGGCCCGCCGTGTTGCGTCAGTTCCTCAACAATTGCAACTCGCAAGCTGGCCTGCATTGTTGAGTGTAACTTTTCATGTTACAATATGTATATATACTGCAATCCTCCATGCTAACCTATCTTTCACAAGCCTTTTCATTTCTTCACATCTAGCCCAACTCAAATCCTCCCTAATCTGCTTATCGTATTCCATCATTGTCCTCCCTATGCTGTTCTTACCTCACACACACACACACTTCCCTCTAATGGTAATTTTTACAAGACCCTCGTTCCTTAAATCGTAGCCTATTAATATATCCAAAGAATAGTCAATTTCCCGGGATCCAAACAGGAAATGGAGACGAAACGTCGCTTTTGAACAAATAGTGATAAATTTTTATGCTGACTTTTCGTCCGTCTTTTTTGTTGTTGTTGTCGTGGTTGTATTCAGTCCGAAGACTGGTCCGATGCAACCCTAACCTATCTTGTGCAAGCCTTTTCATTTCCTTGTAAGTAGCTGATCTCACATTCTCCCTAATCTACTTGCCGGCTTCCATCCTTGGCTTCCCTCTTCTGTTCTTACCCTCCCCCTAATCCTAATTTTACAAGACCCTCGTGTCTTAAAGCGTAGCCT
Organism: Eucriotettix oculatus; assembly: GCA_034510155.1. Classification (NCBI taxonomy): domain Eukaryota; kingdom Metazoa; phylum Arthropoda; class Insecta; order Orthoptera; family Tetrigidae; genus Eucriotettix; species Eucriotettix oculatus. The sequence goes on along the minus strand of CM067376.1, from coordinate 8,196,584 downwards.
ATTAATCTATCCCTTCTCTTAGTCAACGTCCTCCATATTGTTCGCTTTTCCCCTATTCTGTTAAGAACTTCCTCGTTAGGGATTCCTATCCACCTCATCATCTCATTCTCCTATAGCACCGCTTTTCAAAGGCTTCTATTCTTTTCCTTTCCCCCAACTCCTATCGTCCACGTTTCGCACCCATATAACAACGCCACGCTTCATGCAAACAGTTTTTGCAACGATTTCCTAATATCCTCACTTATATTACCCGTGAGTAAATCCCTCTTTTACGCGAAAACCTTCCTCGCCTGTGCTATCCTACTCTTTATATCTACTATACTTCTACCATCCCTAATTGTTACGCTTCCCAAGTAGCAGAATTCCTTAACTTCCCTTCTAAATATCCCTTCCCCAATCTAACAGCCTTTGTTATTCCGCTGTTTCCTCATACTACACTCCATCACCTTGGTTTCCCCCCCTCTATTAATCCTCATATTGAACTCTTTTCTCCAAGACCACGTTCATGCTCATTTATTATGGTTTGCAAGTCTTCTTTTGACTCCCCCTGATACTACAATATATATCATCGGCAAAGCGTAAGGGTTTTTATTTCTTCTTTACGTAACTTCCTCTTCCTCGCTATCCTGTGCCATCCTACTCTTCATGTCTACCATCCCTAGTTATTACGCTTGCCAAGTACAAAAGATATAAACATTAAAAATGTACTGAAAATTTTGTGCCGTTGACTAAATATATTCTACAGCCATTTTGTTTTCTTTGCTTCCTCCTCAGGAGCAAGCTTCTACATTAGTTTTTCTATGATGATGCAAACAGACTTAACTTTATATATATGTGTGTATTAAGTGTCACCGTATCGCATGTGTGTTTTGTATTTGCCATTTTGTGTTCGCTTGCCAAAGCTAGGCTTGAAAGATGTTTTGCTTGACTCTATTATTCTGTTGTGTGGACTTGAACGGCGGCCATTCTACGTATTTTCCCCTACATTTCTTATTAACAGTGACAAACAATTCAAGATTATCAGGTTTACATATACGACTTTCACTATCAGGGTCAGATAAAGTAACTTATCTCGTTGTTCCCTGGAGCGTTTGTCGCTCATCTCTCCCTCAGGAGGTATTCGTGGTCATTCAGTGATACTTATTAATGTTAAATAACTTCATTATCCCATGTATGATTTAGATTTATTGTCGTTTCCATTAATCCTCGATTGAGGAGGAAATAGGATACGTCATACCTTACAAATGAACAAAGTAAGGTACATAATTAAAGACAAATAATATTAAAATAAATTAATAAAGGAAAATGGATATAGAGACAAAAGTCAATATGAACAAAACACCAGGGACACACACACACACACACGCACGGGGAAACACGGTATGGAGTTTTGAACTACTTGGACCAGGAAACTGTCCTTGCTCCAGCAGCAGCTATATACACGAAACAAAGAAACAAAAGAGCAGAAAATCAGTGCCCGACCTACCTGATGCAGGTTTTCTAGGGTTTTCCCTGCATCTCTTTAGGTGAAACACAACGAGGGTAGGATCCTTAAACCATAGCCCGGGGGTTCCCTAGTTAACCCTTGCTAGGCTACCTTGCTCTACCTTCCGCATCCCCCCTTTTCAATTCCCTTCCTATGCTATTAAAGGGGAGTTGCCTGTTTCAGGATCACCCTCATGTAGCCTGTTAACCAAAAAAAAAAACTGAATAGAAATTTTGAAGATATGTGGTGTGTTATTTTACAAGGTTGGCAGCAGCAGCTCATTCAACACTTTTGGGCAGCAGGAACCACCTTGATTTTAAATACTAGAAGGACGATTAAGAAAATCCTGTGCCACAGAGTAAAACAGCAGCAGCAGCAGCGCCGCCATTTAAAAGAATAGTTTTTCCCCCTCTGCTTCACGAAGCTTTTGTAGTTACTGTTTTTAACCTCTGGAGGAAGGATAATAGTATCTCTGGTGGAGGGAGAGAGAGAGAGAGAGAAAACAATGGCGGCGATGACCTTGAAGCTTAACCTCTGACTGATAATAAACTGAATAGAAATTTTGAAGATATGTGGTGTGTTATTTTACAAGGTTGGCAGCAGCAGCTCATTCAACACTTTTGGGCAGCAGCAGGAACCACCTTGATTTTAAATACTAGAAGGACGATTAAGATAACAGCAGCAGCAGCAGCGCCGCCATTTAAAAGAATAGTTTTTCCCCCTCTGCTTCACGAAGCTTTTGTAGTTATTGTTTTTAACCTCTGGAGGAAGGCTAATAATATCTCTGCTTCAGTGACACTTGCTAACGTTAAATTAGCCATGTAATGTATTTGTATTCCCATTTTCGTCTGTTTTACCCTTCGTTATGATGAAATGCGAATGTATGGGAAGACAACCTGGGAAGGAAGTTGGTTCTGGCTGGAGGTGACAGGATCATTCACATCATTCTCCCTTCTTCGCCCGTTATTAATTGCAGACTCTTCTTGCAGCAACTTGATGATTGACCTCCGTCAAGGACAACCCGACTATTCGCAGCATGGAGAAAAAATTAACTTTAACAAAACTTTATTTAATTTAAAATGAAAATACTAATTTAGGAAGTACATGTTCACTACAACGGAAACAATAACGTGTTAAATATAATCATTAAATTATTACAAATACACTAAACCAATAACAAGATCAATCCAGAGGAATCAATGTTTATTTAAAAAAAAAACAACAACACTTGAACAACAATACTACAGGCTGATAATTGTTGATTGTTGTTATGGTGTTCAATCCTAAGACTGGTCTGTTGCTACCCTCCATAATAACTTATCTTGCGCAAGACTTTTCATTTCCTTATAACTAGAACAAACACACATCCACATTTGCTTAGCGTATAACATCTTTAGCCTCCGTCTCCTGTTCTTTCCCCCACACACTTCCTTCTAATAGTAATTTTACAAGACCCTCCTATCTTAAAATTGGCCTATTAATCTATCCCTTCTCTTAGTCAACGTCCTCCATTTTGTTCGCTTTTCCCCTATCCTGTTAAGAACTTCCTCGTTAGTGATTCTATCCACCTCATCTCATTCTCCAAAAAACTAAATTTCAAAGGCTTCTATTCTTTTCCTTTCCCCAACGCCTATAGACCACGTTACGCACTCATATAACGCCTCGGTCCATATGAACAATTTTAGCAACGATTTCCTAACATTAATTTAGTAAATCCCTCTTTTTTGCGAAAACCTTCCTTACCTCTGCTATCCTACTCTAGTTATTACGCTTCCCAAGTAGCAGAATTCCTTAACTTCCTTCAAAATATCCCTTCCCAATCTAACACCCTTTGTTATTCCACTGTTTCCCATACTAAACTACTACTGTTGTCCTTACACTCTTCTTAAAACCTAACTGATCATCTGCTAACTCGCATCCTATTTGACGTACCCTTCTCCTATATATCATCATTTTCGTTAATATTTTGCACGCATGAGATACTAAACTAATTATCCAGCATCTATCAGCCTCAATCTACTTCCGTATGGGTATGATTATGTTATAAAAACCATGAAAACTATATTTATTCCCACGACCTGTAGAATTGTTGTTGATTATTCCAAAAATTCGAACATCCGTCAAGTAATGAATGCGGTGAATTGATAATTTACGAGGAACTCCTTTCCATCTTCATGGATGTTATCTCAAAACTTATATAGCACAACCACGCCTTAAGTAAATTAAATTTTAAAAATGTACATTTATTAACGGAAATATTTACCTAAGAAATGCGCTAATTTTAAAACATATTGCTTAGCATGATAGTCTTTTTCCCCAAGATAGAAACTCGAAAAAGATGATTTCGATAAAAAAATCGAACTTATCGTCGCAGCACTTGCCAGGAAGGAATCTTCCTGCGGCTTACCAGAGACTGTTGCTGCCCAAGGACTTGGAGCAACGCCCGGTTCTTTCTGCCACGTGGTCATCTGCTCCTATCTCAGTCCTTCTCCACGATCAAGCCACAGCTAAGAATGTCTTTCTGACTTTCTGCAAAATTCCCTCGCCTCTCCCTTTTATTACAACTCCTCCAAACAGGCTTCAGCACCAAGACAAAGCCAGATGTATTAGACATTTCCTGGTTGCCAAGGGAGGATTCCGGGACCTTGCCTACTCTTGGCTCCTTCCTGGAATTGTTCACCCGTGATTTCATCAGAGGAACGTTTAACACTGAAAATTACGCTAGACGTAAATTTAAAATGATAAAGTAATAACTGAATGATTGGCCGGTAACAACGCATTTTAGCCAGGAAACTCTTAACGCGGTTATTGAAAAGACAAATTAAAATAAATTGAATAAATAGACACTAAGATGTGCGAAATACATTAAATTCGCCGCTCCCTGTTTTGCGTGAAACTGCAGCACTTGACAGTTGCGATAGTGAAAGGAATCTTATCTCGTAAGGTGAATCCCCTCAAGATGATTCACAGCAGCCTCTGGATCAGCAGTGACACGTACATTAGACCATTCGTCCTCCTTCATTATCAGACTTGGAAACCATAATAAATGGCGTGAACGCGGTCCTGGAGGAAGAGTTTAATATGAGGATTAATAGAGGCAAAGCCAAGGTAATGAAATGCTGTATGGGAAACAGAGGAATAACAAAGGCTGTTAGATTGGGAAGGGATATTTTGAAGGAAGTTAAGGAATTCTGCTGGATAGAATCACTGACGAGGAAGTAAAGAATATAATAGGGGAAGAGAGAACAATATGGAGTAAGTTGAGCAAGAGAAGGGATAGACTAAGACGTGAGGGTCTTAGCATTAGAGGGAAGTGTGTGGGGTAAGAACAGAAGAGGGAGGCCAAGTATGAAAAACGCTAAGGAGGTTAGGGATGCTGTGGGATGTGGTAGTTATGCGGAAATGAAAAGGCTTGCGTAAGAAAAGTAAGCATGGAGGGTTGCATGAGACCAACTTTAGACCTGAATACCACAACAACAACGAATAAATGTTGTTGTCCACAGTCCAAGTCCTTCACACGTAATTTCTATGACCGTGCTTCTGTATCTGCCTCCTCCCCCTCTCCTCCTCCCTCCTTTCATCTCTTCCCTATCAAGATGTGACGTGCCTGAATTCCTAGATATAAAGATTCGCTCATCTCTATTTGCAATTCAGTTGCTCCAAAATGGTTGTAGGTAAGTTAACTGTGTGTAATTATTTTTTGGGTAAATATTTGTTGATAAAACGTTCCCTGAGGAACGAACGTTGAAGCGAATTTTAGTGAGAGACAAGTTAACTATTTCATTTCCAAGTTAATTTACTGAGTTGATCATGCGAAAAATTTACTTGTAAATTAAAAATAAGTTTCCCGAACTTAAGCAAGTGCATTCCCTATAAGAATAATATTGTTTTCCGTTTTTTTTACTTTTTTTGAGGGGTTAACAGGCTACATGACGTTGATCCTGAAACGGGTAAATCGCCTTTACTAGTATAGGAAGGGAAATGAAAAGATAGAGCAAGGTAGCCTAGGGTTAACTAGGGTGTTTTACCTGAAGAGATGCAGGGAAAACTGTAGAAAACCTGCATCAGGTAGGTCGTGCATCGGGTACTATTCTCACGCCCTTCCGAATTACAGGATACGAGTTTGCTGTGGGGTCGCAGCATTCCCTTCTCCGTGTCTCCACCAGTTTCAGGAGGCAGTTGGCCGACTGATCCAATGGGATCAGCGGACAAACCTTGGAATAGGCCAAAGGTCTTCAACCCCAGTGCATATACCTCCTAAAATAGGTGAAGGTTCCCGTCAGGCGATCCCCGCAGTCACTCTGGGGGGAAATCCCTGCGAGAGAAACCCTCATGGCACCTTATATTATGTCATCTTCAAGGAATAGGTAGAATTGTTGTTAACTATAGCCCGGGGGCCCTAGTCAGCCCTTGCTAAGCTTCATTGCTCTTTCCAATTCCCTTTCTGTGCTATTAAAGGGCAGTTGCCTGTTTCAGGGTCACCCTCATGTAGCCTGTTAACCCCCCCAAAAAAAATACTGGAGTGTGTAACAAGTCTCCTGTAATTTTGACCGACAGAAACTTCTTTCCATGTGATGTGTTGATTCTATTTTCCTTCGTTTCCCCTTTCGCTGTTTCAGTAATTAACAGTAGAAAATTAAATCCTACCAATTCAGATGTTCCTTTTCTTTCGGTGCGTCGATACAGATTTTTACGACTGTGGTTTTTCAAAATAATAGTAAATAAACTACCTTTTCAATATGTAATGTGTATTTAATGGCAGAATTCAATATCTACTATTACGTCATTTCACCTCTAACCCAAAATGTAGCCTAGTCCAATGCTTTCCTTCCGTCAATTAAAGTTAAACTTAATAATTATTTCATAAATGGCAACGTTTAATTTAGGCCTGAGAAGTGTTGTTTTAGTAATATTATATTTTATTACTATATCGGTATCTTTCGACACTTGTTATAATGACTTAATTTTTTGCACCCTTATTTATTACAATTACCTGCAAATTCAATACGTCAAGTTTTAATGGCGGAACCTTAATTTATTGTCGAGGAAAATGTTGAAACTACGTAACTCATTCTAAGAAACTGGACATTGTATCCAATTAAGTTTCAATGAACTCTCACTTTAAATTTTCTCAAAGGTACACACATCATGTGACGTCACTAGTGATGCACCAATCACAAGTTAGGCGCGTGCATGCGTGGGAAATCCAACTCCAGCATTTCCGAAAAAAAGAAAAATAATTATATTACTTCAATAATTAACTGAAACTTTTATTGACATAATAGAATAATTTAGCGATACTTTCTTCCCATATTTTCTTTTCAATAAATCGATTATCTGACATTGTCTTTAACTATAAATAAATAAAGTTTAGATTGATTTATTTATTTTTACTGTTATTTAATTGGTATTAAAAGCGTGTGACGATAAGGAGGTTAAGTCACCCTCCATTTACAGAAATCCCTGCTTCTTGAAATAACGTGTTACCGGAACCCCTTATTACCTGGTAACGCATCACTTGTCACGTATCCGCAGACTCAATAGGAAATTACCTATAGACTTGTAGCGCAGTAGAACCCGCGTCCAATTTTTTATTATAATTTACGGAAACTTAAATACCAAATATTCCGGCATGAGCAAGTTGTTTGCCAGGAAGGAAGAAAGGGTTTTTCCTTGCGCCGTCTTGGCGGCTCGGAATAATAACAAAGGGACTGCGGCTGACACCTGGACCATAAAGCTCGGACACCTCGGCGTCGTTTCGGATTGTCTTAATCTGCCTGGGAATTTGGTGACGTGTGGCGCGTGTGTGTGTGTTCCCCAAATGAAACAAGGGATAGGATTGGAGGATATCCATCCCTGTGCCACCTTAGTGATAGGTGTCGGATAAGTGGGGGGGGGGACAAGGCTTTAAAAGAGGCTGGCGGAAACAATTTTGATAGATTGGACAGATTTTGCAAAGTGATGGTGAGAGGATATTGAAGGAGGAGAGTGGTGGAGGAGATTTTTGAAGGTGGTGGCGAAAGGAGATTGGCAGCAGAGAAGTTACGGCGAGAGCAGATTGATTGGTGGTGAGGTGGCAGCGGAGACAGACCATGCTTTGATCAGTCCAGGAAGCAAGAGGAAGAAAGAGGAAAAAGCGGAGTTTCCTTACTTTGGCAGCACGACTTCGTACGATTGTCTACCGGCCGCTTCAAGTTCCACAACACGGAAATTACAGCGAAACGCCTATGAAACAACTCAGGTTCATCAACGAACAGATCATCCCCTACACGTGGGTCAACACCCAAACCATTAATACCCTGAGATCTTTAATAAAATCCCATTTTTAAAATAATTATTTTGAACTTAATATATCTACGCACTACCCATATTAAAAAATTATTGTGTTTACAATTAATATATATATATTTAAACTCAATTATTAAATTCATTAATTAATATTCCCCCCCTCATTTACAGACTACATCCTTCCACTCCTGCAGGCATATCCTAACAGTAACTTGTCTCCTCATTCTCCTTTACTTACCTTCACCTCCTACCCTAAACTCTAATAAAACTCACACTAGCCAATCAAATATTATAAACTGCAATAACATTGTTACGTCCACAGCTGCTCTGTCGTTTCTCTCGCCTTTAAATTTTGATAGTCGATGGATTTTCAATTTATACAAGCTTCTTCTTCTTCCGATGGCTCAAGAGCGGCCCTCCTGAGGGCCTGGGCCTACCGAGGCGGCTGCGGACTGTCACCTGGCGTCACACTTTCCGAATTTGGGCTGTGACACGTGGTCAGTGTATCAAATCCCCCAGCAGCCTCAATCCAAGTCCTCGCGACCGTGACGACACAAACATCCCAAGCCCACACGCCGGGATTCGAACCCTGAGCAACTAGAGGCTAGCCACTACACCACAGGAGGTCGGCAGTTCATACCAGCATCCACGTCAAATATTTATTCTGTGGATGAATATGTATATAACATGTCAGGAAAAGATTGCATTAATAAAAAAAAACTTGTCACGTGTTTCTCCTGAGGTCCTCAGGGAGCCGCAAACAGGAAAAGGTGGTGGAGGTCCTTTACCAATCAGAGTCTGGCCTCGACTTTGCTAACGAAGATGATTTTGGAACGTGAGGTCTGAAGAATTGTAACAGTGGAATGGGAGTTAAAAAACAGGTTGGTAGCTGGGGATGGATTCGCCAAGGTAAGATTCGAGAGGTGGTTACAAGGTAAAATAGAGATATGTAGTTTCAGATATTACTAGCTGGGGATCCGGCGTTGCCCCGGGTATTTATCTATATTATCCCGGTACGTGATTCAACTGAGCCTCAAATATACTTCCAGGATCTCGAGGGATTCAAAAATACTCCCGGTAAAATAACAGGGATAAAAATATTTCCAGAACTCTTAACAGAATATAAAACGGATGAATTTTTACTTAAATAGGATGTTGTATACAGTCCAAAGACTGCAAAGCATATTCCATCCTTCGCCTCCCTCTTCTGTCCCCGCAAAATCTATAACGGTATATGTGTATAATAAATATGTTGAAAATTCTACAGTTGACTAAATATTTATTAAACTTTTGCTATACTTTACGCCTATGTTTTTCTATGTTTCAGGTAATGTGACGGTTTTCCTAATTTCCGTCGCCGTCGGTAAGAAGCTTCTACATTAATTTATATGATAATTCACACATTCAACCAGACTTAACTTTATGTATGTGTATTACCTTTCACCGTATTACTTGTGTGTTTGTATTTCTTATTTTTTTGTTGTCTTACCAAACTTAGATTTTTAAGATGTTTGCTTTTCTTCGTTGACTCTATTATTCTGTAGACTGTAGTGAGGACTTGAACGGCCATTCTACGTATTTTTCCTACATATCATATTTTTGTTGTTGTTTATCCACCCGTCTCGTTCTCCTTCAGCACCACGTTTCAAACGTTTCCATTATCTTCTTTTCCCAAACTCCCACCGTCCACGTTTCGCACCCATATAACGCCATGCTCCATACCAACATTTTTAATAACGATTTCATAATATTCACACTTATATTACCGAAAGTAAATTCCTCTTCCTTGCTTCTTGTGCTATCCTACTCTAGTTCTTACGCTTCCCAAGTAGCAGAATTCCTTCAAAATATCCCTTCCCAATCTAACAGCCTTTGTTATTCCACTGTTTCCCATACTACACTCCATTACCTTGGTTTCCCTTTTTTAATCCTCATATTGAACATTTTCTCCAGGACCACGTTCATGCCATTTATTTTAGTTTCCAAGTCTCCTTCTGACTCCCCCTAATACTACAATATCGTCGGCAAAGCGTAGGGTTTTTATTTCTTCTCCTTACGGTATGATTCCTTTTTCATATTCCGTTTTCCTTTATTCATCGTCTGTTCTATATATAAGTTAATCAGCAAGGGCGACAGACTGCTGCATCCTTGTCTTACTCCTCTCTTGATTACGGCTTCGTCTTCTCGGTCTTCTATTTCCAATTACCGCTGCATTATCTTCTGTATTAGTCTCCTTTCTCGATATTTTATTCCAGTGATCTTCAAAATCCTTAACAGTGTGTGTTCCAGTTCACATTATCGAAAGCTTTTCCTAAATATTCAAATGCCATGTACGTGGGCCGGATTTTTCGGCGTATCCTGTCTTCCAAAAATGAATCGCAAAGTCAATATTGCTTCTCTTGTCCCTACATTCTTCTTAATACCAATCTGATCTTCTCCTGACTCGCATTCTATTTGACGTTCCGTTCTGTTTTTCCCTAAATTTCATATTGAGAGTGACAAACAAATCAAGATTATCAGGTTTACCTATATGAATTTCAATATCAGTCAGATAATAAATATTACACTTATTAGTGTTCCGTGGAGATTTAGGCAACTCCTCCCTCACGAAGGTATTCATCGTCATTCAGTGATACTTATTAATGTTAAATAACCTCATTATCCCATGTATGATTTAGATTTATTGTCGTTTCCATTAGTCCTCGATTGGGGAAATAGGATACGTCATACATTAAAAATGAACAAAATAATGTACATAATTAAATACAAATAATCTTAAAATAAATTAATAAAGGAAAATGTATATAGACTAAAGTCAATGTAAACACAACACGGACATACGACGTCACACACACACACACACACACTGGGAAACACGGAATGGAGTTTTTAACTACTTGGACAAGGAAACTCTCCTTCCCTCTGGAGAAGCTCCAGGCAATACATGAAACAAACAAACAAAAGAGCAGAAAGAAACTGAATAGAAAATTTAAACATATGTGGTGTGTTATTTTACAAGGTTGGCAGCAGCAGCTCATTGAATACTTTTGTGCAGCAGGAAGCTTGATTTTAAATACTAGAAGGACGATTAAGAAAATCCTGTGCCACGGAGTAAAACAGCAGCAGCAGCAGCAGCGCCGCCATTTAAAAGAATAGTTTTTTACTCTCTGCTTCACGAAGCTTTTGTAGTTGCTGTTTTTAACCTCTGGAGGAAGGATAATAGTATCTCTGGTGGAGGGAGAGACAGAGAGAGAAAACAATGGCGGCGATGACCTTGAAGCTTAACCTCTGACTGATTTCTGCTGGTCACGCGCCTGTTTCATTAAACTCGACATTTGTTTGAAACTAATTAGTGTTCCGCTTTACAAACTTTAATATTTCATAAATATATATATATATATACAGGCTTGGTAAAGTAAGTATTTGCAACTCCGTGATCTAGAATTCTTACTAGGAAGTATTTGTATTCCCATTTTCCTCTCTTTTCCCCTCCTTAATGACGAGTTTTTAATTGTAACTGAGTATATTTTTCGTGTTTAGCAACCGTTGTTGTCATGTTTTCGCAAATTCGCGGCCGGTACCAGGAAACACAAGAAACCTACGTGGAGACGCAGAATGGGCGGACAGGAAGGAGACGAATCGTATCTGTAGATGTTCGTATGGGACTGGATAATCCAAGGAGGTGAGACAACTCCTCCTCCAGCAGCAGCTGCCTGAATGACCTTCAACTCGTCTCTTCATCCCCGTTTCTCTCTTCTTGCAGCAATGGCAGTAGTTCCAGCGGAAGAAGAAGTGTGAATGGGAACGGTTTCGGCGAATGGAGACTGACGCCGCGGATGTGATGATGTTCAGCCTTTCCTGTTTGATGATTGGCGCTGGATTGACCTCCGTCAAGGACAACCCGACTATTTACAAGCTATAAAAAAAATTAACAATAACGAAATTTTACTCAATTTAAAACGAAAATAATAATTTAGAATGTATATGTTCACTACAACGTAAATATAATCATTAAAATGTTACAAATCCACTATAGCAATAAAAATCAATCCAGAGAAATAAACATTTATTTAAAATAAACCTAAAACTGATTTTAACAACAATGCTCCAGGCTGATAATTGTTGTTGTTGTTGTTGTAGTGGTGTTCAGTCCCAAGACTGATCTGACGCAACCCGCCATGATAACCTAACTTGCGCAAGCCTTTTCATTATCTAGTAACTAGCACAAGCCTACATAATCCGTAATGTGCTTAGCGTATTGCAGCCCTTGTTATCCCTCTTCTGTTCTTACCCCACAAACTTCCCTCTAATTTCTCATTTTCGTGTCTTAGAACGTGGCCTAACACTAATCTATCCCTTCTCTCGTTCCTCTTTTCCGCGAAAGTCTTCCTTGCCATCCTGTGCTTTATGTCTACTATACTTCTACCAACCCTTAGTTATTACGCTTCCCAAGCAGCAGAATTCCTTAACTTATGACAATTGCCAAAAGCTCCGAATAAAATTTGGAAATAAAAAAAATTATTGTGTGACTGATAAAAACAAAGGGGGAAAATTATCATCATTATTAATTTAACTATCAGTCTTAAAACAAATAAATAGTAAAAAAAAATTCCTGGAAGAGATTAACACTAATTAGTCTTAGAAGGTAACTTGTTGAAAAGTTTATTCACCATCTGATTTCACTACATCGTCGATTAATTCCGAAAATACACCAAAATTCAAACTAGAAACTTGACAAATAGCCAGTAGCAGCAGCAGTGTTGCCACTATTACATTAAAATTCACAATCCTTACTTTATCAAATTAATTTTAATTTTCATAGTCACTTATTCGCTTAAATAAAAAAATTAATCAACCGGACTTATTATCTCAGTCAGGTCCTTTCATAATTATTTAATGACGCTGAATAAGTCGCGCCGCATACATAAATAGTGTTTTTTTTTTTAAAGACATTTTCGTAAAATGAATTTCTATAATTATCATTCTATCAAAATGGTTTAAAAACGTATTGTAATGTTTCGTGATTAATTTTGAAAAGGTGACATTTCAATATTTTAATGAGATTCTGTGTTTCATTTTTAAAGTCCAATCGGTCCACGCGTATAGAAAATACCTTATAATCAGAATTGAGACTGAAGGAAAAATAATTTACGTTCTGCTCCAACATATATATATTTTTAACATTTAATGTAGAAATCTGCTGACATAACTTGGCTGCATCATCCAACTCGCAATTTACCGATTTCGAAACATGCTCAATGTTTTTAACATATGCATTTGAATTATTCTTTTGGAAATACTAATATATATTGTGTAAATAAAAAATCCACTTAAATTTGTACTTTGCTGCTTTAAGAAGGTTTTTACCGGACTCAAAAAGCGATGTTTTTACTTACCACACCCTTATGGGAGCTACAGGGGAGAGAGGGAGGGAGGAGATGACGTCACGCTGCTCCCTGCGACTCTATCTATTTGAGATACTCTTTGGGTTTATCTGCGTATTCCAAAGATTCCGTGTCAAATTAGTTAGAGCTACGCCGAGCTTTTATAACGACAATTGTTGGTTGTAGTGGTGGTCAACAATAAGACAGAATAGGTTGTTATCGTTATTATTACAAAATATAAAACAGCTTGACAAGGAATTATAAAATGTTATTATTTAAACTATTCCACTGAATCAATTTTTAAAAAAAATTAACTTCTTAATATTAGTAATTGTGTTGAGAATTTCTTATTATTATAATAATAAAGCAGTCCTTTGACTTGTCTGTTAGAGATAATTAGCAGAGATGGTAAAAAAGATATCCCCTCGCAGAGGACAAATGATCGTAAGATAATTGTCGTCAGACCTACACTGCCGACGTCTAAACGAACTTCAGATTTCGCGGCACAGATTTGTTAAATCTCCTCGTGTGTTTTTTTTTTGGGCGCCCAACGGAGCAACTTCTCAAGTACCCCCAAATCTCACGAATCTTAGTGCAAGAAGAAACTTTGATCAGTATTTCACAAAACATAAATACGCTTCGGGAGTGTTCGGAGTACAAGACAGTTTGCAATCTAAAATCGCATCAACAAGTGTGGTGGGATTAAAAGGATTAAAGGGCTAGGCCAAGAAAAATTAAAAGGGATCTATTCTTAAGAAATGCAGCCTAATCTAAAGACAAACACATGAAGAAAATCAGAGGACAGAGTGGCACAGAGACATACGTAATACGTACGTAACACGTTACCGCGCATTTCTTTTCTTTTCAAAGATAGTAATAATTCGCGCGTAAGCAACAACGTCTCTGGTATGTTAGCATCTCCCTGGTTGTAAACAGAAATATCTTTGGGTTTGCGAATATGTCATTTACATTTATTGTTTTATTTTGCGTGATTTAAATTAAATTAAAAGTGTAACGTTAATATACGTTTGATGTTAAATTGTTGACCACAAAGTAAATTAATACTGAAGTCACAAATAGTGAAAATTGCAATGAATATACAGTAAAGAAAACTATTAAAGTTATATTTTCTTTGAACTGAACGTATTATTTGATGACTGTGTTGCTTGGCTTGGAGCTGGATGTGTGTTAGGGAGACATCCCAGGGAGACGATTCATTGTCTCTATACATGTATATATATACAGTTTATTCAATTAGTTAATTGAATAATTTTACTTAAATAATTTTAATCAGTGTTATATTCATATAAGTCAACCGAAATTGTTGTTTCCATTGTTATTAATTATATTCATTTCAAATATTACATGTACTTTTTTACCTTGAAGACGAGAGACTGTATCAAACTCGTCCGTGGCTGATGACGTCACGACGCTTGTATTGGACGGAGACGCGAACCAAAGCACCTCCAGATCCTCTCCATCTTGCTACAGAACCAGCTACAACCATCATAACATGGTACAGCAATACCGAGGAAAAACTAACTACTGGCAAAAATATTATACCCATTAGTAATCAGGTATCCCCTCGCAGAGGATTGTAAGATAATTTGTCGGCAGACCTACACTGCCGACGTCTAAACGACCATCAGATTTCGCGGCAGATTTGTTAAATCAGCCAGATATCTGCCGATAAAATCTGCCCGTGTGTTTCTGAGGCGCCCAATGGAGCAACTTATCAAGAACCCAAATCTTAGGAACCTTTGATCAGTATTTAACAAAATATAAATACGCTTCTGGAGGGTTCGGTATACAAGTCAGTTTGCACTCACTCTAGAATAGAATCAACAAGTGTGCTGAATTAAATGATTAAAAGCGCTAGGTCAAGAAAATTAAAAGGGATCTATTCTTAAGAAATACAGCCTAATCTAAAGACGAATACAGGAAGAAAATCAGAGGACAGAGTGGCACAGAGACGGTTACACAACAAAAAAAAACTTATTTATACAACGCCGGAATCGTTAGGTGGAAGGAATGGCCAAAAATTAATATCCAGGCCTGGAAGGTGGAGTTTTAGTTTCGGAGCGGAGGGAGAAACTATGAATATTTATAACGATACCCTTAAATGGAAAAGGTAGGGAATGCAAAGTCGGGGGAGGTCTTAGGTCCAACGTCCGGACTCGTGCGTGTGAGTTTACAGCAACAAGGACTGAGTAAGAGGAAGTATCACCTTCCTTTCCTGTCTCGGCTCTCAGAAAAATAAATATTCATACATTTTGGTACTGTAATATCTATTGATGAGGGTAGTTAAATTAATTAACAAAAGATTCGGATTAATTGAACTATATTTTTAACAAATAAAAACTACACGTATATAATTAATATGAGCTTAATATCTACAGGCCTCTAGGGACTTGGAGTTTGCAGCGACTGGAAAAGAAAATATACAACCAGATTTTTTTTGGAAAAGATAAGTTATACAAAAAGATGATCAAGTTTTAGAGTCGGATCTCTCACTCACCCAATATCTGGCTTCTGGTAAGTGCTGGCCTCTATACAGCCACTGGACCTCAAGGGTGACGAACTAGAGGCTCATGCGCATAGATCTGGCCAAGAGATACTGCATTTGGCAGCCAGTCTTCCTTCTGTCTGGAACTCATCCAGGGGGGCAGCAACTTCACCGTCAGAAACAACTTTCGCCGATTCTGGAAAACTATGTTGGAAGATCTCCTTTACCTTCCTCGCTTGACTTCTCCTCGGCCTCCACCATCCGTCGGTCTTGCTTTACGAAAATACATCTGAGCCTCACGCTCTCCAAACACATACCACCCTTTTGCTTTCTTAACACACGGTGGCACATCCTCCCCTCTTCCCGTCCAGACACAGTCTGCCTCTCTCCTCGAGATTCTGCCTTTCAGCCAGATTGTCGTAAATGTGTCATGTGACCTCCTAAGCCAATCACTGTTGAGAGCTCTGGTTGGTCCTCTTCTGCCAAACACGGCTTCTGGAACCTTCCAAACGCTAATTCTATCACGTGAACTACTCGTGCACCGACCGGACAACAATGCTTTCAGTCTCTGTGGTGACGCGTATCAGTTCAACAAGACGCAGCTCGAACGCTACAATGCGCTGTCAAACGTTCCATTGTCGCCGCACGTAGCTCACTAGACTAACTTTAAAATAACTAACAAGTTAATTAATGCAACAAAATTAAAATAACTAATAGCAGCAGCTTTACTTAATATAGACATTACAAGGTTGACTTCGACAAAATTTACTGTTCGCCATTTAGAAGAGAAACGCAAATAAAAACATCAATTTCTGCCCATATCTATGATCAGGTCCATTTTAAAATATGGGGTAACATACTGGTGTCAGTATACAAGTAGACACACTCTACTGATGGAAATTATACAAAAAGGATCTGATAAATTAATGGAGGTCGATCACCGAACAATTCTTATAAAAACTTTAAAGCTTTTAGGAATAGCGGAAACCATGCGAGGTTGTTCCTTCCATTTTCTATTAATAGCTGCACTACTTCCACATGGCCTCGAGCAGCTGCCCTCATCAATGCAGTTTCGTCATCCTCATCTCTTAAGTTGGGATCAGCACCATTCTCTATTAATAGTTCCACTACTTCCCGGTGACCTTGATCAGCTGCCCTCATCAATGCAGTTTCGTCACCACAATCTCTTAAGTTGGGATCAGCACCATTCTGTATTAAGAGTTTCACCACCTCCTCGTGACCTTCAGCAGCTGCCCTCATCAATGCAGTTTCACAATTTACAGTCATTAAGTTTGGATCCGCTCCCTGCTCTATTAATAACTGCACTACTTCCACATGGCCTCGAGCAGCTGCCCTCATCAATGCAGTTTCGTCATCATCATCTCTTAAGTTGGGATCAGCACCATTCTGTATTAATTGTTCCACTGCTTCCAGAAGACCTTGACCAGCAGCCACCATCAAAGCAGTTTCCTCGTGGAAACCTCTCATATTGGGGTCTACTCCCAACTCTATTAATAGGTTAACAAGTTTCAGGTGGTCGTTATGAACTGCCCTCATAAACGCAAACTTGCCTTTTCCATGCTTTAAGTTTGTATCTACTCCCATCTCTATTAATAGCTTCACTACTTTCACGTGACCTTGATAAGCTGCCCACGTCAATGCAGTTCCGTCACTCTTATCTCTTAAGTTGGGGTCCGCTCCAAGCTTTAATAATAGCTTGACTACATGCAGATGACCTCGACCAGCAGCCACCATCAAAGCAGTTTCCTCGTGGAAACCTCTCATATTGGGATCGACTCCCAACTCTATTAATAGGTTAACAAGTTTCAGGTGGCCGTTATGAACTGCCCTCATAAACGCAAACTTGCCTTTTCCATGCTTTAAGTTTGTATCTACTCCCATCTTTATTAATAGCTTCACTACTTTCACGTGACCTCGAGCAGCTGCCCTCATCAATGCAGTTTCGTCACCACCATCTCTTAAGTTGGGATCAGCACCATTCTGTATTAATTGTTCCACTGCTTCCAGATGACCTTGACCAGCAGCCACCATCAAAGCAGTTTCGTCGTGGAAACCTCTCATATTGGGATCGACTCCCAACTCTATTAATAGGTTAACAACTTTCAGGTGGCCGTTATGAACTGCCCTCATAAACGCAAACTTGCCTTTTCCATGCTTTAAGTTTGTATCTACTCCCATCTCTATTAATGCTTCCACTACCTCAAGGTGGCCTTCAGCAGCTGCCCACGTCAATGCAGTTCGGTCACTCTTATCTCTTAAGTTGGGGTCCGCTCCAAGCTCTAATAATAGCCTGACTACATCCAGGTGACCTCGAGCTGCTGCCCTCATCAATGCAGTTTTGTCACCCTCAACTCTTAAGTTGGGATCCGCTCCAATCTCTATTAATAGCTTCACTACTTCCACGTGGCCATGAGCAGCTGCGCTCATGAACGCACTTTCGCCATTTACAGTCATTACATTTCTATCCGCTCCCTTCTCAATTAATAGCTTCACTACTTCCACGTGACCTTGAGCTGCTGCCCTCATCAAAGCAGTTTGACAATTAACAGCCATTAAGTTTGGATCCGCTCCCATCTGTATTAACAGCTTCACTACTTCCAATTGGCCTTTAGCTGCTGCCTGCATCAACGCTGAGTAGCTACGTTTAATTATTAAATTTGGATCCGCTCCCATCTTAATTAATAGCTTCACTACATCCACGTGGCCTTCAGCTGCTGCCCTTATTAACGCAGTTTCGCCATTTACAGTCATTAAATTTTGATCCGCCCCTTTCTCTATTAATAGCTTCACTACGTCCACGTGGCCTTGACCAGCTGCCATCATCAAAGCACTTTCATCGTGGTCATAACGCATATTGGGATCGACTCCCAACTCTATTAATCGGTTAACCAATTTCAGGTGGCCGTTATGAACTGCCCTCATAAACGCAAAGCTGCTATTTTCATTGTTTAATTTTGCATCTGCTCCCATCTCTATTAATAGTTCCATTACTTCAAGGTGGCCTACAGTAGCTGCCATACACAATATAAGTACGCCACTTTCAGTCCTTATATTTAGATCTGGTTCCATATTTGCCACCAGCTTCACAACTTCCGAGTGGCCTTTGGATGCTGCCTGTAGTAACGCAATTTCGAAATAAAAATTTCTTAAGTTTGGATCCGCTCCCTTCTCAATTAATAGCTTTACTACATCCACGTGGCCTCGAGCAGCTGCCCTCATCAATGCAGTTTCCTCATCCTCATTACTTAAGTTTGGATCCGCTCCCTTCTCAATTAATAGCTTTACTACATCCACGTGGCCTCGAGCAGCTGCCCTCATCAATGCAGTTTCCTCATCCTCATTACTTAAGTTATGATTCGCTCCCTTCTCAATTAATAGCTTCACTACGTCCACGTGGCCTCGAGCAGCTGCCCTCATCAATGCAGTATCGCCATTCTCATCTCTTAAGTTGGAGTCCGCTCCCTTCTCTAATAATAACTTGACTAAATCCAGGTCATCTTGATCAGCTGCCTTCATCAATGCAGTTTCCTTATCCTTATTTCTTAAGTTATGATCCGCTCTCTCAACAAGTAATAGGTTTACTACGTCCACGTGGCCTTGATCAGCTGCCCTCAATGCAGTATCGCCATTCTCATCTCTTAAGTTGGAGTCCGCTCCCTTCTCTAATAATAACTTGACTAAATCCAGGTGATCTTGATCAGCTGC
The DNA here is from genome assembly GCA_034510155.1 of Eucriotettix oculatus. Lineage (NCBI taxonomy): Eukaryota > Metazoa > Arthropoda > Insecta > Orthoptera > Tetrigidae > Eucriotettix > Eucriotettix oculatus. The sequence continues at coordinate 8,177,194 of CM067376.1, read as the reverse complement.
CCACATTAATGCAGTTTCCTCATCCTTATTTCTTAAGTTAGGATCCGCTCCCTTCTCAATTAATAGCTTTACTACATCCACGTGGCCTTGACCAGCTGCCCACATTAATGCAGTTTCCTCATCCTTATTTCTTAAGTTAGGATCCGCTCCCTTCTCAATTAATAGCTTTACTACATCCACGTGGCCTTGACCAGCTGCCCACATTAATGCAGTTTCCTCATCCTTATTTCTTAAGTTAGGATCCGCTCCCTTCTCAATTAATAGCTTTACTACATCCACGTGGCCTTGATCAGCTGCCCACATTAATGCAGTTTCCTCATCCTTATTTCTTAAGTTAGGATCCGCTCCCTTCTCAATTAATAGCTTTACTACATCCACGTGGCCTTGACCAGCTGCCCACATTAATGCAGTTTCCTCATCCTTATTTCTTAAGTTAGGATCCGCTCCCTTCTCAATTAATAGCTTTACTACATCCACGTGGCCTTGATCAGCTGCCCACATTAATGCAGTTTCCTCATCCTTATTTCTTAAGTTAGGATCCGCTCCCTTCTCAATTAATAGCTTTACTACATCCACGTGGCCTTGACCAGCTGCCCACATTAATGCAGTTTCCTCATCCTTATTTCTTAAGTTAGGATCCGCTCCCTTCTCAATTAATAGCTTTACTACATCCACGTGGCCTTGATCAGCTGCCCACATTAATGCAGTTTCCTCATCCTTATTTCTTAAGTTAGGATCCGCTCCCTTCTCAATTAATAGCTTTACTACATCCACGTGGCCTTGATCAGCTGCCCACATTAATGCAGTTTCCTCATCCTTATTTCTTAAGTTAGGATCCGCTCCCTTCTCAATTAATAGCTTTACTACATCCACGTGGCCTTGATCAGCTGCCCACATTAATGCAGTTTCCTCATCCTTATTTCTTAAGTTAGGATCCGCTCCCTTCTCAATTAATAGCTTTACTACATCCACGTGGCCTTGATCAGCTGCCCACATTAATGCAGTTTCCTCATCCTTATTTCTTAAGTTAGGATCCGCTCCCTTCTCAATTAATAGCTTTACTACATCCACGTGGCCTTGATCAGCTGCCCACATTAATGCAGTTTCCTCATCCTTATTTCTTAAGTTAGGATCCGCTCCCTTCTCAATTAATAGCTTTACTACATCCACGTGGCCTTGATCAGCTGCCCTCATCAATGCAGTTTCCTCATCCTTATTTCTTAAGTTAGGATCCGCTCCCTTCTCAATTAATAGCTTTACTACATCCACGTGGCCTTGATCAGCTGCCCACATTAATGCAGTTTCCTCATCCTTATTTCTTAAGTTAGGATCCGCTCCCTTCTCAATTAATAGCTTTACTACATCCACGTGGCCTTGACCAGCTGCCCACATTAATGCAGTTTCCTCATCCTTATTTCTTAAGTTAGGATCCGCTCCCTTCTCAATTAATAGCTTTACTACATCCACGTGGCCTTGATCAGCTGCCCACATTAATGCAGTTTCCTCATCCTTATTTCTTAAGTTAGGATCCGCTCCCTTCTCAATTAATAGCTTTACTACATCCACGTGGCCTTGACCAGCTGCCAACATTAATGCAGTTTCCTCATCCTTATTTCTTAAGTTAGGATCCGCTCCCTTCTCAATTAATAGCTTTACTACATCCACGTGGCCTTGATCAGCTGCCCACATTAATGCAGTTTCCTCATCCTTATTTCTTAAGTTAGGATCCGCTCCCTTCTCAATTAATAGCTTTACTACATCCACGTGGCCTTGACCAGCTGCCCACATTAATGCAGTTTCCTCATCCTTATTTCTTAAGTTAGGATCCGCTCCCTTCTCAATTAATAGCTTTACTACATCCACGTGGCCTTGATCAGCTGCCCACATTAATGCAGTTTCCTCATCCTTATTTCTTAAGTTAGGATCCGCTCCCTTCTCAATTAATAGCTTTACTACATCCACGTGGCCTTGATCAGCTGCCCACATTAATGCAGTTTCCTCATCCTTATTTCTTAAGTTAGGATCCGCTCCCTTCTCAATTAATAGCTTTACTACATCCACGTGGCCTTGATCAGCTGCCCACATTAATGCAGTTTCCTCATCCTTATTTCTTAAGTTAGGATCCGCTCCCTTCTCAATTAATAGCTTTACTACATCCACGTGGCCTTGATCAGCTGCCCACATTAATGCAGTTTCCTCATCCTTATTTCTTAAGTTAGGATCCGCTCCCTTCTCAATTAATAGCTTTACTACATCCACGTGGCCTTGATCAGCTGCCCACATTAATGCAGTTTCCTCATCCTTATTTCTTAAGTTAGGATCCGCTCCCTTCTCAATTAATAGCTTTACTACATCCACGTGGCCTTGACCAGCTGCCCACATTAATGCAGTTTCCTCATCCTTATTTCTTAAGTTAGGATCCGCTCCCTTCTCAATTAATAGCTTTACTACATCCACGTGGCCTTGATCAGCTGCCCACATTAATGCAGTTTCCTCATCCTTATTTCTTAAGTTAGGATCCGCTCCCTTCTCAATTAATAGCTTTACTACATCCACGTGGCCTTGACCAGCTGCCCACATTAATGCAGTTTCCTCATCCTTATTTCTTAAGTTAGGATCCGCTCCCTTCTCAATTAATAGCTTTACTACATCCACGTGGCCTTGATCAGCTGCCCACATTAATGCAGTTTCCTCATCCTTATTTCTTAAGTTAGGATCCGCTCCCTTCTCAATTAATAGCTTTACTACATCCACGTGGCCTTGATCAGCTGCCTTCATCAATGCAGTTTCCTCATCCTTATTTCTTAAGTTAGGATCCGCTCCCTTCTCAATTAATAGCTTTACTACATCCACGTGGCCTTGATCAGCTGCCTTCATCAATGCAGTTTCCTTATCCTTATTTCTTAAGTTAGGATCCGCTCCCTTCTCAATTAATAGCTTTACTACATCCACGTGGCCTTGATCAGCTGCCCACATTAATGCAGTTTCCTCATCCTTATTTCTTAAGTTAGGATCCGCTCCCTTCTCTATTAATAGCTTTACTACATCCACGTGGCCTTGATCAGCTGCCTTCATCAATGCAGTTTCCTCATCCTTATTTCTTAAGTTAGGATCCGCTCCCTTCTCAATTAATAGCTTTACTACATCCACGTGGCCTTGATCAGCTGCCCTCATCAATGCAGTTTCCTCATCCTTATTTCTTAAGTTAGGATCCGCTCCCTTCTCAATTAATAGCTTTACTACATCCACGTGGCCTTGACCAGCTGCCCACATTAATGCAGTTTCCTCATCCTTATTTCTTAAGTTAGGATCCGCTCCCTTCTCAATTAATAGCTTTACTACATCCACGTGGCCTTGATCAGCTGCCCTCAATGCAGTATCGCCATTCTCATCTCTTAAGTTGGAGTCCGCTCCCTTCTCTAATAATAACTTGACTAAATCCAGGTGATCTTGATCAGCTGCCCACATTATTGCAGTTTCCTGATTCTTATTTCTTAAGTTAGGATCCGCTCCCTTCTCTATTAATAGCTTTACTACATCCACGTGGCCTTGATCAGCTGCCCACATTAATGCAGTTTCCTCATCCTTATTTCTTAAGTTAGGATCCGCTCCCTTCTCAATTAATAGCTTTACTACATCCAGGTGTTCTTGATCAGCTGCCCTCATTAACGCAGTTCCGTCATTTTCTCTTTTTAATTTAGCATCAACTCCCATCTCTATTAATCTCCTCACGACCTCTGCGTGACCTCCAGTGGCTCCCTCAATCAACGTTGCTTGGCCATCTTTAAGCTTTATCTTTCGATCGTTCCCATTTTGTAAGAAGAAGTTTACAATCTCCAGATGACTTGATATGGATGATTCGTTGCCTCCCTCGTAGTTTCGCGTATTCACGTCGTGGCTTATTCTTGTTAGAAGTTTCACAACCTCTGTATTGTCACCAGCGGCCGCCAGGTCTACAAGTGTCTTTCCTGTGGTGTCAAACCTTGCGTGTGATGTGCCTCGGTGCAGGGGAAGGATCAAGGGCAAGGTTCCAGTGAGACGCTGCTTTATCACCTCCAGAAATAGTTCCGCAGATTCACTTCGGTCCGTAAAAAAGGTCAGATATTCAAGCGTGTTTTCTTTTTCAAGCATTACCTCAACAGTTTTCCAGTTTCTGAACATATCCGCATATATAACTACATCTGAACCCAAAATGTCGTCCTTCTTGACGGCGTCTTCGCCCGCGACCATCAGCAACTCCGCTGCTTGAGTGATGTCTGCCACGTGCAGCGCTGACCGTCCTCCTCTGCCACTGTCCTTGGTCTCTCCTGACGACATCAGCAGTGGCAAGACCTCAGACAGCGACCAGCCCAGCATCTGCCTGTCCCTCACCATCGTGACGATGCCCTTCAAGAGGTCGCAGCATTTTGCTGTGAATTCGGAGCTGATTCCATCGCAGGCGTCCATAAAGAGGAAGACGTTCCCCGTAACGTAGAGTGCGTGTTCCAGCTTTTCCATTTCCAGGCAATGTAGGTCCTGCGGCAGACCCTTCTGGAGGAACGCCATTACAAAGGACGACTTCCCCAATCCTGGGACGTCTTCAATCACCGCAACTACCTCATCACACATCCAGGTTAAGGGAAACAACTCTGTCATTTTCCTTCCCTGGTCTTCCTCTCGAAAGTCTCCACCAATACCTCCGGCACAGAACCTACAGCAAATACGTCGAATTACTGTATCAGAACACTTTTCTCCGAGCAATGCTGTTCCTCTGACGTGATTCGTTGTTTCGAGATCTCGTAGGAAAAGAATTTCTAAACAGTGCTTATTATGAAACTGTAAGTCACATGGACCTTTCGGGAAGAGAAATGTGTTTGTATTTTTGAAAATGTCAGTGTCAACGCTCTTCGAAGTTATTCTTTGCACGTAACACTCCTCCTGTGGCGGGGGCGGGAACGACGCTCCCAGTTTCCTCACTTCTCCAGCTGGATAGCAGAGAGAACGGATGACTTTATCAGACATGATGGAAGACGTGTCTAAGCCGATGACGTCACACAGTGGTATGACTTTGCCCTGAATATCGACTTGCACCGACAAGAGTCTTTGTTGGGTCGCCGGATCAAGGAGGGACCAAGTTGCCTCAGCTTCGAGGACAAACCATTCTGACGTCGTTAGCTTCGTCTTCGCGATGACGACCAAGGTCCTGCCATCCTGACTAGCGACGGCCGTCTGCAGCGACGACATCAAGTGATCCTCCGGTGAGCCTGCGGACATGTCGATGACCAAGGTCGGACAGTCAGTTGTCCCCCACAGAGCGTCAACTACACCTAATTTACTCTGGTGAGAGCTGGCATCAAGGACCAGAGCCTTCGACAGTCTCACTCTGGTCGCTGTCCCCTGATATTTGTCTTCAACAGAAATCAAAATCTGTTTAATGGATCTGATCCCTTCGAAGGCCGCTTGAGTGAAGTCGAGGTTCAGACGACACGTGTTGCTGTTGAGGCGCCTGGCCTCCAGCTGCAGAACTCTTTTCCATTCCTCCGACTGCGCACTGATGAAGCGGCCTTCCACTTCTCCTCTCCGCCAGTCCATGAGCACGAGTTTCAGCTCTAGTAACAGCTTTCGAGCGTCGTTCGATGTCGTCAGCATCAACACGTCGCCGATTTCCTCATCCAGAAGTTGGTCGGCAGCTTCGACGCTCGTCTGCTCGGTACAGAGGATCAAGTGTTTGACGGAGTCTGAGGTTTCTGGACCTTGAGGCAGTCCTGCCCGTTGCGCGTCCGAGATCCTCAGAAGCCGACCTCCAGTGTTAAGGATGACCCGAAGATGCTCAACATCTGAAGAGTTAGTGACGTCATGCGCAGCATCACCAATTTCACAGCCTGTGTTCGTGTACAGGACCAGCGAGATTTCCTGAAACTCAATCGGTTGACTTTGTACCTTCACTGGTTCCTCCCAGAGGTTCCTCACCTCCAAGAACGAGTTCACCTTAAAAGGATTGGACGTTGTCAAGTTTCCCTCCCTGTGCTTGCCCTGCAGAACTATGGCTTTGTACTCGGGGCTCTCGTCTCCCTTGAGTCTGTAGAACAGGATGACGTCGTCCAACTTTCCACGTGAGAGGAAGAAGTCTCTGGTGAATCTGAGGGCGCGGAGGAAGCGGAGGACAACTTCTTGTTCGTGGTCCTTGGGCTTCGGCTTCGGTAACCTGAAACGGTAAAGGGCGATCACAGTTACTCTTTCCCAGTAGAAAATCCAGGGACTCGACTATATTTTAGGTTACAGCTGAAGGTAATGATAGAATGGAACATCAGTGTCTCCTTTACTTTGCCCTCAAACGTAAAATCAGAGTCTTTAGAAACGAACTGATGAATTACGGAAAAACACAGGATGACGGAACAAACAGGTCAGGAATCAGGGGAAATTTCGCCATCAAGGGGGGAACTTTGGACGCAGGAATGTGGAGGAGGAGAAATAACCAACCAAATGTGATATTCAGTCTGACAAACACAACTCTAGTCTATATTCATACTCACAGCTACATTTATCTCACTACATTGAATAATATACAAGTTGGGTGCCCGGCGTTGCCTGTAAACTCATGTACATCAAACCCCGCTACAGTATTTAGAGTATTGAGCAGTAATCTCTTTGACAAAACGTCATCAACCACAAGAGCGTCACAACCACCATAAACCGTGCCCCAGACTCTTAAATGAACACATACATACACTCAATTATAATTATAAAAATAAGATTATTGAACCATCTCCTAACGTCTGTAAACACTTTCCAAAAAATAAATTGGATTTCTGCTGCCCTGGTCTTTACCTCAATCATCTGCACTATGAATTTTATGTTTATTTATTAACTAATTTGGAAATCGTTGCTAAAAATGTTGGTATGGAGCGTGACGTTATTGGGGCGCGAAACGTGGACGATAGGAGTTTTAATAGAAGCCTTTGAAATGAGGTGCTATAGGCGAATGCTGAAAATCGGATGGTTGGATAGAATCACAAACGAAGAAGCTCTAAACAGAATAGGGGAAGAGCTAGCAATATGGAGGACGTTGACCAAGAGAAGGGATAGATTATAGGCCACGTTTTAAGGGACGAGGCTCTAGTAAAATTAACATTAGGGGGAAGTGTTTGGGGCAAGAATAGAAGAGAGAGGCAAGGATACAATACGCTAAGCGGATTAGGGAGGAAATGGGTTGGGCTAGTTACGAGGAAGTAAACAGGCTTGCGCAAGATAGGTTAGCATGGAGGGTCTTGGGACTGAACACAACAACAATAACTCTCGCAGTGATTCACCAGAACGACGGGCAGGGCAAAGTCTAGAAAACCTGCATCAGGTAGGTCGGTCTATTGGGTACTATTCTTACGACCTTCCGAATTACAGGAGAAGAGTATGTTCTGGGGTCGCAGCATTCCCCACTCGGTGTCTCATCTAGTTTTAGAAGTCAGCTGATCGAATGGGATCAGCAGACAACAATTATCAGATGGCCAAGGTTTGCAACCCCAGTGCATGCACCTACCAAAAATGATCAAGGTGTCTTGTCATGTCGGAGCCTTGAAACAAGCGAGAGTTCGAGGCATTTCCGAAGGTAAGCCCCATAGTCACACTGGAGAGAAATTCCTGAGAGAGAAAACTCCCACAGGCATTTTAGTGTCTTGCCCTTTTTTTCCATTTATTTATTGTTTATTCCATGCGAGTTCAGCTTGTTATTCTCTGAGAACACTAATGCAACACGTTGACAAAAAGTACGTCAAAATGGTTTATTTCCCAAAAGCATTCAATTATAATATTTTCTAGTACGAATTCTAGATCACGAACTTGCAAACCTTTCTTCAAAAGTTTGCAAATACTTATTTACCAAGCCTGTATATATTTATGAAATATTAAAGTTTATAAAGCGGAACACTAATTTGTTATAAACAAATGGCGAGTTTCATGAATACGCGACCAGAAATCAGAGGTTCAGCTCTAAGGTCGGACAAGCATCGCCCTTGTTCTCCCTCTCTCTATACCAGAAAAGTATTCATAAAGCAGAGATATTATTATCCTTCCGCCAGAGGTTAATAACATTAACTACAAAAGCTTCGTGAAGCAAAGAAAAACTATTCTATTAAATGCCGCTGCAGTTTTACTCGGTACAGGATTTTCTTAATCGTCCTTCTAGTATTTAAATCAAGGTTCCTGCTGCACAAAAATTGTTGAAAGAGCTGCTGCCAACCTTGTAAAATAACACACCACATGTCTTCAAAATTTCTATTAAGTTTTTCCGCTTTTGTTTGTTTGTTTCTATGTATATAGCTGCTGGAGCAAGGACAGTTTCCTGGTCCAAGTAGTGTGTGTGTGTGTGTCCCTGGTGTTGTGTTTATATTGACTTTTGTCTATATACATTTTCTTTTATTGATTTATTTTAAGATTATTTGTCTTTAATTATGTACTCTTTTTGTTCATTTTTAATTTTTAATGTATGACGTATCCTATTTCCTCAATGGAGGATTAATGGAAACAACAATAAATCTAAAATGTAAATCTATTGCGACATTCTTGAGTAGAGTGAGAGAGAGAGGGAGGGAGAGGGGGACATTAAGTGGCGATAAACGACAATATCGTGGACACTTGTTTCAATTAAGTTATTTTATACAAATAGACATCTTATATTAATATTAATAAAATGAAAAAAGTGATATAAACATTATTAACAGTAGTTCGTTCCTAAATTTTAAAGCCTCATCTTTTACGGTTATAATAAAAATGATTATTTAAAAAATATATATATATATATAATACAGTTATGTTAAAAGATGAAAAATAATTAACGGAAACAAGAAATTGAAAGAAATGTATGTAACTTTTGTTGTGCAAGCAACGAGGCTGAAATAACAGTTGCAAACAATAACTCATAAGCGTATTGTTAGTTCCAGAATTACAATGGAAAACTTTAACAATGAGTTAATTCTGTATAGAAAATTATCATAAGTTGTGCAAAACACCAAAATGTACATTTCTAATAATCCTGATGTCATCTTTAGTGAATCTCACAAAGGAATTTGACTAAATAATTATAAAATTAAATCCATTACTTTAGTTATTGATCAATTAGAAATTAACAGTAGCGCTTTTAACTCCTAGTTTTTAACTTCTGATAATAGTGCCTCTAGCATGTAATTTATCTTTCAGAATTATAGTTTCTTCTAAAAACGGCCTTCTTCATAACATTTCTATATTTTTATATATATAATTCTCTTAATGAGGAAACTTAATTTTACAGTCAAAACGTCTTTTAAGTTTTTTAACCATTTAAACCTCACTAATGATAAAGTTTTCTTATCATTAGATGAAGAGTTCTTATTTAATTTTTACCCCATGCATCAATTACAACAAGTTTTAAAAATACATGGGATAACTACTTTTCCAAATTGACAAAAATTATTTTATCCAAAATTCTTATCTTAATAAATGTAATTATAAATTCCACTTATTTTTCGTTCAATTACATTTACTGTCACGAAATCATTGGTTCTACCTTGGGAATTTATCTTTTTTCCTTTTTTTCGTGCAAATTCTGAGAGATTTGGAGGCTTTATGTATTAATTACATCTTTAGATTTAAAACCACTGAGATATTTCAAGTATGATGACTTTTTTTGTATCTTCCTCAGATTCCACATAAACCATTTGCTCAATACTTTTAATAATTACAACCCTGAAAGAAACTTTACCATGGAAATTGAAAAAAAGTTCACTCTGTCAATTTTGTTGATGTTTTGGTTATTGTTTCCGTCAATAATACATTTATCAATTGCTATAAAAAGATCTACTTACTCAGGAATAATTCTTAATTACATGTTAAATGCAGCCATTATTCCATAAGTTACTATGGCTTATAATTTAGTAAACATATCCTCATAAATGTAATCTGAGAAGAAAAATATAAATAGTGTTCTTCTTAATATTTGTCCTTTGCATTTGCATTAAAATTGTTGTTGACTAAGATTAATATGAAATTAATACGCAGTAAGAAATAATACAAACTTGAGATTTAATGAATTATGATATATCCGAATTAAACTTAAAATCTTGCAATAATTTAAGCCATGTTGAAGTATTAAAAATAAAACTAATAATTTCGGTATCTGTTTAGATTGTAATTACAGTTATATTGGCCAAACTATGCGCACATTTAATATCCGCATTGATGTGACTTGGGAAAAAAATAAAATTCAATGTGAAAAATTATACAGTTATGTGGAAAAATACATATTGAAACAACCATAACATTTATTAGAAAAATATTATAATTTCAGATGTAAAATATAATATTCATTTTAGACTGAGGAGTGAGGCGCATCACATCAGAGCAATTCGCCTATTATTATTATTATTATTAAAAAAAGACAAGTAATTTAAATAAATTTATGTTTCACTGATGGATAAATATTTCGATTTTTATTCTGAACACAAAAGTCCCATGTGTTATTGTTACGAATTGTTAAATGGATAAATAATTTGGCATCTTCAAATGTTAATGAAAAGTCCAGATAATTTGTCATAAAAACGTAGCCTAATATTTCTTTAAATAAACCTACGACGCTTCGTCCATATTTGTGGAATTCATAGTTACAGCTTGTGTTGGCGAAATGACTTTTGTGCAACTCGCCTAGGGTTGTCCAATCATGAACCAACCCAGCGGCTCTTCCGATGTTTCTTCCAGCAAAACCGGCGAGCGAATTGCAGAAAAAGGGCAGCTACGCCATTTGCAAGACACAAAACTTCTCGCAAGCCATCACCAACTAATTTGGCCTCCAATCCACGATAAAATCCATTCACTGTACATTCCTTAACATGCCGCCCACCTAGAAACCTCGTTTCTACACCCGTAAACCATAGACCATAACCCGATTGAGATCAAGATGGTCTCTACGAGGGACGAAAATCGAATCTTCTCTCCGCCGGGGCCGAGATGGAGATTTCGCGACCTAACAGGAGGCCCACGGCATGGAAAGAGATAGGTTACCATGGGTTATGGTATGCCAAGAACGACCAAAAAAAAAAAAGGATAACGATGACCCGTAAACTAATATAGACAACCAATACTACAAGATTAAATCTACAAACTATTCATCACTAATATTAATTCTCTAACATCAAAGCTATATACAACAGTAGTATGATTATCCGAGGCGTCCAGTGCAATTGCCGTCACTGGTTACTGGCAGGGCAAAGGACAGGTCTTGCTACTAGCTGTCCGCACTTCCGCGACCCCCCGTAACAACACCATCTTTTCCTGGGAACTTCCAACGTAGAGGGGGGAGATTCTCTTCCTTAAATCCCCCGGAACGTAAATTGGGAGGGCGACACCTCCATTTGTGACGCTGTTGTAAAGTATTCAGATAGTCGAGCGACCACTGCTTCCAAAACGAACGACTTAATTTGCGTAATAAATCCCATCTCCGCTTACATCTGGTTCAATAAGGGCGGATCGAACATCAAGAAGTGACCTGGTGTAAGGGCTTCAAAGTCATTTGGGATCCGAACTTGACGGGCTCAGAGTGGCCGAGAATTTAACGTCGCTTCTACTTGCGTCAGCAGAGTGTACAATTCCTCATGAGTTAACAGCTGACATCCCACAACACGTGCGACGAGTTTCTTCCTGCTTTCCCAAAGTCCACCCATATGGGGACTAGAAGGAGGATTCAAATTCCACTGTATCCCCCCCGATTGCCCAGGTCATCCCTTATTTTTTCCATTCAACTCTTTATCTGACACAACACGTCTCCCATACTTCTAACTGGCCCTTTGCTCCTACAAAAATTAGCGCCGCGGTCACTAAATATTGTATTTATTGACCCACGTGACGTGCGATAAAACGACGCAGGGCTGCTAGAAATCCTCGAGTCGATAAATCAGATACCAGTTCGCGCGAGTTGCAAAACACACCAACAAGCAAATATATCCACTTATATTTCCTGGGGTTTTCTTTGTCTAGCCATGGCTAGCTCATAGGGTCCTCCGAAATCGACCCCACAATTTACACTCTTGAAGCCGAGCTGCGGCCCATGAAAGGCTGTATTGTGTTTGGATTCGTACGAAAAACATTTCAAGCATCGTTTCAATTGTTTTCTAATCAATTGCCTGGCCGAAAAAAAAAATCCAAAATTGCCGTTGGATGATCGATCGAATGTAACGTATTCGGAACCAGGATGCAGATACTGTTCACGATAATGCCGCTTAACGGATGCATCTTCGACAACAGGATGGGGTTGTTTTCTCTCAAAGGGGAGGGCCGGTTGTTGTATTCGTCCGCCCACCCTCAAAATTCCTTTCATGGCGTTCACACGCCGTAATTTCATAGACACTTTGGTCCGGTTTGTCGTCCCGCAGAGCGCGAATATCTGATGCGTCATCATAGTGCTGAGCCAGCTTTACGCACGGTAACATGGCCTTCCGTAACTCCGCCACGGAAAGACCAAATCGACATCTTTTCTTCCCATCCACGCGACTATCCTCTTTAGTTTTGTAAAACTGTTTGTTTGTACGACTGAACAGCAGCTGATCATGAAATGACGTACTTTCGTCCGATCCTGATTTGTTAACGAAACAACGGGTTCTGTTATATATATTTTTTCCTCCTCCAACGGCTGCTTGACGAGCTCAATTTCCTGAACCTTGTGCTAGCCACTCAGGTCCTTTCCACCACAAGGGGTGAATTAGTAACTCCCTCGCGATGCACAATCCGCTCGCTGGGTTCTGATTCCCTGGAACGAATCGTACGCGGTCAGGAGCTATTTTTTTTTCCCTGGATAAGACTAACCCCTATTAGCTACAAATGTTTTCCATCGGTGCGGGGGAAGATCGAATCCATTGTAACGCGACGCGGGAATCAGTCCATGCAGTTATAGAATGGCCGCAATATGGCCCCCGCTCGTTCTAACAAATGTACAACTAAGTCGACTCCGCATAACTTCCAACCTCGGAGCCGCCCTCGATTTAGCCATTAACAACGAAATTTCAACTTCTCCTTCTGCTTGTGTGCTACGCAGATACAAGTTATGTATATTATTTTACTCATGCTCTCAAACTCTTGAGACTGTAAATGCTGACCACAGCTTATTAGTACTTGAGAACAAGAAGGTCTCTTTATCCCAACAGAACAGACCCGGCTCTGTATTCATTGTTCATACTTAGATATACGCACTCAGTTCCAGTCTTGATGTCACTGCGTGCAGAACCTTCACAACTTGTATCCATTGCTCAAAATAAAACTTTTTAAAAAGGAAAGTTTTAAAGCAATTTACTTAACTGGCGCAGTCGGTAGGACAAGGTGTAAACAACACAATCGAAAATTTCAGACTACTGAAATTCAATTCGTTGAAATTGTGTTGGTTGGTTTTAACCATTTAATAAACACCGTCCGAATCATCAATCAGCCGTGTCGTCAAAAGGCAAAATTTCGACACGAACTTCAGATACAAGACGAATCTGCACAAGACTCTACTGAACTCCTTCGCTTCACGGCGTCGTATCCAGCTTCAACCCCAGAACCGCATAGCGAGCCAGGAAGAAGATTGGAAAACCGGTGGGCCCACGTAAAGGTGTCAGCGTCCATCAACCTGAGCGACCCTCGATCTAAGCTGAGTCGTCGCCATCAACCCTTCAACAGGACAACCCTCAACCGTAACGAGAGTCGTCACCACAAATGAAGATTGCTATACTGACAGTCACCATACTGTTCATGTAAGTCGTCAAAGAATTTAAATTATTCAAAATCACTGCATAATTGCATATTCACTGAATTTAAATTATTCAAAATCACTGCATAATTGCATATTCACTGAATTTAATTTGTTCAAAATCACTGCATAATTGCATATTCACTGAATTTAAATTATTCAAAATCACTGCATAATTGCATATTCACTGAATTTAATTTGTTCAAAATCACTGCATAATTGCATATTCACTGAATTTAATTTGTTCAAAATCACTGCATAATTGCATATTCACTGAATTTAATTTGTTCAAAATCACTGCATAATTGCATATTCACTGAATTTAATTTGTTCAAAATCACTGCATAATTGCATATTCACTGAATTTAATTTGTTCAAAATCACTGCATAATTGCATATTCACTGAATTTAAATTGTTCAAAATCACTGCATAATTGCATATTCACTGAATTTTATTTGTTCAAAATAACTGCATAATTGCATATTCACTGAATTTAATTTGTTCAAAATCACTGCATAATTGCATATTCACTGAATTTAAATTGTTCAAAATCACTGCATAATTGCATATTCACTGAACTTATAATTAAAATTGAATTTGTTCACAATCACTGTAAAGAACTTACATATTCACTGAACTTTCAATCAAAACTAACATATAAGTTAAGAACTAACATATATATTAGTAAAAGTGTTTTTAGTGGAAATCACAATAGCAGACATAGATAATTTAGTACAATCTTTCGAAAACCTAAAAATCGAAAGTATGGCTTCTATCTCTGAAATCAAGTCATTTACGGATAATATTCCAAACTATGACGGGAATCCTAAACAACTCGCGTTTTTCATTAAACGGGTAGAAAAAATAAATGCGTTAATCAACTCAATCGTCCCTCCTGTCCCAAATAGTACTAAAGATATTGTTTTCCTTAATGTGCAAGGAAAAATAATTGGTAAAGCTTCTGAAGTTATTCAAGAACGAGACTTCGATAACTGGGCACAATTAAAAGAATTCTTGATAGAAAAGTTTTCGATCAATCAGAACTCTAAAAGCGTGATGTTAGACATAATGAACAAAAAATGTACCAAAAGTCCATTAGAATTTGTACAAGAGATATCAGAAATGTTTACAACGTATAAACAAAAATTATCATTAGAGATAATTAACTCTGAAATTATCTACAATGAAAATGAAAAATTCGTTGTATTACATACCATCACATCCATGAGAGATCCTTTACGGAATAATCTTGCTACACGAAACCCACAAACATTATCAGAAATAGACAAGTTGATCAGGAACGATTTTCATTATTTAAAAAACAGTTACACACCGCAACAGACGAGTATACAAAAATTACACACGAATCAATTTAACAATGTACAAAGAAAACCATTTCCCTCACAACCGATAAATTTAAAGTCTAATAAACCACCCATGAGAACATTTGCGCCTCAAAACCAAATGAAAAATCACTTAACTAAACCTACACCGATGTCGTTGTGTACAAAACAAACACAAAGACCAAAAAATTATTTCCACACAAATACATACCAACCACATTACACCACTAACCGATACCAACCACATTATACGGTTGAAGAGTTACAAAACATCGATGATGAAGAATTAAACCAAGAATCTTCACAAGACGATTTCGAAAACGAGTACGAGACAGATGAGATTCAGGAAACTGAACCGGAACCAACTACCGAGTCCGAAAACCCTCATTTTTTAGACCTTTTACAGAATTTCGAAAGGAAATCCTGAATATAAATTGCAATTCAAAACTACCATTTATAGAGATTTCTAAATTTATTATATTATTAGACACCGGATCATCCATAAACCTAATCCATACTAATTTCGCTAACTCCTATTTGAAACATTTACGGAGATTCAAAGAAAAATTTACATTTACAACCGCTACAGGTAGAACGAACTGTAATGAATACATTAACTTAGAAATAAACGGAGAAACAATTAAATGTTTTCTGTATCCCTTCCACAAAAATTTCAACCTTCTGTTAGGAACCCCTGCACTGAAAACTTTAAAAATATGTATAAATTTAGGGAATGAAACAGTATATTGTAATGATAAAAAGTACAAACTAAAATACTTCAACGAGAACACCGTAAATTTACAAAGTAACAAAACAAGTAACACGACATCTGACATATTCAAAACATTAAGGACCGAACACTTAAACGAATTAGAAATTAAGGAACTTTTAAAAATAATAAAAATATACAAGGATGTGTTTCCCGCAGAAAACAAACTTTTATCGCACACTTCTACTATAAAACATAGAATAAAATTAACGGATGACACACCCATCTATACGAAAAGCTATCGCCTACCAAATTCATTTAAGAACGAGGCAGACGAGCACATAAAAACCCTTTTAACAAACAAGATCATAAGAGAAAGTTATTCACCATGGTCGTCTCCCATATGGATAGTACCAAAGAAATTAGACGCTTCTGGAAAAAAGAAAACACGATTAGTAATAGACTATCGGAAACTAAACTCGCGTACGATAGATGATAAATTCCCCATTCCAAACATAACAGACATATTAGAAAAACTCGGAAAATCTGTATACTTCACAACACTGGATTTAACATCTGGATTTCACCAAATCCAAATAGACGACAAAGACATAGAGAAAACGGGATTTTCCACGGACCTAGGACATTTCGAATTTGTAAGAATGCCGTTTGGTTTAAAAAACGCACCTGCTACATTCCAGAGACTTATGAATACAGTCTTAAAGGATTATATAAATAAAATCTGTCTGGTATATTTAGACGACATCATAATATTGGGAGCCAGCCTCCAAGAACATTCCGTAAATATTATAAAAATTCTAAAGAAACTAAGAGAACACAATCTAAAAGTCCAAATGGATAAATGTGAATTCTTTAGAAAAGAAGTTGCCTATTTAGGACACATTATTACAGAAAAAGGCATAAAACCAAACCCAGATAAAATTGAAACAATCAAAAATTACCCTATACCAAAAACCCCAAAAGAATTAAAAGGATTTCTTGGACTAATGAGCTATTACCGACGTTTTATCGATCAATTTGCCAAAATAACAAAACCTTTAACGAATCGCTTGAAAAAACACGCAACGATAGATTACAACGATAAAGATTATATAAAATGCTTTGAGACATGTAAAGAATTACTGATAAATGATCCAATACTTATATACCCCGACTTTTCACAGAAATTTACATTGACTACTGATGCGAGTAATTACGCTTTAGGAGCAGTGTTAAGCCAAACTCGCGAAGGCAAAGAACACCCAATTGGCTATGCCTCGAGAACCCTAAATCCCCATGAAATAAACTATAGCACTACCGAAAAGGAATTACTGAGCATTGTATGGGCTACAACATATTTTAGACCCTACTTGTACGGAGTCAAATTTGACATAAAAACTGATCACAAACCTCTGGTTTGGTTATTCAACTTAAAAGATCCCAATTCCAAACTCAGCCGTTGGCGCGAGAAATTAGAAGAATTCAATTACGAAATAAGCTATAAATCAGGTAAAAATAATAATAATGCTGACGCCCTATCTCGAATAAGGCCAGAATTCAAAATAAACTTTGTTAACGAAAATATAATGCAATGCAAAGGGCATATGCTGCATTGTATCTCTAAAGATCTCAAATTTAATAAAGAAATAGCGAAACAAATAAATAAAGAATATGATAGCAAAAAATTTTGTGTTAATAAAGCAAAAAAGAAAACGATTCACGTAGGAAATTGCATAAAACAAATAATTGGGAGAGATAAAATTATCTTTCATTTAATTACAAAGGAAAACTTTTGCGATCAATCGTGCCTGGAAACTATCTCAAAATGCTTAAACGAAGTTAAATCTTACTGCATACAGAACGAAATACACGAACTTAACATGCCCAAAATCGATTCAGATACATTAGATTGGCATGACATACAATATTCAATAACAAAAATTTTTAGCAATGATAGAATCATAATTAATGTATACAACCCAACGGAAGACGAAATAAACCTAAACTCTGAAAACGAGAGTATAGAAGTTAACAGAGATTCTGATAATGAAACAGTACACAGCTCAAGTGAAAATGAGATAAATGGTCTCACATATTTGGACACAAATATAAATTGCGGAGCAAATCAAATATTGTTTGAAACTCACGAAAAACCGATGGAAGTAAAAATTAAAAAATTATTCGGACATAGGAAACAAAGATTTCATGTAAAACTAAATAACAGAGATACCGAACAAGACATAATAAACTTTCTCAAATTATATGTCATTCCAAAAATTAATTACTATTGTCTATTTCAGAACGAATTAATACAGAATCAGATAGACCAAGTAATAAGAACAAAATTCGAGAAAAATTCGATAAAATTAATTAAATGCAAACAATTGGTCCAAGACATAGAAAACGAAGCTCATCAAAAAGCCGCAGTACTGAATTACCATTATGGGATAACTAATCACCGCGGAATACGCGAAACGTATGAGAAATTAAAAAATAAATATTATTGGCCGAACCTTCAATTGACAGTTCAGAAACTAATCAATAACTGCGAAATATGCCAAAAAGCTAAATACGAAAGGAAACCTTTTAAAGATTTCAATAATTTAACAATTACACCAAATAAACCTTTTGAAATAATAAATATAGACACGCTTAGTCTTAACAAAGAGAAATTCCTCACAATAATAGACCAATTCTCAAAATTCGCACAGGTCTATCAATTACCCTATTGTAACGCAGTAACAATAACGAAAATACTGTTAAATTACTTCTCCTCATACAAAATCCCAAAGAAAATAATAACAGATTCAGGTACAGAATTCAATAACCAACTTATAAAACACACCCTGGAAACACATGGGATAGAACTCCATGTAACTAGTGTAGATAACCCAAAATCGAATAGTAATATAGAAAAATTTCACTCCACACTAATAGAACACTTAAGAATCATGACACTAACAAGAGCATTTCAAAAAAGCGACATCGTGGAAAAAATACACTACGCCTTAATAGCTTACAATAACTCCAGACATTCCACAGCACAAATGTCACCTAAAGAGATTATTTACGGAAAAGACGATAACAATTTGTTTCCCCAAATTCAACCTAGCCAGAACCTCATACTAGAACACGCCGAAAAACTAAAAGTAATTAACACCGAAACGGAAAAATAAAATCGAACTAGAAAAACTCTTACGACACAAGGAACATTCCACACCGGAAATCAAACATGATAAAATATACATAAAAGAAAATCCTAGGAAAATCGGCAAAATAAACAGAGAACTTTACAAAAAGAAAAATGTTAAAATGTACGATAAAAATTTAGGAATCATTCGTGATACTGAAGGAAAAAAGCATAAAATAAACAAAATAAAAATACCACGTAAATATGTTCCAGATGGCCGAGAACTCGATGCCAGTACATCGAGGACATCTCCAAAAACCCAGGGTTCAACTTAATAGAACTGGGAAAACTATATATAAAGGAATTCAACCGATATGCATATTACTCCTATAACATTACTAACATTAAAATAGAATATAATAAAATACTAAATTATAACGTGAAACTAAACAAACTCGTAAAAGAATCACACTATAACAATACACTGGAAACCGACATAAATATATTAAAGTTTACAATCGATAAATTAACAGATAAAATAAACATTCTCTTTAACAAAAGAACAAAAAGAGGATTAATAAATGGGCTGGGATCCATATTTAAACAAATAACAGGAAACCTAGACTCTTCAGACGGCGAACGTTATGACAAATTGTTTGATCAAATCATCAACAATCAAAAACTACTTCAGGATCAAAACGTAAAAGTAGCAAATCAACACACAGAAATGATTTCGAAATTTAACGAACAACTAAATAATATAAAACATAATGAAAAAGAATTAAAAACAAATTTGTTAGTAATATCTGAATTACTAAAAAGCACAAAAACTTGGGAAACCTTAATTTACACCCAAGCAATGTGCCATACAGTTTCCAACCTCGCTACAAATTTACTGATTTTGATAGATGAGATCGAAACGAGCCTTACTTTCTGCAATCACCATCAACTACATAGCAGTATAATTACAATAAATTCATTAAAAACACTTTTACCGGATGAAAAGAATAATTTCTGGGAAATTACTAATCAGATAACTAGCCACTGCAGATTGAAAGATTCAGTCATATATTATATATTAGACATCCCTGTATACAATAAAAGAGAGTTCAAATTAAACCAGCTCACTCCAATACCGAAATTAAATAATGAATCCTATGTACTCCTAAATCAGGACCAAATACTCATATCCTTTGTTGACTCTTGGATAGAAATTAAAGAATGTATTAAAGATACAAATTATTTCTGTACAACAAATTTCACTCCAGTGAATAAATGTATATTGGATATAGTCCAAAACAAAAATGTTAATAACTGTGTATTTCATAATCTAGACATAGACTTTAATATAGAAAGAATTCATGGTACTAACATTATTATTATAACGAGTAAAATAAAAAACAACATACAAGTAAAGTGTGAACAAACCGAGATGAACAAACAAATTAAAGGAATCTACAAATATATCATAAATGATAAGTGTAATCTGACAAATTATAAATTTAACAAAATCAGTGATAATGTTAAAGAAATTATATTCGATGATGTCGAAAGCTTCAAATTAAAAGACGATTCTGTCTCTAATCTATCGGTAACAATCAACGAAATCAAAAATGTAAAAATAAAACCTATTAAACTGGAAAAACTCAATTTCGTAACCAATGTGAACCATAACCATATTCAATATGGAATTATTGTAACAATAATGTTAATAATAATTATAACTATTGTAATAAGAATGAGAAAACAAATATGTAAAAATTTTGTAAAGAAACCTATTATTGTCAAGGATACGGAGACCAGCTTGGCAAACTCAGAGGATAAAGATCCCTTTTAATGAGGGAGGAGTTATGTATATTATTTTACGCATGCTCTCAAACTCTTGAGACTGTAAATGCTGACCACAGCTTATTAGTACTTGAGAACAAGAAGGTCTCTTTATCCCAACAGAACAGACCCGGCTCTGTATTCATTGTTCATACTTAGATATATAAGCCTTATGATTGTACGACGCACTCAGTTCCAGTCTTGATGTCACTGCGTGCAGAACCTTCACAACTTGTATCCATTGCTCAAAATAAAACTTTTTAAAAAGGAAAGTTTTAAAGCAATTTACTTAACTTACACCACAGCCGCCGCGAATCCTTGTTCTGATGCGTCGGCAAACCCGTGCAATTCTAATGACGTAGCCTGTATGTGTCTACTCGCATATGCCGCTTGATTGCTAGTTTGCTGATCTCGGGATCAATTCGACAGGAACCTCCTCATCCCAAATCAAGTCCCAATTGCCGAAGCTGTCTAATTAAACATTTGCCGGTGAATATTACAGGACAAATAAATCCGATGGGATCTCTTCGTAACAGTCTCTGTACAACCTGTCACGTCATATGTAAAATGATCCGAAATGTGGGGTTTCCACACCAACCCGAGAATTTTGGCTGAGGGTTCATATTCCGAAGCGAAAGATAAATTCTCTGCCGTCACGGCGCAGTGTTCCGTTGGGAGATGAGATAACAACTGCGGATAATTACTCGGATCCATTTCTGCATTGCCAAAGGAGCTGGATTAATTCGGTTTTTAGCCGCCATGCTACTGACATATTAGGACACTGACACACAACAATCATCCACGTACATGGAATTCAAAATGGCGTCGGAGGCGAGAGAGAGGGGAACGCCATCAGCCACCAGCTGACGCAGCGTGCGAATCGCTAGGTTAAGGGAACCGGTCCGTGAAACTTTTGAAAAAATCGAATTTTATTTTTTATTCATTATGAAGTACATTTTATTTCGGTTAGTTTGATATATGGCTTGTATATATTCCGGTATTTTAAAGCGCATAAAATTAGGTTTTGAATTATTTTGGGCCACGCCTACTTCAAGCGTCTGTCTTGTCATATGTGTTTTACATTTGACCGCCTCAGAGTTTCCCAAGCTAACAAATCAGCTGCAGAGATGACCAAAGAAGAGAAAGAAGCAACAAGAATTAGACCAGGAAAATGAAAAGCATAAAGATTATGACCCTGGAATGTTTTAAAAATAAAATATGCACCTCTAAAACTTCTTTTTCATTTTCCCGCAAACCATTTTTTTGTGTAGTTAGGTACCAATATCTCCTAAACGGCTAAATCTATTTAAATTAAATTTGGAATACAACTTCAAAACATATTTATCTGCAATAAAGACTTCAGTAACATTGAATAACATAATAATTATTACTTTAATATCATGAAGAGTAATAAAAAATGATTCTTTTTTAGCATAGTTTGATTAAAACTTTTTTTATTAAATTTTTATTAACTAATCAAAGAAAAGAGTAAGTCTCTCAGAATTTCCTACATAAACAGAATAGATTAAAAAAATAATTAATGTCCTCCAGCTTTGGTTTACATCACAGCATGTACCTAATCATGAAGAAGAATTTTTTTTTGACTATTCATTCCAACTTATGTTTTGTCAACACTATTTGCTTAAATCAAATAAAACTTCATCAATATAATAAAAATACGGTTATACATAACTGTGCTAAATTTAAATTAAATACCTCTGAAATTTTCAGAGATACAAAAATAAAGTTACATGAGTTGCAAGGAGCCTAACTTCACAGACAGGTTCCCTTAAGGGCTCGCTGAAACCCCCTAAGTTACCGTCGTCAATGTAAATTCCCTTATCGGTTCTTCACGATTAAATCTCCACAGAATACGCTGGAAATCCTGGTCAGCCTTCTTCCTTATGCGTAATGTTTCGATACATCTGGCGAATGTCGGTGACCAATACAACTCGGTTACATCGAAAACGAATAATCAAATCAATCAACTATATCCTACATGCAGAATTTGATTAAGGGAGGGTCCATTTTGAGTTTTTCATCGACGCGTCAAAGACGACTCTAAATCTTGATGTTGCTTCGTCTTGACCTTTGAAAATGCAGTGATGCGGAATATAATAACCTTTGACCGACTTACTTAGTTCCGACCTTTCCTTCACGTGACAAATAATCCTTCATAAATTCGTTATACAAGCTTCTTAGTTCGAATCTCCTATGTGCTGCAGCTCTACTTTCCCCCTAACCCTTTGTGCCTCTGCCTTAATGGGGAGTGCTACTATATATCTACCCTGTTCGCTACGCTCGACCGTAGACTCGTAAAATTCTTCACATGCGAATTCTTCCGGGTCTTGCGCCGGTACATTTGGGGGGTTTTCTCGACTTGCCAAAATCTACAAATCAACTGATCGACTTTTAATGCGAAATTTCCTATTCGGTTGGCGACTCTGTCCACCTTTCCGATAGGACAAATTCCCCAAATTGTATTGATGATGTTTGGAATTCCTCCTTTCCCGCGTGTACTTCCACCTAAGACAACACACAACTAAACCATTCTGCCCCTATCAATATATATATCAATTGGGTTGCTACGATCCGCCAACTTCTGCTGTCTCAACCAGGCAACGTTTATTTTCTCCGATGTTGTGTGGTAATTTTATTAACCACCAATGCATTGATTGATAATCTAGTCACCTGATTGGCAGAGCCTAGAGAAGTCTCCGCCATTCCGATCACCGGAATATTTGTTGGCTCTGTTTTCAACTTTAACCTATTCCAACAATCTCACGAAATCCAACAAAACTCTTACAATCTGGAATTTTCCCCCATCGATCACGAACCTCAGTTAATACAGTGGGCAAAAGCGTTTGATTCAATCTAAATTTTCCTTTTTGTTTGCGTCTTGAAGACGCGCTGACATGTTGACTGCGTGTTCCTTTCCTGCTGACTCAGTTCCGGAGATCTTAGCTTTCGCTCGTCTCTCGCTTAGATGTAATAAGGAATGGTGGTTACCGTTACAATATTTGCAACTTGATTTGAGGTTACATTCACGCAAAAAAAAAATGCCCCTTTATTTAAACACCTCAAGCAAATACCGTTCTCCTTTGCAAAGTGAAAGCGATCCAATGGTGATTTTTGCACGAATCCTATATCATGTCGAGATCCACAAAAACTACAACTCTGATCACCCGATTTAACCGTTGTTCCCAATGCCGTCGCTTTGACAGTCTGGGTCCAGCCCTTGGTTCGAATCTTTCCGGGGCACTCGTGCTTGTTCATTCAAAAACTGCACGAATTGCGAAATCCGAGGGGGACGAATTAGCCAATACGAATTTTTCCCAGCTTTCACGTAAAGATGCATGAACTTTCCTGTGCTGATTATATAAAGAACTGGTACAGCCCATTCGTCAGTATTGCGCATCATCCGTTGTCCCCGGGAATATTAAATAGCGATTCGAGATACGAGTTGGTAAGGAGGTGACTGTTATCGAATCCCATGCTATTTTGTAATTCTCTCCTGTGAGCGCTAGAGATGAAACAAGAGACTGTGCCTCTCCTCTGAGTGACGATCTTAGATAAAAATGTTTTTGCGTATCACTTAGCTGCTTATTATTATGTATCGTGTGCTCTAAATAGATCCGCAAAATTTGTCCATCGTTTGATATCCCCGGAAAATTCCGGTAAATTCATCTTTGGTAGCTTAATTAGGAATTTCTGCCCATGTTCCTACGACTGTCCGACCCGATCGAGTGATTCACTTGGCTAGGTTCGATGTGAATCTCCATCGCCGTCTTAATGGAATAATAATCATCATCATCATCATATGACTCTTCTAATTTGGGACTCTGCTTTGAGTTATAGGCGACAATTTTCTTCAACATATCATCATGAAATAACTGATGGTCCTCATCTATTGATTGCGTCATAAGACGGAAACGACGTCTCTTCAGCTGTTCCCAGAATCGTGGCATGTTCCTGGATGGTTTCAACTTTCGCTACTAACTTGTTAATAATGAATTTATATTCGTCAATGACCGGCATTTTAAATTTTAGTTGATGTGCACAACTATCTAAATACACGAAAGAAATATTTCAGCAGTATTAATACTTCCGAACGAACGACAACTGAACTTGAGAATTCATTCCCAGAATGCAATATTTCAACAACAACGAACGCCAGTAGCAACGACGAATTACTCACCTAATTTAGGAATGTACAGTTATTTCCCTTAATACCACGCCGATTGCGAGGTTTCAAATGAACGACAGCTATTTTCCGCGTATTTCCACGTCGTGGATCAGCATGCGACCGACCAAGGAGGACCACATCATGTAGGCGAAACTCACCTAGGGTTGTCGAATCATGAACCAACCCAGCCGCTCTTCCGATGTTTCTTCCAGCAAAACCGGCGAGCGAATTGCAGAAAAAGGGCAGCTACGCCATTTGCAAGACCCTAAACGCGAGAATACACAAAACTTCTCGCAAGCCGTCACCAACTAATTTGGCCTCCAATCCACGATAAAATCCATTCACTGTACATTCCTTAACACAATAACTCATAAGCGTATTGTTAGTTCCAGAATTACAATGGAAAACTTTAACAATGAGTTAATTCTGTATAGAAAATTATCATAAGTTGTGCAAAACACCAAAATGTACATTTCTAATAATCCTGATGTCATCTTTAGTGAATCTCACAAAGGAATTTGACTAAATAGTTATAAAATTAAATGCATTACTTTAATTATTGATCAATTAGAAATTAACAGTAGCGCTTTTAACTCCTAGTTTTTAACTTCTGATAATAGTGCCTCTAGCATGTAATTTATCTTTCAGAATTATAGTTTCTTCTAAAAACGGCCTTCTTCATAACATTTCTATATTTTTATATATATAATTCTCTTAATGAGGAAACTTAATTTTACAGTCAAAACGTCTTTTAAGTTTTCTGATCATTTAAACGTCACTAATGATAATGTTTTCTTATTATTAGATGAAGAGTTCTTATTTAATTTTTACCCCATGCATCAATTACACCAAGTTTTAAAAATACATGGGATAACTACTTTTCCAAATTGACAAAAATTATTTTATCCAAAATTCTTATCTTAATAAATGTAATTATAAATTCCACTTATTTTTCGTTCAATTACATTTACTGTCACGAAATCATTGGTTCTACCTTGGGAATTTATCTTTTTTCCTTTTTTCGTGCAAATTCTGAGAGATTTGGAGGCTTTATGTATTAATTACATCTTTAGATTTAAAACCACTGAGATATTTCAAGTATGATGACTTTTTTTGTATCTTCCTCAGATTCCACATAAACCATTTGCTCAATACTTTTAATAATTACAACCCTGAAAGAAACTTTACCATGGAAATTGAAAAAAAGATCACTCTGTCAATTTTGTTGATGTTTTGGTTATTGTTTCCATCAATAATACATTTATCAATTGCTATAAAAAGATCTACTTACTCAGGAATAATTCTTAATTACATGTCAATGCAGCCATTATTCCATAAGATACTATGGCTTATATTTTAGTAAACATATCCTCATAAATGTAATCTGAGAAGAAAAATATAAATAGTGTTCTTCTTAATATTTGTCCTTTGCATTTGCATTAAAATTGGGTTGACTGAGATTAATATGAAATTAATACGCAGTAAGAAATAATACAAACTTATGATTTAATGAATTATGATATCCGAATTAAACTTAAAATCTTGCAATAATTTAAGCCATGTTGAAGTATTAAAAATAAAACTAATAATTTCGGTATCTGTTTAGATTGTAATTACAGTTATATTGGCCAAACTATGCGCACATTTAATATCCGCATTAATGTGACTTGGAAAGAAATTAAATTCAATGTTTAAAATTATTCAGTTTTGTGGAAAAATACATATTGAAACAACCATAACATTTATTAGAAAAATATTATAATTTCAGATGTAAAATATAATATTCATTTTAGACTGAGGAGTGAGGCGCATCACATCAGAGCAATTCGCCTATTATTATTATTATTAAAAAAAGACAAGTAATTTAAATAAATTTATGTTTCACTGATGGATAAATATTTCGATTTTTATTCTGAACACAAAAGTCCCATGAGTTATTGTTACGAATTGTTAAATGGATAAATAATTTGGCATCTTCAAATATTAATGAAAAGTCCAGATAATTTGTCATAAAAACGTAGCCTAATATTTCTTTACATAAACCTACGACGCTTCGTCCATATTTGTGGAATTCATACTTATAGCTTGTTTTACTATTAATGTTTTACAACTCTCGGGTATTGCAACCGATTAAGTGTTTAGGAATATATTTAAAAAATTTTGATAAATATTAAATTACTGAGAGAGAGAGAGAGAGAGAGAGAGAGAGAGAGAGAGAGAGAGAGAGAGAGAGACTCACTCCGATCCTCCCTGCAGATTCCCGTCTCCTGGTCCACGTTCCTGAAACAGAAAGACAAATCAGATGCTTCCTCAGACCCCAAAAAATGAGCCAATAACGTCTGGATGAAGACAATTCCTCACCATTACTTCCAGGAAAGAGTTTTAGAAAGAATGGCCGTGGCGTTCCTCTTGGCAACGCTGAGCGACACAACTTCCTTGACCTGCGTCAACAGAGAAAATATTTACAGTTGATGATAAGAAAAACAATGTTGATCAATTAAAAGTTACATGGCACAGCCTGTATGACGCAACCCTCCAATTAAGGGTGCAAATAGCTTAATTGTTACACAACAGAGGGTTACAACTAAAAAATATTAAAACGTCTCTATCACTAAAAAATACGTTGGGGTCAATTTCCAACGTCGCACTAGCGTTGAGTAAGTTATTTCTCTTTAGGGTGTGAATTCCGCTTTGTAAGATACACCAGATTTTGTAAAGGACTAAATATGGGAAAGGGAGGTTAAGGAATAGCTACACAAATTATTTACATTAGTTTTACACAATCTCATAATACCAATTCTATTCGCTATAAATGCATTAATGATCAATTTATGAAACACAGCTGATGTTTGTGTTAAAATAACATTCGTGTTGATTAACCACAAGTGTGCGCAGCGTAAGCCGTTAAGTCAAAGAGTCGTGATATTATCTTATCAGTGGTGTATCTCTACCTTCCAAAGCAGTCTGAAACAGCTGATTCAGCTTGAATCGTAAGCTGTTTGAATTGCTTTAAAATACAAGTTTATTACTGTACATAAATACGCTAAAACAACACCGAATTTAAGAAATCAATTTACACATCTTTTTTTTTATGTTTATATACCACTGAATTTCGCTCACACAATTATATATCACGTTCAACCTACGATTAATGTTTAGTGAGCTTGAGAAAAGAAAATATTTTAATGCTAGTTCTTAAGTTTCTCAACACGCTTTCCTTTGAAAGGATTTCACACAATTGTTAAACGCGTAATAAAGGAAATTCAATGTTGGTAACGCGTGATTTAATTTACCGTCGCACTTTTGTTAATCTAGTATTCCTGATACTCTGGCACTATTTACCCTTACTGGTCCCGTATCTTGCGACACCACGAACTATAAACAACTTTGCTGTGTCCTTAATAGTTTGTCACATACGACGTTTCGAACCAGAATGAAAAATTCCTAACGGAAAAACAATGGAGCAGCGCAGCCAAAGAATAAACGTAAACGCGACGCTCGCATCTCTGTGGCTAATAGGCGTTGCTGCGTTGACAAATGTACAATTAAAACAATAACGAAAACTAAACAGAATAATAATAATTGCAATAATTTAGTCAATACAAAGGTTAGAATAAGGGGGATGGGGATGGGGGTAATCCTCGTTCCATGTAACGGGATGTTACAATATGTATGCATTCAAAACTTTTATAAATAACATAATACGAAAAATAGAACAAGAAATGTACAAGCAATACCATGATGATAATACTAGGCCTAGCAAAAAAAATACAAATTAATGACAATCACCATAAGCAATAGGGAAAATATGACACGCGAGGCAACAAGGAAATTTGTTCACTTCTGCGCATGACGTCACAGCTGCTGCCGCCGCCATCTTGAATGCGCCGATGGGATATTAGTTGTTTATCTCTGGAAGGAGCACAGCTGTGCATTGCATTTCATTGCCCATAACAAACTCTCCATAGGATTGTTTAATTCAATATTTACAAGAGCGAATAAAGTGTTTAAAAAAGAAAACTACAAGTTTTTTTCCGGTCAATGAATTCAATTTGAACGTAATTTGATAAAGAATTACAAGGGATAAATTATCAGGCTCTTTATTTGTTGAATGAAAAATATTCTACACTTTAGTGTCTGTAAATTCCATCCATGTCTTCAGAAACAGATTGTTTCGTATTCAATTGCAATAAAGACATAGAGTTCAATCAAAATTTAATAAGTAAACTAAAGAAAAAGAAAGCAGAAATCAAGACAAGAGTGAGACAAGGATGCAGCAGTCTGTCGTCCCCATGCTGTTTAACTTATATATATAGAACTGGCCATGAAGAAGGTTAAAACGGAATATAGATGAGGAATCAAACTGCAAGGAGAAGAAATAAAAACCCTTACTACGCTTTGCCGATGTTATTGTAGTATTAGGGGGAGTCAGAAGAAGACTTGGAAACGATAATAAATGGCATGAACGTGGTCTTGGAGAAAGAGATCAATATGAGGATTAATAGAGGGAAAACCAAGGTGTGTGGGAAACAGTGGAATAACAAAGGCTATTAGATTGGAAAGGGATATTTTGACGGAAGTTAAGGAATTCTCCTACTTGGGAAGAGAGAGAGAGAGGGAGGGAGAGGAATAGGGAGGGGGGAGGGGTGGGAGGGGGAGAGAGAGTGAAAGAAAAAGAAAATCGCCTGTTCTATATATAAGTTAAACAACACGGGCGACAGACTGTATTTAAAATCTTGACAAGTATCATTCCTATTTCTACTCACCTATAAATATATATATTAGTGAACCTCGGACGAAAGGCGTAAGGATAATAGACAGAGCAGTAAAGCACTGCAACTAGCGCCGCGGCCATCACACACATTGAACGTGACGTGTCGTGACGTCATCTTAAACTCCCTAGAATCTGCGCATGCGCGTCGACGGATCAGCCAACGCACCGAAAATTATGAAATTCTAACTTATCTGAATTGAGAAATGTTTCCAAATAACTTCCTTCCCCTTTACATTTCAGAATAATTCCTTTATTATATAATTTTTCCAGAACTTTGTTAACAAAAAAGAGCTTATATGTTGACAAAAAAATGTCTGGAACAATTAAAACCCAGGAAACAACAAATTCCAATTTCTACTGAAACATTCCGCATAATATTAATCACCTTCCAGAAATTTGTCATAAGTAATTGCGCCAAATTTCAGCTTTTTATTCAGAAAAATTTTGCAATATAAAGACGTAATGAAATAATTTTTTAGTTAAATATGACGTAACAGATGTAATTACAAATGGCCGTAACGTTTTTCCCTAATTGGACTACAACAAAAATTCAAACATTACAGAAATACGAAAAACATTACTTTACTTAAATTAAATGCTGAAAGTTGCAATGTAAATCAGATTGAACCTGTAAAAAGTAACGTCCAAAATGAATGGAAGAAACAAAAACCAGCCAGAAGAACCAGAATACATTGTAAGGCTAGGTTTACACGGGCAGTGATGTCAGTGGCGTGTCAACATACGTCAGTGCTGCACTGACAACTGCCTATACATCGCTGACACGACTGGAGCACTGCCTCACTTTTCTTGGAGCGTGTGGACAGTGTGTCAGTCATGACTGACCTAGACTCTGCTGCCCTCATGGGAGGCCAGTTAGTGGCAGTTACGGTTGTCAATTATCGATTGTGAACAACGGTGAGGCAGGGGTTGACTATCGATTGCGCGATGGTAAACAGTTTTTGTATTTTGCATTTTCAATACGCGTGCAGTTTGGTTTAGTGTGCGATTGGAGTAAGTGAATATTTGTTGTGAACAGCGGCGAGTAGTTTGGTTCAGAAAGCATTTAGGATAGAGTTCGTTTGTTGCACCTGTGTATGAGCCTATAAATTTTTAGGTTAACTTTCCAAAAATAATTATTGTCCAGCCTCCAACGGCACAAACTTTAACTGAAAAAAAAGCAAAATAATGATGTATAGCTATAAACATACTACTTACTATCACACGTGATGAAAAATAATTCATTTCGTTTTGTTCAGTAATTGACACCTTCAAGGGGAATAAAACAACAAGTAATAGAAACCGAGCCAATTAAACACTGAAAACCAGCTTCAAAGAACAGGCGCTGGCTGTTTTTATTATTGCTTGATTTCTGTAGTAATAATATAAAGCAATATTACTAAACAACTGTTTTCATTTTCACGTATCTATAGCACAGTAGCGTGATACTGAGTTTGACTTTTTCAGGAACCTTTCCTCCTCGTCACGTCTATTCTATCACAAATACAAAGTGATTAGTTCCTGTTTATGGACATTATGCGTCGTGCACAAAGGGGAAAAATATTCAACTTGATATAAACAATATATCGACACTATGCAACATCAACAACATTCCAACCGGTCGTAGTTGCCAAAAAATAGCAGAGAAGTATAAACATGCATCAGAGTTCTCTGCCCGTTCTGTAGTGAGGGCAGCACTTGCACAGAATTGTCAGTGAAGAAGTGGGCAGTGTTATCTGCCCAATATGTAAACGGTAGGCAGTGCACAGCCAACCCCAACTTCGACGAACATCACTGCCCGTGTAAACCTAGCTTAAGCCTGACACACTCTCTGTTGATACTTGCAACAGATTTAAGCTAGGTTTACACGGGCAGTGATGTTCGTCGAAGTTGGGTTGGCTGTGCACTGCCTACTGTTTACATCTTGGGCAGAGATAACTGCCAAGTGCTGCCCTCACTACAGAACGGGCAGAGAACTCTGATGCATGTTTATACTTCTCTGCTATTTTTTGGCAACTACGACCGGTTGGAATGTTGATGATGTTGCATAGAGTCGATATATTGTTTAT
This sequence comes from Eucriotettix oculatus, assembly GCA_034510155.1. Classification (NCBI taxonomy): domain Eukaryota; kingdom Metazoa; phylum Arthropoda; class Insecta; order Orthoptera; family Tetrigidae; genus Eucriotettix; species Eucriotettix oculatus. The sequence goes on along the minus strand of CM067376.1, from coordinate 8,145,438 downwards.
ATCAAGTTGAATATTTTTCCCCTTTGTGTTTTCGCGTACGCATAATGTCCATAAACAGGAACTAATCACTTTGTATTTGTGATAGAATAGACGTAACGAGGAGGAAAGGTTCCTGAAAAAGTCAAACTCAGTATCACGCTACTGTGCTATAGATACATAAAAATGAAAACAGTTGTTTAGTAATATTGCTTTATATTATTACTACAGAAATCAAGCAATAATAAAAACAGCCAGCGCCTGTTCTTTGAAGCTGGTTTTCATTGTTTAATTGGCTCGGTTTCTATTACTTGTTGTTTTATTCCCCTTAAAGTTGTCAATTACTGAACAAAACGAAATGAATTATTTTCCATCACGTGTGATAGTAAGTAGTATGTTTATAGCTATACATCATCATTCTTTTGCGTAGGTGTTTTTCTAGTTAAAGTTTGTGCCGTTGGAGGCTGGACAATAATTATTTTTGGAAAGTTAACCTAAAAATTTTATAGGCTCATACACAGGTGCAACAAACGAACTCTATCCTAAATGCTTTCTGAACCAAACTACTCGCCGCTGTTCACAACAAAGATTCACTTACTCCAATCGCACACTAAACCAAACTGCACGCGTATTGAAAATGCAAAATACAAAAACCATCGCGCAATCGATAGTCAACCCTGCCTCACCGTTGTTCACAATCGATAATTGACAACCGTAACTGCCACTAACTGGCCTCCCATGAGGGCAGCGTAGTCTAGGTCAGTCATGACTGACACACTGTCCACACGCTCCAAGAAAAGTGAGGCAGTGCTCAGCGATGTATAGGCAGTTGTCAGTGCAGCACTGACGTATGTTGACACGCCACTGACATCACTGCCCCTCGTTTTCTGGCAGTCATCTCTGCCACCGCGTGTAAACCTAGCCTTAGTGTATTAGAATGTCCAGATGAATGTCTTAATGTAAACCCAAAAAAGTTCTAAACAAGATCATTTGCCTAAAGAGCAAGATAGTTCTGTAGGGAATAAAATTAAAAGAACAAAAGGAAAAGTTGTATTGCTTGGATCAAGTCATGGGAGAGGAGTGGCCGATCTGTTGAGAGCTTCCTTGGGGAAAGACTATTCAATAACTAGTATTTTCAAACCAAGTGCAAGGCTTTGTGATGTGGTCAATGATTTGGAATCATTGGGGGAAAGGTCTCTCTAAAGATGACCATGTAATTATAATAGGAGAGGGGGGGACAGGAAATAGTTTGAACTGCAACCTCAATTACAAAATTGAGGAAGACATTGCCCATATCACAAAGTGTACCACTCACACTAATGTGGGCATTGCCCCCTGGTGTTTGAGAGATATGACAGGCCCTGGATGTGCAAACAAATTCAGACCTAGTCGGTTCACTCATGAGGTCTCATGTGAATGTGATTGGTGCACAGTGCCTGAAGCGCCATCACCATACACAACATGGGCTACACTTGAACGCTGCTGGCAAATATTGCTTCTTGCTCAGCAGATTGCTAGCAGCATCAAGGATGGTCAGCGTAACCACAGCATTAGGTTTGACCAGTGTACAGAGGTACAACCAATTTCTGTGGTAACAGATGTGTTTACTCGTCCTTTTTTTTTTAGGATAAGTAAACCTGTAAATTTAAGTGACCTAAAGGAAATTCAAATTCAAGTAGTCACAAATCATAACCATAAATTAAATCTCAATAATAAAAATAATCACAATGTAATTAATAAACAAAACATAACAGTTTATCATCAAAATATCAGAAGTTTAGCTAATAGTAAAACAGATGAGCTTATCATATCCATAACAGATGTTGAAAAAGACTGTAAAAAAAATCTGTAGATATCATTTGTATTACAGAGCATCATCTGAAAACCACAGCAAATAGGTTTGGTAAGATTTAAATGGTTATTTCACTTACATCCTACTTCTGTAGATCTGTAAAAGAAAAAGGAGGAGTGGCTACGTATGTATGTAATAATTTTAAGTTTAAAAGTATTGACACTAGTCCCTACAGCATTGAATGTTGTGCTACGGTAATTGAACTTCAAAGCTCAAAATTAATTATTGTAACAGTTTTTTAGATCACCTATAGGTTCCTTTGCAGTATTTTTGAAACAATTAGAGTTATTGTTACTTCAACTTTACAAAATGAAGTTGAAAATAATCATGTGTGGCGATTTCAATATAGATTTCCTATTGGAAGACACAAAGAAACAACAATTAGAAATATTAACTTCCACATTCAACTTATATGCAGTAGTCAATTTTCCCACTAGAGTACAAAACTCAAAAGGTACTGCCATAGATAATATGTTCATTGATATAACTCATTATGAAAATTACAGTATTAAGCCAATTGTGAATGGTCTCTCAGATCATGACAGTCAATTACTTACAATTAATGATATATGTTTCAAATGTGTCCCACAAAAATCAGTAAATTATGTAAGAAAAATGGATGTTAGTTCTATGAAACTGTTTCAGCAAGCAGTACAACAAGAATTTTGGGAAGGCGTGTACTCCACAAACAATGTAAATGAGAAATTTGATTCATTTCTGAGAACATTAACATTATATTTTGAATTTTACTTTCCAAAAACTCGTGTAACAAAGTCTAGTAATACTAATAAAGTAGCAGGGTGGTTAACTAATGGGATTAAAGTTTCATGTAAACACAAAAGGGAACTGTACTTGATAATAAGGGATAATCCTAATCATCATCATATGAGTGACCATTATAAGAAATACTGTAAAATATTGAATAAGGTCATAAAAGCTGCAAAATGTGTGCATATTAAGAAATCAGTAGACAACTCTGTTAATAAGATTAAAACTATTTGGAAAATAATTAAAAAAGAAACAAATAAAGAAAATAAAGAACTGACACAGCCACAGTTAGGTAAATTCAAAACAGATGAATGTACAAATAAATTTAATGATCACTTTTTAACCATTGCAAAGAAAATCGGGATGAATACAAATAAATCAATGGAAAATGCCTTACAACTTTTGAAAGAAAACTATCCAGTCCAGGAAAGTAATTTGAACTTTTCTTTGACAACTCCAACCGAAATTAAAAAAATAATAAACACTCTAAAAAATAAACATTCATCAGGGCATGATGGTATCTCAAGCATTATACTCAAACAAATAACAGGTAGCATTAGTTCAGTAATTAGTTACATTTGTAATCATTCACTTCTTTCTGGAGTCTTCCCAGATAAGCTCAAATGTGCTTTAGTCACTCCACTGTACAAACAGGGGAATAAAGAAGATATATCAAATTATCGCCCCATATCAATGTTGCCAGTATTATCAAAAAATTTTGAAAGAGTAGTATACAACAGTCAAAAACGTGTTATTAGAGCAATATGTGAGGTTTCCTCAAGAACTTCTTGCAGAAATCTGTTCAAAAAGTTAGGTATTTTCACTTTGATGTGCCAATACATTTATTCATTGATGTTATTTTTAATCACAAATAGGCACTTATTTTTGAATAATTCTGATATTCATCCCTTCAATACAAGGAACAAAAATAATCTGTATAAAAAATGTAAAACATTGTCAATTGCACAGAAAGGTGTGCATTATTCAGGGATATCCATCTTCAACAGACTGCCGCACAGAATTAAACAGTTGTCCGATAATAAAGGTAAATTTAACACTAAATTACGCTCATTTTTGCTTAGCCACTCCCCCTTCTATTCAATAAAGGAATTTATAGAAGAATCGGAGAAGAGTAATTTATTATAGTTTATAATACAAAACTTTGATATAAGTATATTTTCTTTTATACAATAAAATAATGTAATAAATGTACACCCTGACCCATTCCACATCCTTGAAGCTTAGCTTCTTTACAGGATCTACGGAATATGATTATTATTATTATTATTAGAGTTATAAAACATCTGAACAAACATAATTTACTCACCGATTCACAGTTTGGGTTTAGAAAAGGATATTCAACCGAGAAAGCAATCTTTACTCTTTTAGATGACATAATAGAAGAATTAAATAAAAAAAATCGCCCATTAGGTATATTCTGTGTAGACCATAGTATATTGCTAGAAAAACTGAGGTACTATGGAATAACAGGAACTTCATTTTCTTGGTTTAATTCATACTTACAAAATAGAATGCTGTTATATCTGTTAATCGCGTCTTTCTTAGTTAATCTTTTTGTTTTGTGCAATATCTTTGTCTGCGATAATATCTTTAGTGTGGTAATTACGAATAAATCGGAGTAATGAAACAGTGATGGTAATTGTTTTATTCTGTATATTCCCAATACACGACATTTGGTGTCAGAAGTGGGATCTTCGGTGAAATCGTTAGAAGATAGAGAACATCACGCAGTTCTTTCAAATGTTTCGCCGACATCTTTTCGTCAAGAGTGGACCTAAGCTCACTTTTTTCGTGGCTTCGGTGTGGTCGCACCCAAAGAGATATATAAACATCATAGAGAGGCTGTTACAGCGCTCTGGGTGGCAGCAACTAACAACAGGGGGGAGACAATCACAATGTCTACGGTGGTCAAGAACTTTGACCGTATGTACTGTGTTAAATGACTGAAGGTTGAATAATCGTGTATTTTTGTGATTAAAATATATTGTTTTTCATCCGAAATCATGCCAAATGTATGTGTGTTCAGCGTACAATTGTACTAATTACGCAAAGTTTATCGTTTTGTTGCCGTCTCCAGGCGGAACGAGCCGAAGATAGCCGAGCCTTGCCCTGCGCATGCGCATTGTTGGCTCTTGTCTAGACGCTGCTCTGGTGGCGGCTGGGAAAGTTATCAGGGCACTGTTCCGTCTAGCTCGACTATTACTATTATTATTCCTTATATATATATATATATATATATATATATATTGTGATAAAAAGGGGGATTTTGGTAAGGTTGTGGCGTTATGAGGCGCAGTTCGGCCAACAACAATGGATAGTCGGCCGAAAGATGTTTTTCCCCGCGGGGAAGGCCCGGCTTGCCTGTATAAAAAATGACGATGGTGAACCCCCGCGGGAAAAATGAGGGCGGGGAACCCCGAAATGTTAAGAAATAGGGGAAGTCCCGCCAGAAGCTAAAAAGGGAAGCCGATGGGTGGCTCGAGAACAGACGGTAGCAGAGAGTGCGTCAGAGAGGGGTAGACGAGACGAGTGCATCAGATCGTGGTAGAGACCTCAGAGTGGCAGACCAGACGAGAGCAGAGTGGGGCAGACCAGACCAGATCAGACCCGAGAGGACGTGGCTCGACCCCGAGAAGGGAGGCGAGTGCATCAGACCCCAAAAGGGAGGCGAGTAGAGCAGAGATCCAGAGACGCACAAACATTCGAGAGGTGGATGTTTGTTGGGCCAGTAATTGTGGGTAAGCGATCTAAAATCTGTGAAACTTGCTCATTGCTCTGAATAAAATTAACATTCAATTATTTTCTTTCTATTTTCAGCTGATGCATACTCCATCCATCTCTTGAGAGACCCAAAATCCCCTGGGATTAAGCCCGTGTCTTCACGTAAATTAATAAACAAAATTATTATAATTGATCAAATATTTGTAATTTAAATTAATAAATGTTTTATATACAAAAAAGTATATTACAATATATATATATATATATATATATATATATATATATATATATATATATATATAGTGATAAAAAGGGGGATTTGGTAAGGTTGTGGCGTTATGAGGCGCAGTTCGGCCAACAACAATGGATAGTCGGCCGAAAGATGTTTTTCCCCGCGGGGAAGGCCCGCCTTGCCTGTATAAAAAATGACGATGGTGAACCCCCGCGGGAAAAATGAGGGCGGGGAACCCCGAAATGTTGAGAAATAGGGGAATTCCCGTCGGAAGGTTTAAAAGGGAAGCCGATGGGTGGCCACATCCCCCCTTTTCAAGTCCCTTCCTATGCTATTAAAGGGGAGTTGCCTGCTTCAGGATCACCCTCATGTAGCCTGTTACCCAAAAAAAAAGTGGCTCATGACCAGACCCCAGAAGGGAAGCGAGTGGAGCAGAGACCCGAGAAGGCAGGCGAGTGGAGCAGAGACCCGAGAAGGCAGGCGAGTGGGCCAGACCCCAGAAGGGAGGCGAGTGGAGCAGAGACCCGAGAAGGCAGGCGAGTGGGCCAGACCCCAGAAGGGAGGCGAGTGGAGCAGAGACCCGAGAAGGCAGGCGAGTAGATAACCAGACCCGAGAAGACAGGCGAGTGGAGGAGAGGAGAAGGCAGGCGAGTGGGCCAGACCCGGCAAGACAGGCGAGTGGAGCAGAGCGCAGAAGGCAGGCGAGTGAACCAGAGAGCAGATATCCAGACCCCAGAAGAGAAGTGAAACAAGGAGAGGAGAGGACTTGGCTCGACCCCAGAAGGCAGGCGAGTGGACGGACGTGAGCAGACGTGGTCGAATCCTGCAAGACGCCAGAGAGACGCACAAACATTCGAGAGGTGGATGTTTGTTGGCCCAGTAATTGTGGGTAAGCGATAAAAAAAATTGTGAAACTTGCTCATTGCTCTGGATAAATAACATTCAATGATTTTTCTTTCTATTTTCAGCTACTGCATACTCCATCCATCTCTTGAGAGACCCAAAATCCCCTGAGAGTAAGCCCGTGTCTTCACTTAAATTAATAAACAAAAATATTAAAATTGATCATATTTGTACTTTAAATTAATAAATGTTTTATATACAAAAAAGTATATTACAATATATATATATATATATATATATATATATATATATATATATATATATATATATATAAATGATCTTCCTAATACCATAGATTCTTTGCAGATGATCCTAGCTAGTGTAATAGTAAAAAGTAACAAAGACACACTAGAAGAGGCAAGCAACAATAATTTAACTAACCTGCTAACGAATGGGAACGGACTAACAAATAACTGTGTGACAAAACACACATTTCATGCAATTTCACTCAACACAACTTTACAATCTATAATAACACTTAAATACGATGACAGCAAAAATGTAAATGAAAATTCCTCTGTTAAATTCTTAGGTCTCTTAGTAAATAATAAACTAAATTGGACTGATGATCAGATTAATCAATTACTTAAGAAACTCAGCTACAGCTACATGTGATGCTGTCAATGTCCTTCCACCTTCAGTCATCTAAAAACAAGAAAATTAGTATACTTTGCATATTTTCATTCTGTTTTATCATATGGTATTATATTATGGGGGCATAGATAAGATTTTTATTAGTCAAAAACGTGTTATTAGAGCAATATGTGAGTGAGGCAGGCAGGTAACCTAAAGCAACTTCTTGGCACAACTCTGTTCTAAAAGTTAGGCATTTTTTCACTTTAACGTACCAGTACATTTATTCATTGATGGATGTTATTTGTAATCAGAAATAGGAGGCACTTACTTATGAATAATGCTGATATTCATCACTTCAATACAAGGAACAAGAAAATAATCTGTATAATAAAAAAATGTAAAACATTGTCAATTGCACAGACAGAAAGGAAGGAAGGTGTGGTGCATCATCATCCATCCATCTTCAACACGTGACTGCAGTCAGCACAGAATTAAACAGTTGTCCCCCGATAATCAAGGTAAATTTAAGGACTGAATTATCCTCATTTTTTTGCTTAGCCACTCCTCCTTCTATTCAATAAAGGAATTTATAGAAGAATCGGAGAAGAGTAATTAATTAATTAGTTTATAATACAAAAAAATTGTTATAAGTATATTTATCTTTTATACAATAAAATAATGTAATAAATGTACACAGCCCTGACCCATTATTCCACATCCTTGAAGCTTAGCTTCTTTACAGGATCTACGGAATATGATTATTATTATTACTTACTTACTTAGCCGCTTTTTGCCCGGTGGCTGCTGCAGCTATATACAAAGAAAACACTAATACAATTACAAAAAGAAAATAAAAATCACACTAAGGAACAATTTTGAAGTGTAAGTTTTGATCTGAAAAAGAAAAGAGAAGTCAGGAGCCACACAGAAGTCACTGCACTTCACTGATTCTATAAAAAAAATTAAAAAGCCACTCATTTACGTTTCCTTAGCCTATTCCTAAACTGATTTACGCTGCCCGGAAAAGTCATGAGTATTTCTACAGGAGGCAAGGAAGGAATTACAATCGCGTATTGACCTATAAACAAATGAAAATTTTCCTACGTCAGTGCGTTGTTGCCGTTTTCCTTTAATTTTGAACGAGTGGTCATTTTTAGAAATATAATTTGGCGCCAAAGTAAGATGGTTTGTTATTTCTTTCCAGGCCCCTGTGTGTGTGTGTGGTTCACCCTTATAAGCTTTATATATTGCCTCGCATGTTTCCTTCTATTACTGAGACCTTCTAAATTCTCGTGAGGATTCATGGCGGATCACCTGACCCCCCAAACGTCTTTTCAGCCCGATTTTTTGTATTTTTCATTTCGAAATGGATCCCAGCAGCACGTTACATCCCCTCCCCCATATTCTAAAATTGGCCTGTTTTGTAAGCAGAAATCTTGGTTTTTCTCGTGCCTTTCCTCAAGACCCTGTTTACAAAGTGAAGCAGCAGCAGCAGCGCCTTTACCTCGCTGGCTCACCTCATTACCCCCCAATAATTTAAATCTTTACTAATCGCGATTCCAAGATATTTACAGTTATTTGACTCGGTTACAACTTCGTCCCCCATTTTATATCTAGTGGGAGGGACATTATCTTTTTTTTTTTGTAAAAACGACTGGTTTACTCTTCCTTGCATTTTATTTCTAACTGACCATTGGTAAATTTCGTCCACATCAGTCAGTCTGCAGAATCTGTGCTTCATCCTCAACGTTTACGATTTCCCTATAAACCATACAATCATCGGTAAGAAAGTTCCATCTGTGATTTTATACCGATTGTTAAATCATTTATGAATGCAAGGAACATGATCACTCTTCCCTTCCCTTGACGTGATTTCTCATTCACGCCAACTCTGAGTGAAGGGTCTTTTAAAAATTCCCGAATACACTTCATATACCAGTATTTTTTTAACTTACTTAATAATAGATCGTGCAGCACAACGACGAAGACTTTAGAAAAATTAATACTTCTAGCGTCTATTCTCCAGACTCCCTTGTCAGGTCGTTAAACTTGTATAAGTATAAAATCATATTCCATAGATCCTACTATAGAGAAGCAAGCACAAGCTTCAAGGATGTGGAACGAGTCAGAGATTTTACATAGTTAGGTTGCTTTATTAATATTAAAAAATATACTGTAACTATTCATTAATTTTTAACTTATAATAAGATTTTCTTAAGTTCTATACAGAAGACATAAAATTTGTACCTTATATATAAAATTGATAAATATTTTTACATCCTATACTAAAAAAATTAGTGTTCTAATAATGTTCTTACATAATTATCATTCATAATTATAAATATCTACCCTATGATACATTCAGCTTCATGACAGAGTAGAAGGAGTGGCCTTAGTAAGAACTTAGTTAGTTAGTTCATATTTGAACTTGTTTGGATTTATTTAATGGAGGTGGGAAGTTTATTAAATATGCTAATAGATGGCATTGTAATGTACACCCTTGTGTATTAGGGTTAGAGACTTCCCTTCCTCCCTTCCTTCCTTGTGTAAATTTTTTACTTCTGGTATCAAAGTCATGTAATATATCTGAAGAGGTTACTGTTATTAATAACATATAACATGAGTGATTGAATATGAGTGTCAGTATTCCAGTTTTCTTGAAAAGCCCCCTACAAGATGTTTTTGGTGAGACCTGACATCATAATATTCTAACAGCCTTTTTTTGAAGTGTACATATTTTATCTTTCCCTCCCTGATGAATTGCCCCAGAATAATATTATACCACCATATGTCATTATAGAGTGGAAATATGCAAAATAAACTAATTTTCTTATGTTAGGATCACTACAACTTGACATAATTCTAAGAGCAAAGTGTCAGTGTGAAGTATTGGTGAAAATTGTTGGTGTTGTGGCTTTGGACACGAAGAAGAATTTTGGGAATTGATTTTTAGACAGTTTGACAGTTTCTGTGGTTGTTAGAAATACCTTCAGGATGAGGCCGTTTCTTTGACCGATATAGAAATATGCAATGGATATATGGTAACTTATGTGGGAGGAGAGGCAGGTGTTTTGTTTCGTTTTATTTTGGAGTTAACTAACGGTGGAGGATTGAAGTAGGTCACCATGGTACTCGTCCCTACCGGAAGGTTGGCAACCATGCTTAAGTGTGGGCTGGGGTTTGAGGTTAGACGAACAAGGATGTTACCGAGGTTGAAGGGCATCAGAAGGTATTATGGGAAAAGTGCTTGATATATATATATATATATATATATATATATATATTGTGATTAAAAAACTCGGATTTTGTGAGTATTGTGGCGTTATGAGGCGCAGTTCGGCCAACAACAATGTCTAGTCGGCTGAAAGATGGTGATTCCCCGCGGGAATCTCCCTCGGGGCGTGTGTAAAAAAACGATGGTGAAACCCCCGCCGAACGTGTGTAAAAAATGAGGGCAGGGAACCCCGAAATTTTGTGAAATGAACTGACTGGCGGGGAACCCCGGAATTTTGTAAGGGACCTGTGGCGGGGAGCCGCGGAGTTTTATGAAATAGACCTATGGCGGGGAATTCCCGTCGGAGGATTTAAAAAGGGGAGCCGATGGGTGGCTCGGGATCAGAGAAGTGAGACGAGTTGAGGAGAGGAAGGACGTGATTAGAAGTCAGATGAGTGGAGGAGAGGACGGACGTGATCCGAGCAGATGATGAGAAGTCAGACGAGATGAGGAGAGGACGGACGAGAGCAGATGCTGTGAGAGGTGGGCAGAGACGTTAGATGTTTCGAGGAAGCAGATGAGTTGCGGAGGATCTGGTTCCTTCTACCTTCATCGGTGTATAAAAATCCTGCAAGACGCCAGAGAGACGCGGAAACATTCGTGAGGTGGATGTTGTTTGTAGGCCCCTGTAGTAATTGTGGGTAAGTTATTTTTTAAAAAAAGCTGTGAAACTTGCTCATTGCTCTGGTTAAATAATATTTAATGATTGTTTTTTTTTCTATTTTCAGCTACTGCATACTCCATCCATCTCTCGAGAGACCCAAAATCCCCTGAGATTAAGCCCGTGTATAATCACTTTAAATTAATAAATGAAAAATTTTAAAATTGATTATAATTTGTTCTATTGATTAATTAATGTTTTATACCCTAAAAAGTATATTACAATATATATGTCCAAGAAACTAGACTGTAGTTAGGGGTATGAGTATTTTTATTATATAATTCAAGGTTTCGGATACTTGTATCTGTATGTCGCATGATGGATATTCTGTATTTATGAATGCATTGAGGACACGGTTGGTAGGTAGACTGTTCCATGTACAGCAAATGTCAGCTCTCATAAGGGCTAAACTGTTATGAGAAGAAGTGTTTGGTATCTGGTGCTGGTGGACTTGTGTGGCAATTATGCCAGAACCGATAAGTATAAGTATAAAATCATATTCCATAAATCCTATAGAGAAGCAAGCACAAGCTTCAAGGATGTGGAACGAGTCAGAGATTTTACATAGTTAGGTTGCTTTATTAATATTAGAATATACTGTAACTATTGATTACTTTTAACTTATAATAAGATTTTCTTAAGTTCTATACAGAAGACATACAATTTGTACCTTATATATTGGTGTGGGAATAGCTCCAACCAAGTGTGCGTCTGGGGGGATTACATGATTAGGGATTTGTAGAAAAAATGGTCATATAATATCAGTAACACCACAGAATAACGAATAGTAGTTCATGTTATTTACATTTTTACACATTTCTATATCTCAGATGCTTCTATAAAAAGAATGGAAAGGGATGATGGTTAAAGAAAACAGAAGGTAGCTCCGCTTTAAATTGCTGCTCTTAATTTTTAACTTATTAAATTATCTAAGTATTACCCCAACACCGTAATAGCAAACAAGTTAGTTAACTTACATAGCATTTTCTCTGTGATATATTTATTTTAAGTTTATTTATTTATATACAACTAAATATATCTAACTATATAAGTTCGTTGTTGAATGTACTGAAAACGAACCCGAAAGAATGGGCGAAACGTTTTAATTCATATTAAAAATCTTTAATTTCTGACTTTTGGCTACTCTTTGTATTTAATTCTAATTCTTTTTCAATACGTGATCAAGGTACGTGTCAAAGATGATCTTATTTAAGATACTCTTTGGTTCGTGGTGCGTTATCTTTTGTATCAGCGTTATAGATTAGCAGTTAGCAATCGTTGGCGGCTCTTTGAATATTCCGGTCTATATGAAAGTTCGTTAGTCAGAATCCAGTTTCCGGAAGGTCTCCGGTGAATGTTACGGTTCCCAGCTGCAAGTCTCCGAAACAATTAGGCCGATTTTCAAAAGTGTAAGTAATTCCGTGATTGTCTGTGAATTAATTCAGGTTTGCATGCTTTCGCATAGTCTCTTAACGAGTATGGCAACAGTTACATTTGACTTGTTCGTGTACAAACATGGTTTGGTTTTCAGTTATTTTAGTTTAAACGCAGAGTGTGTTAGTATTATCATAATAATTTAATAGCTTTGATGTGAGAACGATTTGTGTGGTATTGTAGTTAGCATTATAGTTGTTTCAAGGAGCAAATTTTTATCCAAATTTTATTCTACAGTAAATAGACCGTTTTTACTTTCCGTTTTGTACTTGTGCGTCCAATAAATAGTTTCTAAAGTGTAATAAGTTTTAAGTCTTCTACGCGAGTTTAACACGTGCTAATTTCAATTTTTTTCCCCCCGAGAGTAGTGCTTATTTAACAATACTAAAACAGAAACGCTAAGATTTCAGCAGTTTAATTGTTGATTGAAAGGTTTGGCTCTAGTGACGTAATATATGTATAATATCTATTTTAATGGACGTGGCTCGTACACGTCTCGGGAATCTCGTCTTTGACAATTAACTTATTCATTGTGTTTATGCAATAATTAAGAATTGAAGCCTTTTGAAATGTGGCGAATGCTGTAAATCAGATGTGTGGATAGATTCACAAACGTGGAAGTTCTAAACAGAATAGGTGTAAAGCGAGCGAACAATATAGAGGACGTTGACTAAGTAAAGGGATTGATTCTTAGGCCACACGATGGTTTTGTAAAATTAGCATTAGAGGGAAGAACAGAAGAGGAAGGCCAATTATGGAATACGCTAAGTAGATTGGGGAGGATGTGTTTTGTGCTAGTTATAAGGAAATGAAAAGACTTGTGCAACATAGGTCTTTGGACTGAGTACCACAACAACAACATGCAATCATTTCCATGCCTTTGTATAGTTCGGTCAATATGAATCCATTTGTATTTAAAGTCAATGGACTACTTACTGCTTATTCCTCCCATGTAAAAATGCCTAGTTGCAACTTCAACGTTATGTTGTTGATTAACTCCCATTTTCTTTTTCAGTATATACGGAGGAATGAGCCATCTGTCAACTTGAAAGTTGTTGATAGTGCAAGAATTCAAGAATTGTTTTTCAAACAGTTAAGTTTGGTAAGTGGGAACCAAGGCTGGTACAGGCCTCGGGGTGTGCACTTCTTGTGCAGAATCCTGAGAAATGCCGTCTATCTGTGATAGCTCTGCCAGCAAATCCTATCTCTCACGTCCACGTCGTGGTTCCCGGGCAATGCAGTCTGCTGCAGCAAAGAGAGAAGGGTGAAAACCTCAAAAAAAGTACTAGTTAAGAGTTCTGCCTCGTTTAATCTTTTTCCACTATCCACCATTTGCTACAACGCTCCGTGATCGGCTTTCTTCGTTGGGTACCGTTCCATGAGGTAGTTCACCCGAGTGCCCAGCTATTAGGCCTGAGGTCAGGCTCCTGAGCAGTTTCCTTATAGCGCACAGAGCCTGGATAATCAGTATCCCTCTTTACATAAAGCATAATCACTCGCCTCCTTAGCACCCTACCTGTATGATACCAATTGGATGCTGATAGACCATAAGCTCGGAGCAACCTCTGATGACTATTCATCAGGTACAAGCGCCTGTGGTGACAGCAACACTTACAACTGGCTCGAGGACAGGATGTGGAGACTTTGCCTTTCCTGCTTAAGGCCCTATGCTGCACGACTAGATTTACTATTGTCTAACCACAACCAATGAGGGGGCACAAAGAGCAGATGCCTTGTGGGGCAGTCCTAGGGTTAGATTCCTTAACCACTTGGACTGGTCACAGTTTGGTGCTGCTCATGCAAACTTCAACCACTAATAATGGTTACTGACATCTTAACATTATCCACCTGTACAATTTGATTACTCTCATTGTATACCATCAGCCGTATGCTTACTTTGTTTACAATATTTGTTTCTATCTATGGACTGTTCATTGGTTTATATTGGTTAAGTACAAATTTTGATTAATACATCTTGCTTGTTAGTGCCAATTTATCATTAAATCTAAGTAATGTTTTGATTGGGAATTCTGAGTGTACTCAAAGAGACTGATAAAAATTTATAGTTGTTGCATATTTATACATTTCCTCCTACAGACTGACCAATTTGGTATCACAATGTTTACAGTTAATTTATAAATTATATGATTACTACCTAATAATAGTATTTTATTGTATGTATTAATAAGGAATATGTAAGGGGATGTGTAAGTCATGTCATTTTTTTATAGTCTTGCCAGTTTTCTGACTTGGTAAGATTTTTCCTTGGCATGCACAGTTTTACCTTCCTGGGCTGCTGTTTTGCATGCTGTGTTTTGCAACAGCAGACTCATTTTACTGCATTATCAGATTAATTTTCTCTCTTGAATAGACTTTCAGACTCCTTTGTATAACAATTGGCTACAATTTACAGGCTTTACTGCTAATATCAAATTTGTGAATTTAAAAATTGGAAGAAAAAAAAAGTTCACATATTCTGTATTTCTGTTGAGGAACTTTAAAGATTTGGTGTTCCTTTTATAATGAAATACTATTCCAAATTCCTCATGAGACTTTGGGTTTACACCTTTCATTTCTACAAAGTTCTTATTAGTCTTGATCTTTTAGTTTCTACCCAGTTTTATCCAAAGTTTATTTTCCCTTGAAATTCTATCCGAATTGATCGTGAACTGTCTTCCATATCTCTCCTTATGGCTCCCTCTAGATCATGAAACATGGACTATTTTTTCATCATCTTCTACCTTAAATTCATAGAATTGGATTTTTAGTTTTGTCCACTCTTTTTGATATCTCCTCTTATTTTGCCTCCAATTTTGAGGAACTTGCGATTACAAACTCTTGACATATTTGCCGTAATTCTTGTCTCCTTATTTAACAACACATTATCCTGGTCTTCTCCTACATTATTTGCTCCCCCTTCCCCACCGATGCTTTGCATTTCAACATAATTATCAATACTAGCCTTCATTTTCCGACCTGATCTTAACAACATACAGTATAAAACAATATCCGGAAAACGAAGAAAAATTAAATAATTTGTTAGGATCACAATTTCACTCACAAATTTATGTGTATAATTCACAAGTACAGGAAAGAGAGAGAGAAAGTAGGCGACGTCCCTGAGGTTCACAGATGGCAGGCACCTCGTAGAGAAGTTTCTCCAACATTTCTGAATGTTGTCCAAAACTTAGGTACAGAATTCCCATGGTTTTGTCAAGGAAGTTTTTTTTGCAGGCAGAATACTCTGTAAATAATAAAGCTTTTCTGATCTTGGTTTTTTTAAATGGTTTCAAATGTTTATCCAATCAATGTGCCAACCAAAGCTCCTCTATACTTCATAAGTTTTAATTTAGATGCAGTTGCTTTTTGGAAAAGTTTGTGCAGATTGTGTGTATATATATACAATATTTCCAGCAACCTTTTAGGCCATGTAATAGTCTCAGATGTGTGTAGTATGACTGTATTCAATCTGATAAATCAATATCTTACATTCCTAGATTGTAGTCCCAAATTATATTCAGTTTAATCAAAAGTTTTCCATTGCGTTTGGACATTGTACAATATGGATATTTGAAATGGTAAGGACCTCCTGCTTCTCTTTTTATTTACATACAAGGCCATTTTGCAGCCAAATATACTCATTTTTTAAATTCACCACATCTCTAGGATTCCACTCACGCAAGTTATCTATGAAGTGGGTAATTTCATAAGAGCAACAGAATTTTAAATATTATCAAAGTATACTATACGTACATTATCAAAGTATACTGTACGTACATTATCAAAGTATACTGTACGTACGTTATCAAAGTATACTGTACGTACGTTATCAAAGTATACTGTACGTACGTTATCAAAGTATACTGTACGTACGTTATCAAAGTATACTGTACGTACGTTATCAAAGTATACTGTACGTACATTATCAAAGTATACTGTACGTACATTATCAAAGTATACTGTACGTACATTATCAAAGTATACTGTACGTACATTATCAAAGTATACTGTACGTACATTATCAAAGTATACTGTACGTACATTATCAAAGTATACTATACGTACATTATAGAGATAGTCTTAAAGTAAGTGTAAGACAACATCAGTAGTGTGGCCTAAATTATTGTCTAGGGTTTCATGGTGCAGGATTTCATCAGGGTCGGAAATGGTAGCATGGGGACCCTCGAGGCCACTTGATATGGAATGACCCTAACTAAACGATTTATCTCTAAGGGTGTCATTTACTAGGTTTGTATGATTAGTATTGTTGTTCATGTTTCTTATTTTAAATTTACTTTATTTGGCGCTTAATATTGAAATGTTTTAATTGCACATTGCATAATTTGACAGGAAAGGGTATTGAGTTATCAACAAAGTGAAAATACCACAATAACAATTGGAATCTAGTTCGACTCGTGATTGCCTATACATTGCATTATACATTTTGTTTCTCCTCGAGTCATGTTCTGTTGAAGGAAAAGAACAAGGGCCTATTTGTATTAGAAGTCCAATTCACACTTTCATTTCTGTAGCACTAACGTCTTTCGACTGACTCTTCTGACAACCTAATAGAATTTTTGATTATGTTTTGCAATTTCTTGTGCATTATATAAATTTGTTTGTTCGATCAGTAATGCAAGAAATTCTCGGAAAATATGTCTACCGGCGTTTTTACTGCAATATTTGTTGTATTCAACTTCAAACCAGTATTTTCTTTGAAAATAAATAGTTAATGAATTTTGAGGTTCCCAAATTATCATTTGTATTTGGAGTGGTTTGTATTGAAGCATCAAGATTGTCTTCAGGCTAAAGAATCTTCTCATCTTCAAGTTTGGTGACAAGTTCATCTCTGTCCTCACATGGATCGCCACTGTTGTTACCATCCTATCTGACAATCTTACCAAGTTATGGATCACTTGCATTAGAGTACTTTTTCAGCAAGTGGTGTTTTCCTGTATTGGGAAGGTTTTAATTTTATTATAAAATAAAAATTATCCTTAATCTTGTGTGGGAAATGAAAACATTATTGATAAATCTGGTGTCCCAGCCGAACAGAAAGCGATATAGATTTAAAGTTTAAAACCTTTAATGGATCGTTATTTGTCTATATAGTATTTCTTGTTGCGAGGTCATCAAAAATTTCTTCCTTCACTACGAGCTGCCTTTTCAAAAGCTCCGCCATTCAAGACGCTCCTTCTTCCCCCAAAGATCTCCCTTTTCCAAAGACATCGCTATGCTCAGCTGTGCCCAAAGAGAATTCTTCCTCTTCCATTACTAAAACATGTCAGAATGAATTATCTTTAGAAGAAATTTGTTACATAAGCCAACTAACTACAAGATGATTTGAAACTTTTTTAATTTTCTTGATTATTATTATTATTATGTATTATAATTAAAGTTTCTAATAATATACCAGTTACCATTAGTTGAAAACAGATACCTATATTTCAATGAAATACTTTATTTCTTCGCATCAACATATACAAGACAGAAAACTTTTGGCACCCGGTCCATAGTCACCTGCAATACGTAACAAAAATTTTACTATTATGGTCAACCATAATACACGTCACATTTATAAAAATAACTTACAATTTACCTTAGATAACTCTTCTGAGTGGCAACTTGCCGTTGTTTACGTACTGAGATTCTCCGCTTGCATTCACGGCTTTTATAACACTTGAAACCTGGTGCTTTTTTTTATTACAACTATAGACTAACATCAATCAAAATAAGCCCTGATTATCTAATTCGTAGATATTATTTTAACTTCATTCCTATCATTCATAACATTATCAATATTGCCATCTTTTAGTTAAATTCTTCTGTCTGCAAAATCTCAACATTCTCCCATTCCATCACATGTCCTTTTTTTAAAAAAAGCTAGTTAGATAGAGCCGTATTCATTTTCAATTTAGGTTTTAAAATAGCCTTATGGGAGATATATTCTATTCTTCAACAACATAGATGTATGACCTAGGTCACTGTCTTTTCAAGGTATAAATAACATTCTATTTATATCACTTATTAGTTTGGCATTTTCCATCTTCTACGTAATATATTTCTGTATGCTGAAATTCATTTATGTGATATGGCTTTAGAAGATTGTGTTGCCCTGTATGCCCTAAGTTTCCAATTTTTTTTACTAGTCTTATGGTCAACCATGTCAAATGCTTTGCTTAGATCTAGGAATTTTCTTGCGACTTGAAATTTATTATCTATTTGATGTATTGTTTTACAAAATCAAGCAATTGCAGCCACAATTGAGACGTTTTCTGAAACCAAATTTATTAACATTCAGGCTTGTGTGTTTTGATAGGAAGTCTGTTGTTATTTTCTTCTTCAAATTATTAGAGCTGGTTGCAGGTGTGACGTGGTTTTTTATTATTTATAAATACGTTAAATATTAGTTATATTTAGATGAGTGGGCGCCAATAAATATCTACTTTGAAATTTTAACAGTTTTTATTCTTAACAAACTAAAAAGCAAGATTACAATATTTAAATTTAATGAATTTAATTTTCCTAGCTCAGCCTTAATTAGAAATTATATTGCAAGAGACTTGGTAAATAGAATCTACTTTCCCTCAGGGTTGTATCACGTGTTTATACACACAGCAGAGCGAGATTATTGCCTTGGTACATTCCAAGTTTCTTTGTTGACCTGCAGTCCTGGATTGTACACAAAGGCAGCTTCCGGGTCAGCATAGAGGCAGGCAGCAAGCCTCGAATATTGGTGTAGTTTCCTTGTTGTCCTTGCCGCTTCTCCTCTTAGCTCTGAAGTCAGTCCTCTCACCTCCGACTCTACTATTTGAATCTCTCTGGCGAGGTCCTTTCTACCTCCAAAAACTAAGCTCCTCTCAAACGTGGTTCGTCTCCCTGCTCTTTCTATTTTCCCCAGGTCCTCCAATGGGGTTGGCGGCGTTCCTACTACCCTCCTTCCTCTCCAAAAATTCAAATTTTGGGAGGTGGGGCCACCCTAGCAATCCTGGGGGAACTGGTTTTTTTCGGTGAGACGCAAATACCTTTGAGACAAAGACTGCACCCGTCAGGCTACAAGTTATTGTTTTGCTTGTCTTGTCTGGTTTTTCCACGGAATGGTGCCTGCCTTGCGAATACCTCAGGACTGTTCTCTACAGAATTTTACACAAAATGTTAACTTAATTTATTTGAATAAAACAGAACATAAGCTGAAATTTTATAAAGGGTGACAGGTCTATAATTTGCTGCATCGATGTTTGTTGTGGTATTCAACCCTGCAACCGCGATTCTCTTTGCACTTGTCTCTGGTTTGCTCTCTGCTCGGATACTGTCTGGTGAATAATGAATGATTTTTATAATTTAAATAAATGTATTTCTTCGGAGCATCTAAGCATTTATTTCGCGCAACTATTCGCAGAAAATCGTCGCAAGTAGATTCTCCTCTTTTCGTTGTGTGTCTTCAAAAAAGAGAGCGAACGTATTCTACCTGAATAATAATAATAGTGCTCCAAATTTTATCCATGAAAGCTGCTTTAAAATTTTCATAATTGTTATCACTCGCGGCTGTCTCTTGTAAGAGCAAGTCAATTTGGTCATCTAAACATTTTTTTTGAATACTAGAACCCTTGGAATCCTCTTTGTATTATTATATTTTTCTAACGAATAGATGAATTTCATTGGATTCTGATAACTGTTGGAACGGGAACTTGTAAAAAAAGTAGTTCTATCATAGGATTTTCGAAAGCAATGCCTTTATATCCCTTTGTTTCTGCTCTTTGTATCTTCTCAAGTGCATCTTTCTTAAATTTCTCGTGCACTTCGATATTTCAACAAGTTTTATCTTTAAAAAAAATTCTGTTCGTCTTTCTCTCTCTTGCTTAACGAATTTGATGCCATATTACGCAAGGTAGATGGCCTTTGTGGTAAATATTACCTGGTATACCGTAATTATTATTAATATTAGACATGAACCAATACTGATATAAATGCAAGATGAGTATTTGACAGAACTTGGCACAGATCTTTTTATCTGCATCTGAGATCCGAACATTTCTTGCCAGAACTTTGTCCCCCACAGAAAACTTTACCTCATTAACCTTTTGACGTCTGGCCCTATTGTATGATATTCAATTATAAATACTTTGTGAACACATTTAATACTACTAAAATATACTGCCGCCCGAAACGTTTCTTGATCAGCGATCCGTGGAGATCTAAACAAACTCTGATAGAACCGAATAAAACATAAGAAGATAAAGATAAGTACACATTATTTCTGCACAATAGCCTCTTTCATATCACCAGACTTTCTTAGAAAAATAACAGTTACCAATTTCAACCCCAAAACTAATTTCTTTCTAACGAACATTTCACTGAATTTCATTTCTTTATCAAAGTCGTCATTGAATCACTACTTTTCTTATAGAATTCCATTCAAAATACTACTCACATTTCTATCTTAATCAGCTTTGACATATGGATCTTACAAATCTCGTACCAGTCATCTATTTAACTATTTTTGAAACTTCTAATACATTGGCCTCATCCCAATTAAAAACATCAGTGACACTCTATTTCACAAATAAACCCCTTACAGCGACTCCATTTTTACTTCAACCTTAATTCGACGACTTCAGCTTAAATACTTCACATAACGACGACTTTTAAATATTATTAATATCACAATAATAACAGCATTAGGCTCCAACTGCTACAATCACCTTAGCTCACAGATCCCGGTACTATAATCATCAATCAATCCAAGTCATTGCTGACATTTCACAACTTCAATTCAAGCCACATTTCCTTCGACAAGCTGACACTGATTCAATTCTAACATCTTTAAAACAAACAGAATTAACCTCCACAACCAGAAAATTCACTTTCCGAACCAACTCTACAGCCCCCTCTATTAACGTTTTATTCCCTAGTTCTCACTAGCAACATACAAACCCCGAAATCTAAAATACCGCTTGTGCAGAAACAACGTGAAAGAAAAATCAAGGAAAATTCAGATATGAAGACAAAATGGATAATATAGATGGCTCAAAATATAACCAAAAAAACTTCTACCGACCAAGCCAAAACAACGTGAACTAAACCTCAACTATCATAAGTACCTATAACATGAAAAACCTATGACATACCTAAATCAAAAGAAAGAGTAGAGGACGGATGTAAGTAATAATGTGTTGAAAATTGAAGAAAATACTTCCTGATAGAAATAATTGAAGACAGATACAAGGAAAAAAGCACCAGAAATTGAAGAAAATGCCTTATAGCTGGAATCTCCATGATCGCTAATCATGAAATCATTAAAGAGTAATGATCTTCCTAGAGTACTGTCAGATAGATATTTAACTATTTGACCCACAGCTGCCGAATCTGGTTAACGGCTTGGGTGGTGTGACTTCATTTCAATTGTGTGTGACTGTTCCACCTCTCGCTTCATTATTATTCCTACGATTCCCGGGTGTAAATCTAGGTCCCACATTAACATTCCTAACATAATTGTTTCTGTTTTCCTGGTTCACAGATGGTCGCCTATTAAATCTATAACCAGAGTTGTACTGTGCCCCGCGCACTTCGTGAGCATGCTCAGTGTTGTCGCAACTGTTAAGGAAGTCAATCGCGTCTTGAGCGGTTGACATTTTTCCTGCTTTTAAATGAAGGCGAATGAGTTGGATAGTGATTGCTTAATGCATTCACTAGCTCCATTTCTGGCATCGGTACATCCAAGTATTTGTTTAGCGCGGCAAAATGCACAAAATGTTCCGACATAGTTCTACCTCCGCCACGTATAAACTTATGCTCATAGAAATTCCGAAGCACTTCCCCTTGTTTTTCTCTACTCCAGTACATCCGCAAGAAAATTCTTTTAGCCTCTTCATAATTTTGGGATGGTTGTTCTTTTTGAGCCAATATTGAGCCCCCCTGCCTCTTACTTTTAGGTCTAAGGGAGCTATGCCTAGTAGAACGTTCAGGGTGTCCGTAGCAGTTGTACTGAATGCCCCGGATACTCTAAGCATAGTCTTTCTTTGGATTTGGAGGATTTGTCCCGATGGCTTGATCAATTTTAATCTGTGGGCCCAAACACTGGCAGCATAGGAAGTAATTGCTACCAGTATTGAGTCATGATATAGTTTGAACGTTTTGAGAGGGAGACGGGATTTTGTAATCGCGATAGTTTATTTTATTCATGATTTTTATGCTTTCGAGTTTTGCCTGGTTTATGTGCTCGGTAAAAGTTCCTCCTTCATCCAGCCAGATGCCGAGATATTTGAAAGTTTTAGACCTTTTGATGCAATTGTTGTTAATTTTGATGCTGGGGTTCCTGGAGAGTGAGCCTTTTAGTATCAGGTAGCTCGTCTTGTGTTCCGAAATGTTAAGCTTACTTTCCGTACACCAGGAGCTTACAGTTTGCATGCACACGTTTATCTTACTTTCAAGCTCTTTCCTTGAGTTGCCCTCCACCATGACTGTAATGTCGTCGGCGTACGCCACAGTGTCCTGCGCTTCTGGCAGCGTCCTCATTGTGTTTAAAAGAGGTTCAAGACATGTCCCAGAAAATGGGGCCGCAAACGGAGCCCTGTGGGCAGCCTTTGGTTGTTGTCTTTGTTATGCTGGGCTCTGCAGCAGCTCTAGAGGAGTACCAAGAGTGGTGTCGGGCAACCCAGCGCCTTAAGGCTCGCAATCAGTGAAGGCCACCAGAGATTATCAAACGCCCCAGCGATGTCAATGGAGATACCAAGTACATATTTGCTCCCTGAACTTTGAGTAGAATTTAGTACTCTGTTTATTGCATCTTCAGTGGAGCACCCCTTACGGAAGCCATATTGATTATCGCATATCCCCATCAAAGTTCTTGTTTCGGTAATTCTTTTACAAATTAGTTTTTCCCCAATCTTTCCTAATGCGTTTATAAGACAAATAGGCCTGTAGGATTTTGGGTCTGTTTTGTCTCTATCCTCTCCTTTCAATAATACTGTCAGTGTTGACTCCTTCCAGCAATCCGGAAATTTACCCTGAGCCAGGCAATCGTTGAGAAGACCGAACACGATCGGTGCGATCTTGCCAGAGATGGCCTGGATCATTTCGTTTAAAATACCATCTGGGCCCGGAGCTTTTCCCTTTTTAAAATTTTGAATAATCTCTATCACTTCGTATTGTATTGAAGGGTTCTATTAATCTATTGTTTATTGCCAGATTTGTGCTGTTTGCTCTAATTACTTTTTGCACTTCAGATTCTCCAATTTCCGTATCGTCTGGTAGGAGTCTCCTCATCAGTAATTCCGCTGAGGACTTCCAGTCTGTGGTAAAATGACCATCTTCATGTTTCATGGTCGATAGAAAGGAGGGATTACCTATCTTTTTGGCAATAATCTTGTATGGCCTGCCCCAAGGGTCGATAACCAGATTCTTATGTACATAGTTTTCCCATTTGAGTCGTTTTAATTCGAACAACCTTTCTTTGTATAGAAACTTTTTTTTTTGTCTGTATGTATTTAGCAGCCATTGTCTGTGGCCTGCGTACGCCGATAGTTGTTTCTCGCCTTCCTGACCTCGCTTCTCAGTGCTCGTAATTCGTTGCACCAGAAACCCAATTCGGGTTTTCTGAGGTAGCCTTTTCTTTTGATTGAGAATAAGGCTGCGTTATGTATGGCCTCATTGATTTGTAACGCTAGAGCATCGACGTCGCATCTCTGTGTTCCTACTTCTGGGGGAGGGAGGGAACTGATTGCTAAACGACTCCCAATCTGCGCGCGCGATATTGTATGTTGGGTTTTTGTTTACTAGCTGTTCTACTACTGGGTGGTTCTGTAATAGGTGGAAGCGGATTAGGTTATGGTCGCTGATGGGAAGGTTCTGTTCCACTGCCCATCCGTGAATAAATTTGTGGGCAAGTTGGTTTGTGGCGCTTAAATCAATATTTGATTTCGCCCCTGCCCTATTTTCAAATGTGTGGGGGTTTCCTGGTTGGTTCTCTATTTCTAGATTTAGTTCTTGTATTAAATCCGCAAGGTCTTCTCCTCTGTCGTCAGATACCTCGCTGTGCCACAGTTCGGTCCATCATATACACTACTGTGCTCGCCTATGCACATTGCTGCGCATTTGCCAGGCATTCGTGACGGCAAAGCCCTGCAGTCTCAGGTCCTCCACGACCGATTCTTTATTAGTGGACTCGTGGATTCCGCGAACGACGTATTGCCGCGTACGCACGTCACGGATGAGATATAAAGAGTGTTCCACACTCTTTGACTTCAAAAACTCTTGCAAGTTTTCGTAGTCCTTTCGTGTGGACGTGTATATTGCCGTGCATTTGTCCCGGCGCTTGGTGTAAAACCTCTGCGGCTTGTAGCGCGCCATGAACTCGCGGTTCAGCGCGCCCAGATCGCCGTGATTATAGGCCACTATGGGCGGCAGGACATCAGCAGGCATTGTGTTGTTTGTGGGTGGCTGGACTGGGGCGTCCTGTGTGGATGTGCTGGCTTGGGTCTGGGAGTGAGCCCGTGTGCCGTTGTTCATGACGAGTTCCGTCCTTGGAATCTCGTGTCGGGGCTTAGAGGTTTTTCGCTTGTTTATTATAAGGGGAGAGACTCCAGGACTCCCTGTAGGGGAACTCCTTTTCTTCCCCTTTACAATTTGCCATTCGGCAGACTGTGCAGCCAGGATTGGAGCGGCTGCAACATTTAAGGACTCCAGGCTGCGGGTCGAGCGGAGTGGGGAAGCCATCCTTCCGATCGGCCACCGGTTTTTAAGGTAGTTCCTTTCCTCTATTTACTTTAAATTTCCGGTAGCCTCAGGGAGAAGATGGTGTGTAAGGAGGACTTGGGTAAGTTCTAAAAGCACCTACAGTACGCGCAGTTATCCCACGTGAAGGGGCCGCTGGCACTGAGAATTCCCTACTCTAACACTATGTGGGGCTAGCCCCCAACCAGGGAAAGATAGGTAAGAAGAGCCTTTGTTACACAATAAGCGAGCGCTTAAGGGTTAGTAACAAAGGCGATAGTCGATGAGATGAGACGGCGGCAAAACCAGGAGTTCTGCCGCTAGCTGCCACGTGGACGCGTCGCTCTGCCCGAAGACAGGTTGAGACTTGCTCGGTGTTCCGCTTTCCTCGGATGAGGAAGTAGTATTCTCCCGTAGATGTTGCTCCGACCAGGAAGCAACTGTATTCCGAAAATTGTCTCCGCCAGCCTCTTTTAAAGCCTTGTCCCCCCCACTTATCCGACACCTATCACTAAGGTGGCAGGGATGGATATCCATCCTCCAATCATATCCCTTGTTTCATTTGGGAAAAATACGCCACCTGGTCACCAAATTCCCAGGCAGATTAAGACATTCCGAAACGGCGACGTTGGTCCAGGTGTCAGTCAGTCGCAGCCCCTTTGTTGTTTATTCCGAAAGGCGAGACGGCGGGCGCAAGGAAAAACCCCTTCTTCCTAGCAAACAACTTGCTCATGCCGGAATATTTGCTATTTAAGTTCCCGAAAATTATAATAAAAATTTGGACGCGGGTTCTACTGCGCTACACTACTGGAGTGTTTTTATATGCGTTGTTTACTCTGCGTATCCTGTCCAAATATGGGCTTATTTCCTCACTAAATTGAAAGTAAAGATTTACTAGTATTATAATGCCTGTGTCTGATATAACTTCGAGACAGACCATGTGGTCATAACAGAATTGGCTGATTTGTACTATGGTGAGGGTTTACAGAGTAAACGATGGTCGCCCTGTGTTATGCTTCTTGACGTCAGAGGTTGACCGGTTACGGACCCGTTTTTCGTATATGGTTCTTGTATACATACAATATCGTACTCGCATTCCTCAACGAGTTTTCTAATTTCCTGCATTACAACGGTACTACGCATGTCATTTAATTGGGCAATTTTGATACTCCGATTTTTATGGAGTGTGGTAAACATAATGGGCCGCGAGGTCTGGTTTTTGTGGATCGAAGTCATTGTACAATTCTGTAATGCTTACAGCTTCCTCGCGCCGTTGTAATGCAGGCCATAGGTCTTTGGGGTCCGTGGGTATTCCTTCCACTTTCAGTAGCAAACAGGATTTTATGGCCTTTGGGGTGCAGGTTTCTGACCACATGCCTCATGCACCGGAATAAATTAGCCGGCTCTTCTATTTTCCGAAACAGTAAATTTTGTTCTTTGTCTTTATAGACACTTGTGGGGTCTATTTGATTAAATCTCTGGCTGTCCTCAAGCGGATCCTGTGTGCTCTTGTCATCGGTACTAGTGCCTTCTTCTTTCTTCTGCTGTCTCTCGCAGCCTTTGACGGAGGCTTGGGTTCAGTGTTTTTTGCCTGATGGGTGTGGGGATTTGATTTAGAGTCCATAGTCAGTTTTCTCCATCTCTCTTTGCAATAGCATTCTATACGAGGAAGTCCTTTGCAGTAATTGCAATGAAAGGTAGAAATAATCTACCTTTCTGGAGAATAAGGTTTCGGACTCTAGGTGAGACTTCCGCTACATGATGCACAGTTTCTTTGTCCTTAGGTCCTGTTTTAAACCTGAGTTGGAATTCGATTTCGAATTCCGTCTCGGTTAGGGACTCTTCGAAATTTAGTTCATACGCGGTTTCTTGAAGGTCTTTGTCGGTTATGTTTTTCGGAACGTCGTAGAGGATCACTTTTTCTTCTAATATTCATACACTTTTAGTTTTGCATTTTCCAAGATTTTTTCAGTATCCTTCTTGTTTTCTGTTTGGATTATAATTGTCTTTTTGTTTGACCTGATGGATTTTATGTTAATTTTATCTTTCCTGGGGTTTATTATCTCTTTTAATTTCTTCTGTTTTCCTTGTGTCTTCTCCGTCTTTGGGAGTGACAATTATCGTTGTTCCCTCCGGCTTATATAGCTTCGGGAATTTGTGCGCAGGTATTTTCGATTTCATGATGTTTGCGTATGTTTGTTTTGTTAGATTTGCATTATTGTTGTTTTCTTTCGTGTCCCGTTTAAGTCTTTTTCTAGGTTTCTAGGATTTTGTTTCGGACAGACCGATGACCTTAATCTTGTCCTCCCTGGGAATGATGATTTTAGTGAGATCCTTGGTCGTCTGCTCTTTTGGAGTGATGAAAATCACTTTTTCTTTCCTTGGAGCCAAGACCGGGTCAGGCCTTTTTTGCTGCATTTTTACCGGCTTCAGCTGTGGCCGTGGACGAGCCTGTGCAGCCTGCGCGTAGGTACGGGGTACCTCCTTTGCCGCCGCCAGAGCCTGTCCTGCCGTTGCTGACTTAAGTTCCTCGATCTCACTTTTCAGCGAGATCCGCTCTACTTTGAGCATTGAGAAAACTCGGTCTCGAATTGTCTCCAATATCTCGACCGAGCTCTTTCTATCGGCAACCAGACACTTCTCCTTGGTGAGTAGCGCCTTGACGGCGTCAAGGGCTTTGAAAATCCCCTGAGCTATGTCCATGCTCTCCTCCGTTTCACCGGAGGGCAGAGCAGCGGGAATAGTCTCTGGGGGAGACTTCTCTGCCGTCGATTGTTCAATCTCTGCAATTGGTACATCCTCGGAAGCAGCGGAAACAACGATACTCTTTAGATGTAGCCATAATGAGAGTTTGAAAATGTTTTGAGGTCCACGTTCGTCTCTGTAAATGGCACAGTGGTTCGTAGCTGATGACTTTTGTATTTACTGAAATCTTTTTTTTTTGTGAAATATTCTCATATCAGCCTTCCTCCTTGGGACGAGCATTACGTTACTTGATTGCAAGTAGTTTGCCAAACATGTCGCACTCGTATTCAATGATCCGTGTAGCGTCATTTAGTGCAGAAAAAGTTACATCAAGCCTTTTTTCGCATTCACCTTTGGCTCCCTTTCGGTTGGGTTTGCACTCATCGCTGATTCCAATTTAGTTTACTGATGTTTCCTGCAAAATTTCAGACCGGATTCTGTCCGGACCAGCTGCCTTATTGCGTTTACACTTTTTAATTGCCAGCTCAACCTGACTTATGGTGATTTCTTTCTCTGGTGAGACGTGGTTTTCTCGCCAGAGCGACCACATGTCTCTTGAGCTTTTGTTGTCCATGGTGTCGGACTGAGCATCATCACAGGGGAGTAATGTGCTTAGGATCACATCTGCTGTGTCCTGCCAGCCGGCCGTCATGGATCCGTCAGCCTTGCGAACCGTAGCGAGGGTCAGAGCAGTGTTGCGAGTCTATATGGAAGGCTCCAGACATCAGCCTCAATACTGCTTTCCACAAAGAGTTTCCAGCTGTCTTTTTTGGCACTAATTATGGCAGCTTTGTAAGCTGCAAGACATGACCGGTAGCTCGCTCGCGCCCTCGCCCAGGCAGGGGAGTCCCTGGTCCTGGCAAGGCGGTTGCGAATCTTACCGGACATCCTACGCAGCTCACTCAGCTCTGACGTCCACCATCTATTCCTCTTCTCTTTGGGAGGAAAGAGGACCCTCAACTTCTTATCACATGCTTATGTGATCCTGTTTGCACAGGAGTCAATATCCATATCATAGACTATGGGCACTGTACGCGACAGCTGCTCGTTGAGGCCAGACGAGTCGGCACGCTTCGTGTTCCACGCCCTACGCCAGTGATTCCACTGAACAGCGGGATTCTGTGCTCCGAACTCCGCTAGTAGCAACCGGTGGTCACTGTTCACGGCGTCCGGGAGGACGGTCCACCGCCTGAGCCGCGACTCTAGCCCGCTCGATGCAGCCATCACGTCAATGTTAGTCTCGAATCCTTGTGGGCTACTGTAAGTGGCCGGCTGGTTGCTCGCATTGAGGACGTGTAGTGCCATGCGTTCAAAAGTCTCGAGGACCTTTTCACCTTTATCATCAGTCGTACTAGCATGCCATTCCACTGCTTTCGCGTTCACGTCCGCAGTATATATGATACATCTGCAAATAGCATACTGCTTCACCTCAAGTAGCTTGTCCATGTGGAATTCGATGGGGTCTCTGAACTGACAGTAGTGGTTTATGACCACCGTCGTGTCTCCTCCCCACTTCAGTTCCACAACATTCATATGCGAGTCTGAACACTGACTGATCTTTGTGGCAGTTATCCTTGGATTCAGCACCACGATCGCCGCCATGGCGTCCGTGGGCTCATGCACTTGTGTCGCGTTAGACGGTTTGCCAATCAGTTTCCCGTATTTGAGGTACGGTTCCTGAATGCATAACACGTCCAAGCTTTGTTTGACCGCAGTTTCAGCTGCATCGAACATGGCTACAGAGCTTCTGGCAGCATTAAGTTGCCCTACGCGGAGCAAACCTGCGCGCCTAGCCATAGTCTGTTCTGGCGATGGATAGGCCTAGCAACCATTTATAAGTGGGGCAGTTTTCACCGCCTTTGCAGGTCCGCTTCTGGCCGCCCTTATTCCTGCGAGAGCAGGGAATGCAGGCAACCGGGTTGCTCTTCCTAGGGCAGACCTCGTGTTTACCCTCACCACATGTCAGACATGCTTCCTCCGAGCTACAGTACTTAGCCACATGACCGAGGTCGTGGCATTTATAGCACCTTGGGACCTGAAGGAAGTCCCGCACCTTGTGGGCGGAGAACTCGATGAAGAGTCTCCCCCTTTTAAGTAGTTGCTTTCGTGCATCAGGCGATGCCTCAATGACCAGTGGACCGTCCGTCTATCCCGAGGACCCGTTTTGACCGGGCCCTGAGGCTGTCTGGACTGATGCCATCTAGATTTTGCTCGGTTATAGCCTGAACGACCTCCTCCCCGTTAAGAGACGAGTCCACTCCAAGTACAATGAGTAGTGGCTTCCGCTTTCGCAGATTCTCCACTGTGTAGTCACCTAGACTGGGGTGATTCATCACCTTTTGCACGTCGGCCCCCGAGTCCACCACCAGCCTGATTGACCCGGATTTGGTTTCGGACAGACCGATGACCTTGATCTTGTCCTCCCTGGGCTTGATGATCTTGGTAAGTTCCTTGCGGACCTCCTTGGTCATCTTGCCCTGTGGCTCTTTCGGAGTGTTGAAAATCACTGTTTCTTTCCTTGGAGCCAAGGCCGGGACAGGCCTTTTTTGCTGAGTTTTGACGGCGTCAAGGGCCTTGAAAATCCCCTGAGCTATATCCATACTCTTCTCCGTTTTACCGGAGGGCAGAGCAGCGGGAATAGTCTCTGGGGGAGACTTCTCTGCCGTCGATTGTTCAATCTCTGCAATTGGTACATCCTCGGAAGCAGCGGAAAAAACGATACTCTTTAGATGTAGCCATAATGAGAGTTTGAAAATGTTTTGAGGTCCACGTTCGTCTCTGTAAATGGCACAGTGGTTCGTAGCTGATGACTTTTATATTTACTGAAATGTTTTTTTTTGAGAAATATTCTCATTATTTTGGATTGGATATCAGCCTTCCTCCTTGGGACGAGCATTACGTTACTTGATTGCAAGTAGTTTGCCGAACATGTCGCACTCGTATTCAATGATCCGTGTAGCGTCATTTAGTGCAAGCCTTTTTTCGCATTCACCTTTGGCTCCCTTTCGGTTGGGTTTGCACTCATCGCTGATTCCAATTCAGTTTACTCATGTTGTAGGAAAATTAATGAATTGCGCAGATATTGTCGGTATTATTTTGAAAGTTGTATATAAGGATGGGGAAATTAATTTATGCCAAGACCTCTTTGTAGGATTACTTGAACAATGGCAATTTTCATCACATGAAAATTTGTTATTCACTTAAACTACATGAACAATTAGAAAAAATGCTTGTATTTTAAAATATTAGCATTTGGAATATGTATGGAAAAAATCGGGACAATTCTTAATATTTATAAGGAAAATAGGTTTGTCGTACCTGAACTTTTGAAGTTAAGGAAAATACATTTTTCTGTAAAAAGTAATGATTATAAATAGTAATATCATCTTCGAAGTCTTTAGCCTCCACCTCGTTGTTCTTGTCTTCATCCTTGTAATTGATTTCGGGAACAATGTCGACAACTGTCGAAAGTTAGAATGAAAAATAAAATTCCTTCCTAAAAATAGGAAAGTTCTTTCCTCGCCATATTAATCAATAATTGCTGGAGAGTTTTGTGTTCAAACGCACGATAATGACCACGAACACATTAAGTGTAGTGTAGTAGCAAATTAGTTAATTTAATATGAAATTATAGTATTTTAAAGAGTTGTTTTCGCACTCGTAGAGTCAAAACTGACCCCGGGGTGGGGGATATTATTAAATATTTAATGAATTTAAGTAATTTTTATTTACATTTAAAGAAAAAACAAATTTTAAATGGGGTCCTGCGCGAAGATTACTTGTACAAATATAAATAATTAAAGGGAACGATTTTGAACTTCTCAGGGTTAAATTATTAGTTGCAGCAGTTTCCGTTCACTGAACGAACCGGTTTTGTTCGCCTTTGCGTCTTGGTGCGGATTTACATGCGATTGGACTTCCTTCTCGTTGTTCTGGATGATCCTGGAGCTGCTGGTAAATTAAGGAAGACTAGTCTTTTCATCCTTCCTTCGTTCTCCTCGGATAATAACACTTCAATCCTTTGCTGCTATCTCGGAAGTCTCACACCATGCAGCTGCTGCTGCTTCCTCCCATGATCAATACACACGCTTCATACTCTCCTCTACCTGTCAATCCTTACATTATACTGCCAATTTTTCCGCCCTTCACCTTCGCAGGTCACCTCAGTATATGCCCCCTCCAAGGGATAAAACTATCACGTGACAATTGTTTGCTGTACTCTTCGTCAAGCGCGGGAGATTTTTTTTTGATGGAACAGACTTGTCTGTAGGAAAACCCGAAAGGTGAAACGCTCTCTCAGCGAAAAACAAGCCTACCGTTATAAGCACGCGACAAAATTTTTGTATAATTTAAAATAAATAGGAATAAAAATTGGGCAGGGTTGTTCTGCGCTACAGGGGTTTCGTGGCCGTGATCGCTGCGGAATGGAGCGAGTGTTTATGAGAACCTAGCGCAGGTAGAAGGGCACGAGCAGTGGGACTGCCGTTTGAAGGGGATTACTCCTTCGGTCAGGACCACCATCATCCCTTGCAACAAATCTCCCCCCCCCCAAGAAGTGGTCATTCTGGAAAGGGGAGCCCGGGAACAGCATCTGTACTCTATCTATTTCTGGTTATTCAAATTCATTAATTTCAATCTAAAATCAGGTTAAGCTGTATGCACTAGTCAATCACTGATATCCTCACGAGTTTCGCAGAAGACTCTTTACAGCGCATGTTATAAATTACTGTGGTGGTCTTGTCGGCTGTTTCCATCAGTCTACTCATCTCCCCTAACCTGACTTGTAGCGGGCCAACTACACTACACAAGATGCAAGATTACTGTGGCATCCCCTCATACTGCCGAATGCTGGCTAGAAAAGGTTCCAGTTGCTGACCTCCTTTGGCACCTTTAAGAATGTGTTTCTCTTTAGTCGGTGGTGGGAGTGGACTGTGTTTTTTGATGAGTTGGGAATTATTCCCCTGCGGAGGTTGGCGACCACACCAAAATGCACAAGTAAGTGTTCGAGACTCACCGACTAAATGTTGATGCTGCAGTTCCACGTTGGCTTCTGGCGTGGATGTTGCGAGATCTCTCAAGATGCGATGCGTTGCGTTGGTAGAGCTGAACTGACTCCTTAGACTGCCGAAAGCGGAATTATGGCTGAATCGATGGCTAGCCGAATGTGGAAAATGTCCACTAGCAGAAAGTCACTGTCTCCGACCAACTGTACGATGGATTAACCGCAGATAAGACTGCAGCGCGTAAACAACTGCAGCTCTATACAGCCAAGAGACTCTCATAACACAAAACCGATACATAGTGGCGCGACCAGTCGGTAAAACCTTAAAATACACTACTTCTAAAACATACACGTGTGGTTATTATAATTAATAAATTTGTTTTATTTTTTATTTTTTTAAATATACATCTTAATCAGCGAATTCGTCAGTATCACTGTTCTATGTACTCCAAACCGTTAAGCTGAATTACTACGGTGCAATTTTCAGGAAAAATCTTGGACGATGTGGTCCTTTTTCCCCCCAGCAGCAACACTGTTAAATATTTTTAATACCGCCACATGTCAGGACCTGCGGTGGCAGCAGAGCGCGGTTACCTGAGGTGTGCCATTGCTCCCTCCTTTGGGAAAGCTGCTGTTAATTCCGAGTCCTCCGTCGTTGGCCCGACGTAAGGTGATCCAGTTCCTCCTGGTCTTGGGCTGGCAGTCGTCATTGCTACATCTTAGCCTCCGTACCATTACCACTGCAGGTCCTTGAGATGTGGCAATATGGTCGATACAGGCTTTTCCACAAATCCCCTGTATGTAACGCCTTTGTTCTATTAATGCTACGTCATTTATTCTTTGCATTAGCCGTGTTATCTGTAATGAAAACTCTTCAAGTGGGGTAAAATTAATTTCATTATATATAATAATATGATACTGAGGGGGAATGTAAAAGGAGGAAATATAAAAGTTTAAGTTAAATTCTAAGTTTTAATCATAATAAACATCAAAGTTATTCACACGTTATGGATAATATAAATGAAAGGAAAAGGACAATTCATTAGACTTTAATCTCAGGGTTCTACAGTGGGGTGAACGAAGAGCATTTGTTCGTTCCCCTAATGGCAATAGGCCTGGCAAATGTGAACCCAAAAGTCAAAATATGGGTACGACACTGATAAAAATGCGTATGTTTCTATATGCTGGTTGATTGGTTGCTGCTACCAGATGGTCTCGGTCTGCTGTCTCCCTTACTCTCCTTCCCAGTTGCATCTTAGGTTTTTTCCCCCCAATGTCTCTCCGTTTCCCCGACAGCATCTGTTGACAAGCTCTCTCCGCTCTCCCGACAACTTCTTCTCTGCTCTCCCAATCTAGTAATCCTAATCCCGATCTCCCAAACTTTCCTCCGTCGTCACTTCGGTCGGACGCGACACAATCTTCAGCCACCAATCAGATGTTGTCCACCAGTCTGACAATTGCAGCCCATAGAATATTCTTTACCTTGGGAGTGCGGCGTAAATGCTGCACATGTTACGCATTTAGCCGTAGCATTCCAGATTCTTCGTGGACCTTCCGTTTTTCCCGGCCGGTCCTCCAAATTAGCAAATTGCCTCCAGCATGCATTTAAGTGCAAACCATTGTCGTGTATGATGATGATGACGCCTAAATACACTGTGTATCAATCACCTTCACGTGAGACCGCCCAGCAGATCCAAGCAGCAGCCCTCACAGCTCTGCACTAACCTGTCATCCAGGGCTGATCAAACCGACTCAACAGCGAAACCAATCCAACATTTGTGTGACTGGTACACTTGCCAATGTTGTTAATGTCTTCCTCAATTTTATAATTGAGGTTGCAGCTTAAACTATTACATGATCCTCTTTGGTCATATCTTCCCCCTAATGATTTTAGGTCACTAACATCATCACAAAGCTGTGCACTAGGTTTTTCAAATACCAAAGACATATCATAATCATTTCCTAGAGAAGTTTTCAACAATTCTGCCATATCCCGCCCATTGACTACTTCCAAGAATCCTTTTGGTGGTTATTTTACTCACCAATTTTTTTTGCTTGCACTTTTGGTGAAGATTGGGCAATTTTGTTCAACCAACACTTCCATGGATAGACATTTGGCACTCAACTTGACTATCCAATAAATCAAATCTATTGGACGTGACAAGTGAGTCCAGGGATTTTGGATAGAGTGCCTCTGCCTGGCTTAACAGTAATCCAACTGTTTTCTCTAGCTTTATTAGTTTCGCTGCAATTTTCAGCTTTAAGAGTTTGGAGCTCAGACTTTAGCTTCAGAATAAGATCATCCTTTACCCTTACAATTTTGTAGTGCTTACCAAAAACACAATTGTCCTCCACTAACCTCATTACGTGTGACGTTGCAGCAACGCGGCGGCGACATTCATTGCACTGTGCACCAATCTTAACAGGTCTGCGACATATACATTTGGTATCCATTCTGATACTTATACAACTACAATTCTTTGACTGAAGCTTTAATAGATGTAATTACAAGAAATGCGTACACAAGGCTCAAGAGAATGTATTGTAAATGATGGGGGGATATTATTTAAATGAATTTAATTATTGAGTTTAAATATATATATATATATATTTATTAATTATAATCTCAGGGTATTAATGATTTGGGTAATCACGTGTAGCAGATCAGTTCGTTGACGAACCTGAGTTGTCTTCATGGGCGTCTCGCTGTAATTTCCGTGTTGTGGAACTTGAAGCGGCCGGTCGACATAAGCACGAAGTCTTCCTTTCCTTGTTGCTAATGCCTTTCTTCCCTGCTTCCTGGACTGCTCAAAGCATGGTCGCCGCTGCCACCTCACCACCAATCTCCTCTCTCCATCCACTTCACGATCTCTCCAAAAATCTCTCCAATCTTCTCTCTCTATCTCCTCTCTCCATCCACTTCACGATCTCTCCAAAATCTCCCCTAAAATTGTCTCCGCCAGCCTCTTTAAAGCATTGTCCCCACTAATCCGACACCTATCACTAAGGTGGCACAGGGATGATGGATATCCATCCTCCAATCATATCCCTTGTTTCATTTGGGGAAAATACGCCACCTGGTCACCAAATTCCCAGGCAGATTAAGACATTCCGAAACGGCGACGTTGGTCCAGGTGTCAGTCAGTCGCAGCCCCTTTGTTGTTTATTCCGAAAGGCGAGACGGCGGGCGCAAGGAAAAACCCCTTCTTCCTAGCAAACAACTTGCTCATGCCGGAATATTTGCTATTTAAGTTCCCGAAAATTATAATAAAAATTTGGACGCGGGTTCTCTACTGCGCTACAGTATATATGTCGTTTATCTAAGTAAGATAAGGTTTAACACTCGGTTTCTGTTAATTAGTACACTAATTTGTAAAGTTAAATATTTCTTACAAATTTATACTGATATTAAATTAGGAATTAATAAGTTTCTTAATTACAAAATCCCGACGAGACGCCTAGGACTTACTTTCTAAAAAAAATATAAAACTTACTTTATAGTAGCTGAATACACTTATTAAACACAGACTTTTAAGCCTAACGTTCTCTAGACTTTAAACTTTATCTTATTTTAGGTTATGTTAGCACTAAAAACGAAATCCCTTAGTTTTAATATTAATCTTAAGAGACGGGCAGCTACTTTTATTATATAAAGTACAGTGTTGATTACTTATATAATTAAACACAGAATTAAGTTAAATATTACAATAAGAAACACCTTTTTAATTAATTTTTATATCACACAATCTGCTGCCTCGTACTCAGCGCGCCAATCGATATATCGATATTACATATCTTTAGCTGCAATATTTTTTTTTTTCCACATACGCCGAAACCAGTTCAATGGGGGTTTCAACTCGCAGTGAGCTACGGGCTGCCAAATTAGTTCTACATCCGGCCTTAACTCTTTCGTTATAATGTCTACCCTTCTTTTTTTTGGGGGGGGAGGGCGCGGCAGGCCACAATATTTCCTGATTTCTAATAATTCTGCTTATGTCAGCGCAATCAGTTCTGACAGGGCACGGCTTTTCATTGACACAATTACAAAAATTTGTTTTTTTTTCTTCCATGACATAGTTGGAATTTTTGTTGAGCTGTCGTCGTCGCACATCGTATGATCAATTAGTACAGCAGATTTTTTAAGGGAAGCGTCCAACACACACCCCCTGTGCCATTCCCCGAAATTCATTTGTTTGTGATAGTCATTGGTTCCCAACGAAACAAAATCTTTACTGCCCTGTAAGAAAAAAATAATGAAACCATTTTCCAATTTACAATTACCGGAGCTTTCGACCGTATGGTCATTCTCGACTAAAAATGAAACATAAAATTAACACTCATTGCATAAATTAACAGCACATCGCCATCAATAAGACCTTACCTATTACAAAACAAATTATGTATTATATAAATTCTCGTCAACATAAATTTTCATATTGCATACTGTGTGGTTCAGTCGCATACAGCGCAATTAGCCTAGAAATAAACTGCTGTTTCAGTTTTCCTCCGCTGGGTCAGTATTTACGACCTTCACGGTTCTGTCTTCATCGGCCTTCTACAGTCTTGTCTTTTCATAAAAATTCGTGCTCCGCGGCTTCTATTACCAAACGGGTAAATTCATCCGCGCCTTTAATTTTTCGTACCCGTGGTCCGCGGTGTCTCCCTTGGACATTTCTTTCGTCTGATAAACAGACCTGTTGGTCGATTTCTTTGCACGTTCTCCTTTATAGTGCATTCCTATCTCTTTGTCAAGAGTTCGTGCAACTGGCTTAAACGTCCTCCAGTTAGTGAGACTGAACCCCCTTGTTCCTCCATAACTCTCAGGTTAACTATTGAGCTTCTTATCTTCGTTAAACAAGATGCTGCCTCATCAGATATCATGATAGATTCCTTCTCTTTTATTAGACTTCCAATTCCTTGGCCGACTATATACACCTCGTTGGTCCAAGAATGAGAGTACATTGATCGGACAACTTGAACTCTTTCTGTTAATCTCATCATTTCAAGCATATATACTGCAAATGTAGATCCCCGAGTGAATGATGATTTGACTATTAGTCATATATCCTTAACCGCGCAACCAATTATTACCTTCTCTAATGTAAGAAAGAGGTTGATAACCTCCTCCTTCCTTCCCAAAAACTTGGGCATCACAGGTAATTAGGAATAGATTTTTTGATAAGGACTTGTCTGAGATTTCTTGAACGAGAAAGGTTCCTGTTGCATCGCAGACTCTTAGACTGATGTTCCTGTATGTTAGTCTCTTGTGGGAGGTCAGAGGACGATCATCTAGGTCAGGAACACGGGTGATTCCTTCCGGAATGTCATCTGATAATGTATTGTAGACAAATGAAGCATGAGGATACATAGATCATAATAATAAACGAACAAATCCTTTGTCACAGAGTTGTAACCTCAACATCAATGTAACGTCACCAGTCTTATTCGAAAACTCTACGAGCGAGCCTTTGTGGAATCTATGTATCTGTCCGTTAGGCTCCACTTCGTTTTTTCTTGTTTTCGGCCTTGCAATGCTCAAGCGCCTATCTGTCTCTCTTGTTGAAGATTAGTATCCTCGCCATTAAGGCAATGTATAGAGTCTGTATTCCAGTAATCCAAACTCTACGAGTCTTGTTGAATCTGTGTATCTGTCCGTTAGGCTCCACTTCGTTTTTTCTTGTTTTCGGCCTTGCAATGCTCAAGCGCCTTTCTATCTCTCTTGTCCAAGATTAGTATCCTCGCCATTAAGGCAATGTATAGAGTCTGTATTCCACTATTCCAAACTGTACGAGTCTTGTGGAATCTGTGTATCTGTCCGTTAGGCTCCACTTCGTTTTTTCTTGTTTTCGGCCTTGCAATGCTCAAGCGCCTTTCTATCTCTCTTGTCCAAGATTAGTATCCTCGCCATTAAGGCAATGTATAGAGTCTGTATTCCACTATTCCAAACTGTACGAGTCTTGTGGAATCTGTGTATCTGTCCGTTAGGCTCCACTTCGTTTTTTCTTGTTTTCGGCCTTGCAATGCTCAAGCGCCTATCTGTCTCTCTTGTTGAAGATTAGTATCCTCGCCATTAAGGCAATGTATAGAGTCTGTATTCCAAACTCTACGAGTCTTGTTGAATCTGTGTATCTGTCCGTTAGGCTCCACTTCGTTTTTTCTTGTTTTCGGCCTTGCAATGCTCAAGCGCCTATCTGTCTCTCTTGTTGAAGATTAGTATCCTCGCCATTAAGGCAATGTATAGAGTCTGTATTCCAGTAATCCAAACTCTACGAGTCTTGTTGAATCTGTGTATCTGTCCGTTAGGCTCCACTTCGTTTTTTCTTGTTTTCGGCCTTGCAATGCTCAAGCGCCTATCTGTCTCTCTTGTTGAAGATTAGTATCCTCGCCATTAAGGCAATGTATAGAGTCTGTATTCCAGTAATCCAAACTCTACGAGTCTTGTTGAATCTGTGTATCTGTCCGTTAGGCTCCACTTCGTTTTTTCTTGTTTTCGGCCTTGCAATGCTCAAGCGCCTTTCTGTCTCTCTTGTCCAAGATTGGTATCCTCGCCATTCTGTCTCTCTTGTCCAAGATTGGTATCCTCGCCATTCTGTCTCTCTTGTCCAAGATTGGTATCCTCGCCATTCTGTCTCTCTTGTCCAAGATTGGTATCCTCGCCATTCTGTCTCTCTTGTCCAAGATTGGTATCCTCGCCATTCTGTCTCTCTTGTCCAAGATTGGTATCCTCGCCATTCTGTCTCTTGTCCAAGATTGGTATCCTCGCCATTCTGTCTCTTGTCCAAGATTGGTATCCTCGCCATTGATATTATACTGATGCATCTACGAACCATAATAATCCCCCAAAATCTACTAACCATAATAATCCCCCAAAATCTACTAACCATAATAATCCCCCAAAATCTCATTTCCATCTTATTATGCCTCGCCTTTTTCTGCCTGTGAACTTTCTCCTAGGCCAGACGACCAGAGTTGTTTTTATGATGTAATTGATGTTATACTGATGCATCTACTAACCATAATAATCCCCCCAAAATCTCCTTTCCATCTTATTATGCCTCGCCTTTTTCTGCCTGTGAACTTTCTCCTAGGCCAGACGACCAGAGTTGTTTTTATGATGTAATTGATGTTATACTGATGCATCTTCTAACCATAATAATCCCCCCAAAATCTCCTTTCCATCTTATTATGCCTCGCCTTTTTCTGCCTGTGAACTTTCTCCTAGGCCAGACGACCAGAGTTGTTTTTATGATGTAATTGATGTTATACTGATGCATCTTCTAACCATAATAATCCCCCCAAAATCTCCTTTCCATCTTATTATGCCTCGCCTTTTTCTGCCTGTGAACTTTCTCCTAGGCCAGACGACCAGAGTTGTTTTTATGATGTAATTGATGTTATACTGATGCATCTACTAACCATAATAATCCCCCAAAATCTACTATCCATAATAATCCCCCAAAATCTACTATCCATAATAATCCCCCAAAATCTTCTAACCATAATAATCCCCCAAAATCTCCTTTCCATCTTATTATGCCTCGCCTTTTTCTGCCTGTGAACTTTCTCCTAGGCCAGACGACCAGAGTTGTTTTTATGATGTAATTGATGTTATACTGATGCATCTTCTAACCATAATAATCTTGTAATAATATTGTAACGGGATGTTTTCTAGTCTCAAACTCAGGCCTGACCAGCCGTTCCCGCTGAATTTGGTCACATTCTTCCTTCGCTGCCAGTAGTGTTGGGACGTGTTGTTTTGTTTACGTTCTTCGCTACGAGAGCCGCGTGTAGGTGTAACTGTGTACCAAGGCCCCTGAAGGCTTAACCTGGGGTTATCAGCGTAATGCAAAGTCAATTTTGTCAAATTCTCGGAACCAAATATGTGAAAGTGGTGACTGGAGACCCACCTGCTGGTCAACCAAGCTGCAGGGATTTGCTGCCTCACTTGTGCGTTGTTTTTACTGGAACTTAATCTCACCTGCAAACCCGACGGAATCAACAAAACACCGGGAGGTGACGGAGTAGCTGCTGACACAACGCATCGCAGAACTTCACCACAGACTCAACAGAGGATCCATCTACCATCATATCAACTTACAACCGTCGCAAAACCTCAATAGATACTCAACCTCCTTCCC
Source organism: Eucriotettix oculatus (assembly GCA_034510155.1). Lineage (NCBI taxonomy): Eukaryota > Metazoa > Arthropoda > Insecta > Orthoptera > Tetrigidae > Eucriotettix > Eucriotettix oculatus. The sequence goes on along the minus strand of CM067376.1, from coordinate 8,104,424 downwards.
CTATTTTTCAATCTTCTACCATAAAAAAGAACGTAAAGTGAAACGAAATTATCAGGACCCCCCTCTACCTCCAGAAACAATTCCACACAAATGAAAAGTAAAGTCAATGGTTTTTTACTCCATTATTTTTCCTGCATAGAGAAAAGTTAAATTAACATTTTTCATATCTTTTAAATACAACCATGACACTTTGTTGCACCAGACGGTCGCGCTGCCCGAGGGAAAGGTCTCAAGACCAATCTGTTCCTGGGGCAGTGGGGTGCAGTCACGAATGACTGCCCCCCATATCTTAAGCTCATGCCGCATTCATGAACTTACGAGATTCCATCTAGGTCGCTGGAAACCGTTACTGCCACGCCGAGGCCGACGAGTGGGGCTCCCCCCGCAGTATCTGCTGGATTTCTCCAACAACCGTGACTTCTAAAGCTGTAAAAAATTAACGACTATTCAGAACAAAAATTTGTTTTTTTTTGATAAACCGTTATTTTAAAACATTGTAATGAAGAAAAAGGCTTTGCTCTTTATTAATTAAACAAGGAATGAATATGTAATTAAAAATGGAAGGATGATTTGATAAACAACTCCAATTTACAAGCTAAAAAAGGTTCAAATTCATTAATACTAATTACCAAAAAAAAGGTTAAAATGCGTACAGAGAAAAGTTTATTATATGTTGGGATCTAAGTACACTCTCCTTTTCCCAGGGGATTTTGGGCCAAGTAGCAGAGACGTTTTTGAAAAACAAATCAACTGTGTCCGCCAATGCATGTTATAGAGGGCGCGGGTCTCACCAGCGTCCAATTATTCAGGCCATCAGCATACCAGCAGCAAGGGTGAAAGAGGGGCGATGCTCCAGCTCATGGATCATCAGGTTCACCGAAAACTGGTCAGGCTGTTGAGAGAAGCAAGCATATTGCAGGCTTGCGCACTCTCGCTCGGGTTTCAAACCCGACGCGTCCTTCGCCGTAACTGCCGCAAGACTCTTGAGGTAACCAACTTTCCATTTCGGGTTCACATTCCTGCTTTCCCCGCTCCTTAACTTGTCTTTATGGAGGCCTCCCCCACAGCTGTCCGACCCTCTTCTGACCATCGCGTCGCCATTGTTCGCAAAGCTGCAAAAAAAACAACAACGTCCACGTCCAGACTCGCCGCTGTCTTGCCATCGTGATAAAATTTATTAAATACTGGATTTTCGATAATGTACGCCACAACATATTGATGAAGTAAAAAAAATTTAATTGCAAAATGTATTGTAATATCATCCTCTTCATGGGATACGACATTAATTTATTACTGAACAAATTTTAATCGGTTTGAAAATTTTATATTTATCAACTTTACGATGCTTACGTGAAACAATGTCTGAGGGGGATTTTGGGTTTCTCGAGAAGTGGAGTACGCAGTTAGCTTAAAAATAGAAAAGGAATCGTATAAATTTATACAATCAGCACAATGGGCAACTTTCACAGCTTTGATGAAGTTACCCACAATTACTACAGGGCCAACAAACATTCAACCTCACGAATGTTTCCGCGTCTCTCTGGCTTTAGTGCGTCTTGCAGGTTTTTTTTTACGTCGATGAATGTAGTGTTATCCAGGTCCAACTCCTCATTTGCTCTCTTTCCCACTGATTCGTCCGACTGACTTCGTTGTCCTTTCTCTCCGCAACTGCTTGACTGCTTCTCTCTCCCCCACAACTGATTTGATCGTCTCAGCCTCAGAACGGCTCCTTTTTTAACTTCTCGCCCCCCCCCCGGAAGTTCCCCGCCATCTGTTTTTTTCCACAAAATTCCGGAGTTCCCCTCTGGATTTTCTTAAACGCCAGAGGGACTTTCCCGCGGGGGATCCCCTCGGGATTTTACCCATTTTCAGCCAATTTGTTGGCCTCTATAGTCGCGCACATTGTAAGCCCAACTGCACTTCACAATGACACCATTGAACTAAAATCAGCAGGCACCTGCGTTTTTTACATTACAGTATGGTTATTATATTTGTCAGAATGGAAAATGTTACAAAACTAACCATGAAGCTGAATTTGAACTTTCTGTACACTTTTTATAACTAGATTGAACATATATCATACATTTTTTTGTAGAGGTTCCACGATTGCAATGAGATGAGTGATGGGTACAACACGTGCATCTTCCCTCTGGGGGAACTAGACGGCCCATGAGGAGGTAAAATCTTTACCATGACATCAAGTTCTTCTGCATTTACTTCCTTCACTCACCATACCAAAATACCATTAAAGTGTCGTAAATATGAGCGATGAAACATCCAGGATATAAATCTTCTTTTTTCACAAATAAAGTTTGCTGCTTGTTACACAAGTATGAAAGTAAAAGCCGGTGTTTCATCACCACTAATTCGTCTAGCCTCGATCATCCCAAATTCATTTATTGGCTGAAGGCTGTGGAAAGATCTTGTTCCTGGAATAGTTTGAACGTCTTTGAAGCGACTTTCCAAATTTAGGCGTGTCGTACCAACTGCTCCTTAAGAAATAAATTGGAAGTTAATATTTGTAATTGTGTGTTTGCAAAACTCAAAAAAGATCATTTGTTGTTATTTTAGTGACCAGATGTCGTTGAAGACTTTGTTTCTTAGCTAAACGTTTTGCAGCGCCTCCTATTCCATCGCCTTCTGTTTTACCATGACTGGTTGCAAAAAAAATGGCCACTGGGCTTGCTTTGAGCTGCAACCAAATTTATAAAGTTATATTTATATTTTCCAGCAGAAACCATCACTGAAATAATGAATGTTTGTTGCATGTTACGTTTCAGAAAGGACATAACGGGTTTTTTAAATCTCATATACCATACTCGCATGTTTTAGGTCATAAGATATATTTCAAAGTCATAAAATCAGTTTTTTATTGCTTGCATCATTGCAGTGAATCTTGACAGGGTGAATGGTGCACGAATCTAAGGTCCAATGGTAACCTTGAGCTGCTGCTTGTAATGTGAAAGCATAGTTTTCACTAAAATCCAACGAGATAAGTTGCGATTTAGCAATGTAGCTTTTTATTTAGTCATTTACTGTAGTTGATTGAGTGCTTTGGTGAATTTCTTGTGTATGCCCCGTAGTAGGACAGGAGGTTGGTCGGAGTGATTTCGTACTCTCTACGGGCAACTCGTAAAATTTGGTTAATTACCTTAACCGCTCTAGAACCTCTTTAAAGTGAGCCATAAAGTTTAATTTCTCATCGAGTGCTACCCCAAGGTACTTCACCTCCCTGCAGACGGCAATTGACGTCCCGCGGTATTTGATAATAGGTTGGCGATCTAGGTAGTTGGGTTTTCTGGGTAGACACTAGAAGAGTAGGCAATTAAAGTAAAATCAAGGCAAGACAAAGCAATGTGATCTCAACTCATTATTGATTGTTCCATTGAATCACAACTTGTTAATCATGGGTCATCTCTTCTGCTCCCTCAATAGGAAGAACTGGATCTTGTACAGGTACTTGCGGTAGCCGAAATTCATTCCTGACAAAGGAAGACCCAGATGGAAATAGATCTAACCAGATCATCTGAAGGGCCACTCTTTGGGTCTCATTCCCGCTTAAGACTCCGTATAAAAAGTCAAAGGCTGAGTTTTGGCCTTTTACCTTCTTGTAATCTGGAACACCACCTCTATCTGGATTATCCGCTATTAGTCCCGATGTGAACCATTTTAAACCACAAGAGGATCTATCAACTTCTTCAAAATGGATCTGACATATCTTTTCCCAAGCCAGTGAGATAATAGCACTTCCAAGAATATCACTCATTCCAGGTGAAGGGATTATTGAGGAGATGAATGGTTGGTTCATCTTATGTGTGGCACACCATCTATCGAGTACTTGTAGGACTTTCGTCCCCTTTTCCTTGATATATTTCCTGGACGATCATTCTACTACAATCGTATGGTCATCCGCGTATGCAACTGCTATTTTAACGGCTGACTCTGACTTTAGCTTTGCTAGGAACGTGTCAATGTAAATGTTCCACAACAGCGGGCCAAGAACTGATCCTTGTGGGCATCCTTTTTCTATGCGTCTTTGAGCCTTACCTTGCGCGGTACATAGCTCCACGGATCGCTGCCTGCAGTAATCCATGATTATGGCAATGAGCGCGTCGTCGATACCCCTGAAAACAAGAGTCTCGAGTAGCGCAGGCCACCACATATTATCAAAGGCTCCGGTGAAATCTACAAGTACGGCCATCTGATATTTTTCATTTGAATCTCGCAAGCAGTTTACTACCTTTAAAATGGCATCTGTAGTCGACCGTCCTTTACGGAAGCCGAACTGCAGATCGTCTAATCCGCCAGTAGCGTCAACGTTCGCCAGTAGTCGCTCAGCGAGGATTCTCTCTAGCACCTTACCCATGATGCTCAGTAGGCATATCGGTCTATAAGACTTTGGGTCGGACGGGTCCTTCCCTTTGCCTTTGAAAATCAGCACCATTTGAGCCTTCTTCCAAATCACCGGGAACCTGCGAGCCCTAAGACACGCATTGAAGAAGAGCTGCAAAACTGGCGTTATTGTTTTTGCCGTTTCCTGCAAAATTTCAGACCGGATTCTGTCCGGACCAGCTGCCTTATTGCGTTTACACTTATTGATTGCCAGCTCAACCTGACGTCTGGTGATTTCATGCTCTGTTGTGAGAGGGGTGTGGCTTTCTCGCCAGAGAGACCACATGTCTCTTGAGCTCTTGTTGTCCACAGTGTCGGACCGAGCATCATCACAGGGAAGTAATGTGCTCAGGATCACGTCCGCTGTGTCCTGCCAGCCGGCCGTCATGGATCCATCAGCCTTACGAACCGTAGCGAGGGTCAGAGCAGTGTTGCTCCTCTCCCGAGCGAGTCTATAAGGGAGACTGAAGACATCAGCTTTAATACTGCTTTCCACAAAAAGTTTCCAGCTGTCTTTTTTGGCACTAATAATGGCAGCTCTGTAAGCTGTGAGGCACGACCGGTAGCTCGCGCGCGCCCGCGCCCAGGCAGGGGAGTCCCTGGTCCGGGCGAGACGATTGCGAAGTCTGCCGGTCCTCCTCCGCAGCTCACTTAGCTCTGATGTCCACCAACTATTTCTCTTCTCTTTGGGAGGAACGAGGACCCTCAACTTCTTATCACAGGCTTCTGTGATCCACTTTGTGATCCTGTCTGCACAGGAATCAATATTCATATCATTGACCTTAGGCATCGTCCGCAACAACTGCTCGTTAAGGCCAGGCCAGTCGGCTCGCTTCGTGTTCCACGCCCTGCGCCAGTGATCCCACTGGACAGTGGGATTCTGTGCACCGAATTCCGCTAGCAGCAACCGGTGGTCACTGTTCACGGCGTCCGGGAGGACGGTCCACCGCCTGAGCCGCGTCTCCAACCCGCTCGATGCAGCCATCACGTCAATGTTAGTCTCGAATCCTTGTGGGCCTCTGTAAGTGGCCGGCTGGTTGCTCGCATTGAGGACGTGTAGTGCCATGCGTTCAAAAGTCTCGAGGACCTTTTCACCTTTGTCATCTGTCGTACTAGCGTGTCATTCTACTGCTTTCGCGTTCACGTCCGCAGTATATATGATACATCTGCAAATAGCATACTGCTTCACCTCAAGTAGCTTGTCCATGTGGAATTCGATGGGGTCTCTGAACTGACAGTAGTGGTTTATGACCACCGTCGTGTCTCCTCCCCACTTCAGTTCCACAACATTCATATGCGAGTCTGAACACTGACTGATCTTTGTGACAGTAATCCTTGGATTCAGCACCACAATCGCCGCCATGGCGTCCGTGGGCTCATGCACTTGTGTCGCGTTAGACGGTTTGCCAATCAGTTTCCCGTATTTGAGGTACGGTTCTTGAATGCATAACACGTCCAAGCTTTGTTTGACCGCAGTTTCAGCTGCATGGAACATGGCTATAGAGCTTCTGGCAGCATTAATTTGCCCTACGCGGAGCAAACCTGCTTGCCTAGCCATAGTCGGTTCTGGCGATATCGGCCGATAGTTATTGGGGTCCCTGCGATCCTTTCCTGGCTTCGGGATGGCGCAGATGATTTCGTGCCTCCATGTGCGCGGGAATCTCCTCTGTCGCAGGAGGACGTTGAAGATACGCCACACATACTCGATGGCCTCGGGTGGCAGGTTCCTCAGGAGGATGTTGGGTAGCCCATCGCCCCCTGGCGCCTTGTTGGTCTGTAGCTTCCGGAGGATTCCTCGCAGCTCGTCGGTAGACACCTCGGGGATGTCTTCATCCTGTTTCCTGAAAAAATATTTAATTAGATATTTGTTGACATACTCCACCTGTGCTAAGTCTATTGGACTGGGCGAAAGTCTCCTTCAAAGGCGTCCGAGGGACTGTAAGCCGCTAGTGCTTCAGCCTCGCCTTTTTTTACTCTCAGGTGTGGAATACGTGTCCTCTTCTTCACGTAGCTTCTCGTTGCCTGCCAGATAGTTCCGTCAGTAACGCAAATACTCATCAGCCGCGCTTCCCACAGCTTCTCTGTGCTTCTGGGTTGCGGCTCGAATTTCCCGGATGAGCTTGTTCCTATGAGCCTTGGCTGGCTTGTCCCGCGTGTCCTGCCAGCACTTTCTGGCACGGTTCTTCTCCCTGACGAGGTCCATGATGCTCGCGGGGAGTGACGGCGCCCGCTGGGGGCTGCCGGTCGTCAGGGTCCAGACGTCTCGTTGTCGCAGTGGACGGTCATCTCCGTGATGAACTCCACTGCCGGCTCGGTGTCCTCAGGATCGGGGGCTTCCGCGATGGTCTCGGCGAGGCTTTCTTGAACTTCGCCCAGTCGATGTTCTTGAAGTTTCTCGGCGCTTCGACGAGGTCGACGTCTGCTTTCATCCTGAAAATAACAGGGTTGTGATCAGAAGAAAGGGCCTGCAGCGTATAGCAATCCCAGATAACTGTAACTCCCTTTGTTACGGCTACGTCCAAGACGTCTGAAGCTCGTCCGGCAGGAGGGAAATGTGTCGGCTCCTCGGGGGACCAGACATGGACACCCCTCCCGGTTACACGCCGTAACACGATACCGCTCCTGTTGCACACGCGGGAGTTCCATTGCTTGTGCTTGGCATTTAGGTCGCCCATCAGGATGTCCTTCCTCTTCAGAGCGAGGATCTTCTTCACGTCGTCCTCGGCGATTCGATGTGAAGGCGGATGACACGCGCTGACTACGAGATCCTCGCAGCTGCAGTACGACTCCTGTCGCTCAGTGTCCGTGGTAGCGGGACAAAGTAGTGCGTGATGCACTTCTTGATGTAGATGGCCGTACCTCCTGCTGGAGGCCTGTCCGTGCGGTAGCGGAAGTTATTCGCGATTACAACTGCCACCGCCGGTTTCAGGTGTGTTTCTGAAACAGAGAAGACGTTGATATTTTCATCAGTTACAAATTGTCGAAATTCGTCAGTCTGTCTCAAGATGCCATTGGCATTCCACATGCAGAAACTCAACTTACGGATATTAAAACCCATAAGTTGGAATTGCACGTGGTTGTCCAGCAGCTGTGGGTTTCTCCATCATTGCCTGGCTTATTTATCCGAACATTTGGGTTACCATAGTCATAACTTGCGTGATTATGGCCTGCATCTCCTTGCGGAAATCAGCCATGATTTCGTTGACACCGGCTAGTGTCAACTGGGGTTCCTGCTGCTGGTGTCTTCTGCTGGACCTCGTCGTCTCGGAGGGTCCTTCCTCGGTGCTGCTGGCTTTCCTCGTAGGGCGTCTGCAAAGGAGACGCTCTGGCTGACCATCCGTGTCGGGGCTGTCTCTGGGGCAGGACTCTGCTTTACCTGAAACTTTTTAATGAACTTTTGATATTTGGGGCAGTTCGCGCACTTTAGAGCTGCGCGATCCTCTGTTTTTGGCTTTGTGCAGTCTCGCGTCTGGTGCGATTATTCACATCACACGCACACAGGTCGCCGGTGCAGTGCTTGGACACATGTCCAAACAGCTGGCAGTTGAAGCACTGCGGGGGACCACGACTGGCACGGAGCTTCTCTACTGTAACCTTAATATTAAATAAATATTCTAGGTCATAAATCTTAAGGTTTTGCGGCTTACTTTGCTGCACCACCAGGTAGAGAGGCATAGGGCACTTCTTCCGTGGATGGTTTTGCCGGTGTACAGACTCCACGTCAAACGACATCTCCTGAAGCTCCTCCTTAACGTCGTTGACGGGAGTGTCCTCTGGAAGGCCACGCATCACCACCTTCACGTGCTTGATGGTGAAATGAGTATAGTACTCGATTTTTCGCTTCACCAACTTGTTGAAGACGTCTTCGGCCGGATCCGGATACCACCTGAAACAAATTTGAAATCAGGCATAACACTACATGCCTTGCCTATTTCCCTCGTGAAATTGTGGCAAGACCCTGTGATTTTGGCCACGATCGGGGGGATCGTGTAGCCCTTGTACTTCCTCTTCTGTAGGTCCTGCTGGGTTTGCTGGTCCTCCTGAGCGACCGTGGCCAGCAACTCGAAGTTGTTGCTCGTGGCAACTTCCTTCACTGCTGCTGACTTTGGCCTGGACCAGCGTGAAGCCGTCCTCTCGGTGTGGCGCTGATGTCGTTGCCTGCTTCTCTGTCTACTGTCGCCAGTAAGGATTTCTTAGCTCCTTGCGGAGCTAGAGGAGTCCTCTCAGGAGGCGGAGGTGGGCGACGAAGTCCTTGCCGTTGCCGACTTAAGTTCCTCGATCTCACTTTTCAGCGAGAACCGCTCCACCTTGAGCATTGAGAAAACTCGGTCTCGAATTGTCTCCAATATCTCGACCGAGCTCTTTCTATCGGCAACCAGACACTTCTCCTTGGGCAGGTTGGTAGTTTGGATTCACAGGAAGACTGGGAAAGGGCCCAGCACCTGACCCCGTGTATGCCAGACTGGCTTTACAGGGCGAATGCGCTTAAAGTGGTGTACAGAGCCTTGAGGGGCTCCTCACCAAAGGTGCTCTTTGCGACTGTTGAGAACCGACTGAGTGGGGTTAGCCACCCGATCGGCTCGCGAGTTGCGGAAATTTGTATGCTCGAGATTGCGTACGGCTCCCACACCCGATTTTTAGACCTGTTGGAAGTGCACTCCGCCCGCAACGGCGAAAGTGCCCTCGGGGCCGCTGCCTTACCTAAGGGCTGGTGGCTTCAAATGTCGGGCCTGGGTTACACATACCCAGGACACCGACTTGCTAGCACCGCCACCGTTAGCGCACGTCACTGCCACTCCGAGTCCAACCCGTATTGTGAGCTGGGCTGCCGCCCAGTAGAGCGACAGCTGGGCTACGCTCACCCGGAGTACCAGGATTTTTCACTGAAGGCTCTGGTGGGCTTTGTGCTGCTCTGTTTTGGTAATGGATGGTTACCATGGGGTCACCTATTAGGTAGAGCTCGCACTTACATTTATTCTCAACCCCCTACCGCTGTGAATCCTTTTCAGAACTTCCCCAGTGGCAGCCAGGCCTCGAGTAAATGTCATTGAAACTTGACGCCGGACTAAGGATCGACTGGTTTTTAGGCCTGCCACCCTTGTCGTCGTTCAAGTTAGCAGCTATCTTCTGTGGGCGATTTGCGCAATCTCCCAGTTTGCAGAGAATTACAGCCAGGGAGTTTCGACCCATTAGTCTGGGACTCGTCGACTCCCTTGAGTTAGACTCAGTTACTAGCACTTTTCCAAATGCCGACCCTTCGTCGTCTAACTCTTGTGCTCATATAGGATACTAGTCATATCGCTCAGAACCAGCTCGGCTGCCTATGTACTCCCTTGCGGGTTCACCGGTGCCTCAAACGCTGGGATCCGTGCGATAGGCCGACACCAAGGCACTTGAGAACTGCTTGCTGCTCCCCAGGCTGACGTCGCATTTTCTGCTAGTCAGCAGTGTGTAACCTAACGGCGCTTTCCAAGTCCGCTTTTTCTTTCTCTAGAACCCGTAGAGACTTGATGAGTGTTTCAACCCCTTCGGGGTTTTTCAGCGTTTCCTGCAGACCGAGTCCGAGTAAGGTATCCCAGATGGGGCACCTCATCAGTACGTGTTCCGCCGTCTCTTCCTCCTCCCCGCAGTCGCAGGTCGGCGAGTCTGCTCTTCCAACCTCATATAGTTTGGCCCTAAAAGGGCCATGTCCACTCAGGATGTGAACAATTTGTCTCGTCGGCTTGAGCGCCGTAAGACTTCGTCTTAGTTGCAGACTTGACAGCACTCGTTTTGTCCACTTACTTTTATGGGTCTCAGTCCAGGAATGAGCCCAGGTGCGGTTGACCCAATTCATCACAGTTGCTTTCGAGTCGCATGTATCGTCTGTTAGGGCTTGTGCCTTTTGCACCTCTCCCTTGCCTAAAAAGTAGGTCGCTGCTCTTGCTCGGGCAGTGAGCTCCAGCGGCGGTATCTCACTTATAATCTGAAGTGCCTCGAGAGGCGTGGTATTATAGGCTCGAAGGAGACGAAGGAGAACCCTTCTTTGTGCAATCTGCAGCTGCCTACACACAGCGAACCTCTGTAGCACATGCGATGCAGCCGGGATGGCATACAAGGCTATGGCCTCAAAGACCGCTCCGTAGTAGGTCAGGAGCTTGGCAGGAGCGATTTCGTACTCTCTACGTGCCACTCTTAGAATCTGGTTGACTACCTTAACTGCCCTAGGTAGGACCTCTTTGAAGTGAGCCATAAAGCTTAGCTTCTCATCAAGTACTACACCGAGGTACTTCACTTCCCTGCAGACGGCAATTGACTGACCGCGGTATTTGATTATTGGTTGGCGACCCAAGGTAGTTACAAAGACTATTGCTTGGGTCTTATGGGTAGAAACTTCCATCTTATATGCGGCACACCATCTATCGAGTACTTGTAGGACTTTCGCCTCCTTTTCCTCAATATTTTTCCTGGACGAACCTTCTATCACTATTGTGAGATCGTACGCGTATGCAACTGCTATTTTGACGGTTGACTCTGTCTTTAGCTTTGCTAGGAACGTGTCAATGTAAATGTTCCACAACAGCGGGCCAAGATCTGATCCTTGTGGACATCCCTTTTCTATGCGTCTTTGAGCTTTACCTTGCGCGGTACATAGCTCCACGGATCGCTGCCTGCAGTAATCCATGATTATGGCAATGAGCGCGTCGTCGATACCCCTGAAAACAAGTCTCGAGTAGCGCAGGCCACCACACATTATCAAAGGCTCCGGTGAAATCTACAAGTACGGCCATCTGATATTTTTCATTTGAATCCCGCAAGCAGTTTACTACTTTTAAGATGGCATCTGTAGTCGACCGTCCTTTACGGAAGCCGAACTGCAGATCGTCTAGGCCGCCAGTAGCGACAACGTTCGCCAGTAGTCGCTCTGCGAGGATTCTCTCTAGCAACTTACCCATGATGCTTAGTAGGCATATCGGTCTGTAAGACTTTGGGTCGGACGGGTCCTTCCCTTTGCCTTTAAAAATCAGCACCATTTGAGCCTTCCAATTCACCGGGAATCTGCGAGCCCTAAGACACGCGTTGAAGAAAGGCTGCAAAACTGGTGTTCTTGTTTTTGCCGTTTCCTGCAAAATTTCAGACCGGATTTTGTCCGGACCAGCTGCTTTATTGCGTTTTCACTTTTTAATTGCCAGCTCAACCTGACGTATGGTGATTTCATTCTCTGTTGAGAGGGGGGTGTGGCTTTCTCGCCAGAGCGACCACATGTCTCTTGAGCTTTTGTTGTCCATAGTGTCGGACTGAGCATCATCACAGGGGAGTAATGTGCTTAGGATCACATCTGCTGTGTCCTGCCAGCCGGCCGTCATGGATCCATCAGCCTTGCGAACCGTAGCGAGGGTCAGAGCAGTGTTGCTCCTCTCCCGAGCGAGTCTATAAGGGAGACTCCAGACATCAGCTTTAATACTGCTTTCCACGAAAAGTTTCCAGCTGTCTTTTTTGGCACTAATTATGGCAGCCCTGTAAGCTGCAAGGCATGACCGGTAGCTCGCTCGCGCCCTCGTCCAGGCAGGTAAGTCCCTGGTCCGGGCGAGGCGGTTGCGAAGCCTGCCCGTCATCCTTCGCAGCTCACTCAGCTCTGATGTCCACCAACTATTCCTCTTCTCTTTGGGAGGAAAGAGGACCCTCAACTTCTTATCACAAGCTTCTGTGATCCACTTTGTGATCCTGTTTGCACAGGAGTCAATATTCATATCATGACCGTGGGCACTGTACGCAACAGCTGCTCGTTAAGGCCAGGCCAGTCGGTCCGCTTCGTGTTCCACGCCCTACGCCAGCGATTCCACTGAACAGTGGGATTCTGTGCTCCGAACTCCGCTAGCAGCAACCGGTGGTCACTGTTCACGGCGTCCGGGAGGACGGTCCACCGCCTGAGCCGCGACTTTAGCTCGCTCGAAGCAGCCATGACGTCAATGTTGGTCTCGAATCCTTGTGGGCCACTGTAAGTGGCCGGCTGGTTGCTCGCATTGAGGACGTGTAGTGCCATGCGTTCAAAAGTCTCGAGGACCTTTTCACCTTTATCATCAGTCGTACTAGCATGCCATTCTACTGCTTGCGGATTCACGTCCGCAGTATATAAGATACATCTGCCTATAGTGTACTGCTTCACCTCAAGTAGCTTATCCATGTGGAATTCGATGGGATCTCTGAACTGACAGTAGTGGTTTATGACCACCGCCGTGTCTCCTCCCCACTTCAGTTCCACAACGTTCATATGCGAGTCTGAGCACTGATCTTTGTGACGGTAATCCTAGGATTCAGCACCACGATCGCCGCCATGGCGTCCGTGGGCTCATGCACTTGTGTCGCGTTAGACGGTATGCCAATCAGTTTCCCGTATTTGAGGTACGGTTCTTGAATGCACAACACGTCTAAGCTTTGTTCGACCGCAGTTTCAGCTGCATCGACCGTGGCTTCAGAGCTTCTGGCAGCATTGATTTGCCCTACGCGGAGTAGACCCACGCGCCTAGACATAGTCGGCCTAGCAACCATTTATAAGAGGGGCAGTTTTCACCGCCTTTGCAGGTCCGCTTCTGACCGCCCTTATTCCTGCGTGAGCAGGGAATGCAGGCAACTGGGTTGCTGTTCCTAGGGCAGACCTCGTGTTTACCCTCACCACATGTCCGACAAGCTTCCTCCGATCTGCAGTACTTAGCCACATGACCGAGGTCATTTGTAGCACCGTGGGACCTGGAGGAAGTCCCGCACCTTGTGGGCGGAGAACTCGATGGAGAGCCTCCCCCTTTGAAGTAATTGCTTTCGTGCATCAGGCGATGCCTCAATGACCCAGTGGACCGTCCGTCTATCCCGAGGACCCGTTTTGAAGCGGGCCTTGAGGCTGTCTGGACTGATGCCATCTAGATTTTGCTCGGTTATAGCCTGAACGACCTCCTCCCCGTTAAGAGAGGAGTCCACTCCGAGTACTATGAGCAGTGGCTTCCGCTTTCGCAGATTCTCCACTGTGTAGTTACCTAGACTGGGGTGATTCTTCACCTTTTGCACGTCAGCCTCCGAGTCCACCACCAGCCTGATTGACCCGGATTTGGTTTCGGACAGACCGATGACCTTGATCTTGTCCTCCCTGGGCTTGATGATCTTGGTAAGTTCCTTGCGGACCTCCTTGGTCGTCTTGCCCTGCGGCTCTTTCGGAGTGATGAAAATCACTTTTTCTTGCCTTGGAGCCAAGGCCGGGACAGGCCTTTTTTGCTGAGTTTTTTCCGGCTTCAGCTGTGGCCGTGGGCGAGCCTGAGCAGCCTGCGCGTAGGTACGGGGCACCTCCTTTGCCGCCGCCAGAGCCTGTCCTGCCCTTGCCGTTGCCGCCTCCATTCCTCTCACTTTTCAGCGAGTACCGCTCCACCTTGAGCATTGGGAAAACTCGGTCTCGTATCGTCTCCAATATTTCGACCGAGCTCTTTCTGTCAGCAACTAGTAACTTCTCCTTGGTGAGTAGCGCCTTGACGGCGTCAAGGGCCTTGAAAATCCCCTGAGCTATATCCATGCTCTCCTCCGTTTTACCGGAGGGCAGAGCAGCGGGAACAGTCTCTGGGGAAGACTTCTCTGCCGTCGAATTTTCGATCTCTGCGACTGGAACATCCTCGGAAGCAGCGGAAACAACGATACTTTCTTTGGTTGTAGCCATATTGAGAGTTAGAAAATTTTTGAGGTCCACGTTCGTCTCCAACCTGGTCCACCCGTAAAGAGTATTCCGTTTTTGCCAACCTCCCACCAGGGCCGGAATAATAGCCCCAAGGGATTGGATGTGGTCAGCGACCGCTGCTGGGACGACGACGGCGACCTGCAGGCGGCGAGTCTGGTGCTCCTGCTGCTCGCTGGCTCCTCGGCTTGCTCGCTTCCTATTGGTCGCGACCGCGCGTTAGTCTGAGAAAAGACTTTTAATATGCCTTATCAGGACTCGGACCTCGAAAGATCCCTGGGATATCCTCGGAATATATCCGCTGGAGAACCAGAACTGCTAGGATTGGGCAAAACTTGGGATTGCTGCCAATATCCCCAAGGTGTGATCAGCTGCGTGTCCTAACACAGACTAATCGGGTCGATGTTCTGCCTCTTTATAGAGACTGGCTTGGTGTGATCTCCCTAGCGTCGGCTGTTGATTGGCCGCTGGTTACCGTATGGAAGGGTGGTTCAGTGCATCCACCAATCAGATTACTCCGCGACGGATTCGTGTCCTGGGAGGACGCACGAGCGCTTGGCAAGCATGACTAATATTGTAGCCGGTATCCCGGTTCATTTCGGGGTTTTTGTCACGTATTTGAAGAGCTTCAAATATAACACTGTCCCAATAGCCACGGGTTTTGTTAACCTTCGTATTGCGGAAGTCTATTTGGTGTCCCGTGTTGATGGCGTGTTCAGCCGCCGCTGATTTAGATGGTTGACCGAGACGTGTCTTTGGTGCTCCGTGATTCTCTCTTTCACGGTTCTAGTAGCAGCGGTGACATCTAACTGGAGGTCCAGCCTCCTCTTCAAGTGTCGGAGTTCCTTCCTCGTGGAATCTACTCCGCGCTGACGTTGTTATTTTACCTATGACACACTAAAATAATGTCATTACTACAATGTCAGTTTTGTTACACATATTCACATAACATACATACAGATGCCGTTGCGGCTACCTAACAAAGGAAATAAATTAAATACACACACACATCCATTCAAACATTCATTCATCATTCAAAAACCGCTGCTGCTGCTCCTTCTACGTTCGCTCCTTCTTCCTGTAAGGCAAATGGCGAAGGGATTAAAGGGATTTAGGTATTATAGAAAAAAAAAATAATAATAATAATTTTATTTGAAAATATATTAATTTATAAATAAATATTAAGATATATATGTTTATATATGTAAAAACTAACCAAGTTAAATACAAGCTGTAAAGGGGCTTGTAGTCCTAAATAAAGTTTAAGTTAATTTACATGATAAGAGTTTTGATACTTTACAGGAAGATCGACAAAGGTCGGTTCCTGTTTACCTTCTTGTCAGGGTCGTAGCGACCTAGCGATGAGACCAGCACATTGCTAGAGTCGTGCGCCCTTTTGTAGAACCTCTCTGAGGCTTTCAAGATCCTTTCCCATAAGTTGTCGACTCCAGACAACTGCATAACTACGGCGTTGGATGTCCGCGGCGGCAAGTGGAGTGCTCGGCGAAGACACCGTCTCTCCAGGGTGAAGATCGTCTCCAGGTGGCTGTCGGCTGCGCTGGCCCAGACCGGGGCCGCGTACTCCATGATCGGGCGAATGAGGGAGAGGTAGATGGAGACCCCCACTCGCGGTGACAGCTTCGAGCTAGAACTAAGAATGGGATGTAGTAGCCTTAGCCTAGCATTTACCTTGTTGGCGATATCTTTGACGTGGTGCCTCCACGTCAGCCTCGTATCCAGGGTTACCCCTAGGTACTTGGCCTTCGTGGACCACGGGATGACCTCCCCGAGGAATCGGATGACGGGTCTATCTGGCCGTCGTCGGGTGATCAGCAGCGCCTGGCTCTTCGAGGCGTTGATCTTCACTCTCCAGTTGGTTGCCCAGCGCTGGATCTTCTCCAAGCCCGTGTTCAGCCGGTTTCCCACGATGTCTGCGTTCCGCGACGCAGCAAACAACGCGGTGTCGTCAGCGTACTGAGCGATATCGGCTCCCGTTCCTGGTTTCGGGATGTCCGCGGTGAAGACGTTATACAGGACAGGTCCGAGGACACTGCCCTGCGGAACGCCTGCGCGGATCTGCCGTGTCGTAGATAGGACCTCCCACCCTTACTGAGAAGGTTCGCTTCTGTAGGTAATGTCCTATGTCGCGCACGTAACAACTTGGCAAGGCGGACCTCGCCAGTTTGAACATCAGCCCCGACTGCCAAACGGAGTCGAAGGCCTTAGCGACGTCAAGGAGCACCACGCCGCAGTGCTGGCCTCTGTTCAGGGCAAGAGAGGCACGCTCGACGACCCGCATGATTTGCTGCGCCGTGCCGTGGCCTTGCCTGAAACCAAACTGAAAAGAAGGGATTAGTTTTAAGTCGTCAAGGTGTACCTGGAGTCTTACTAAAAATAGCTTCTCGAAAACTTTCGAGAGCGTCGGCAGCAACGATATCGGCCGATAGTTATTGGGGTCCCTGCGATCCTTCCTTGGCTTCGGGATGGCGCAGATGATTGCGTGCCTCCAGGCACGCGGGAATCTCCTCTGGCGCAGGAGGGCGTTGAAGATGCGCCGCACGTACTCGATGGCCTCGGGTGGCAGGTTCCTCAGGAGGATGTTGGGCAGCCCATCGCCCCCTGGCGCCTTGTTGGTTGGCAGCTTCCGGAGGATTCCTCGCAGCTCGTCGGTAGTCACCTCGGGGATGTCTTCGTCTTCATCCTGTTTCTTGGAGAAATATTTAATTAGGTATTTGTTGACATACTCCACCTGAGCTAAGTCTATTGGATTTTCGACTGGGCGAAAGTTCCCCTCAAAGGCGTCAGCAAGTGCTTCTGCCTTTTCAGAGGGACTGTACGCCGAGCCGTTTACTCCCGTGAGATGCGGAATGCGTGTCCTCTTCTTCACGTAGCTTCTCGTTGCCTGCCAGAGAGTGCCGTCAGTAACGCTAAGACTCATCAGCCGTGCTTCCCAGAGCTCATCTCTGTGCTTCTGGGTCGCGGCTCGAATTTCCCGGACCAGCCGGTTCATATGAGCCTTGGCTGGCTTGTCCCGCGTGTCCTGCCAGCACTTTCTGGCACGGTTCTTCTCCTTGATGAGGTCCATGATGCTCGCGGGGAGTGAGGGCGCCCGCTGCGAGGCTGCCGGTCGTCGGGGTCCAGACGTCTCGTTGGCGCAGTGGACGGTCATCTCCGTGATGAACTCCACTGCCGTCTCGGTGTCCTCAGGATCGGGGGCCTCCGCGATGGTCTCGGCGAGGCCTCTCTTGAACTTCGCCCAGTCGACGTTCTTGTAGCTTCTCGTCGCTTCGACGAGGTCGATGTCTGCTTTCATTCTGAAAATAACCGGGTTGTGATCAGAAGAAAGGGCCTGCAGCGTATAGCAATCCCAGATACCTGTAACTCCCTTTGTTACGGCTATGTCCAAGACGTCTGGGGCTCGTCCGGCGGGAGGGAAATGTGTCGGCTCCTCAGGGGACCAGACATGCACTCCCCTCCCGGTTACACGCCGTAACACGATACCGCTCTTGTTGCACACGCGGGAGTTCCATTGCGTGTGCTTGGCATTTAGGTCGCCCATCAGGACGACCTTTCTCTTCAAAGCGAGGATCTTCTTCACGTCGTCCGCGTCGATTCGATGGGAAGGCGGATGATACGCGCTGACCGCGAGGACCTCGCCGTCTCGCAGCTGCAGTACAACTCCTGTCGCCTCGATGCTCGGTGTCGGTGGTAGCGGGACGAAGTAGTGCGGGATGCACTTCTTGACGTAGATGGCCGTACCTCCTCCTGCTGTAGGCCTGTCCGTGCGGTAGCAGAAGTAATTCGCGATTCCAACTGCCACCGCCGGTTTCAGGTGTGTTTCTGAAACAGAGAAGACGTCGATATTTTCATTAGTTACAAATTGTCGAAATTCGTCAGTCTGTCTCAAGATGCCATTGGCATTCCACATGCAGAAACTCAACTTACGGATATTAAAACCCATAAGTTGGCACCGCAGTTGGCATTCCTCCGGCCATGGGTTTCCCCATCATCACTTGGCACATCTGACTAAACATCTGTGTAACCATCATTGTCACTTGCGTGTACATGGCCTGCATTTCCTTGCGGAAATCGGCCATCATTTGTTGAACAGCTGACAGCGTCAGCTGTGTCTCCTGGTTGGCGGGGCTGCTCTGCGCTGGCTCCTGGTTGGCTGCTGCTGCTGCTGGTGGTGGTGGCTGCACGGGAGCTTCCTCCCTCGGTTCCTCCGTCCGTCGTCCTTGGAGAGCGTCTGCGTAGGAGACGTTCTCGGAGGTCTTCTTACCGGGCTGCACTGGCGTAGGCTGCTTCTTAACCTGGAACAGTTTTTGATAGTAGTTACAGCCTCGCCAATTTGCGGAGTGTCCCGGCTTGCCGCAGTTGCCGCACTTCAAGTCAGCACGGTCGTCTGTTTTTGGCATCTCGCATTCCCGTGTCTCGTGGGATCCGGCACAACGTACGCAGATCGCCTTACGGGTGCAGTGCTTCGAAACATGACCGAACCGCTGACAGTTGAAGCACTGCGGCGGCCCACGGCTAGCACGGAGCTTCTCCACACTAATCCTTAAACTAAATAATGTGTCCAGTTGATACAGGGCCACATTTTGTGGCTTGCTCTGAACCACAAGTAAAAATAGGGGCATCGGCTCCTTGGTCCTGGGGTGGGTCAGCCGATGCACCGACTCCACGTCGAAGGCGAGCTCGTGGAGTTCCTCCTTGATCTCCTCCACTGGAGTCTCCATGGGGAGGCCACGCACGACCATCTTCAGCTTTTTCATGGCCGAGAAAGTATGGTATTCCATCTTTCTGGCCACTACTAGGTTGAAGATGGACACGTAGTCCTCCGATGTCTTCGCCTTAATCCTAAGACCTCCTGAAACAAGCTTGATATCAGGAATGGTTCGTGCATAGTTTCCCGACTTCTCGGGAGAGAGTGTGGTACTGCCCCTGTACCTTAACAATAATGGGCGGGATACTTAGCGTCTTCCTTACTGTCGCCACAGTCTCCTGCCTTTGTTCATCGGGGGCGGCATCGGCCAGGGCGGTGAAGCCGTTGCTCACGGCCACGTCCTCCACCGCCACTGGCTTCGGCCTTGCCCCCTTCCGGACGACCTCGAACTTCTCCCCGCTGCTCGGGGCTCCGGATGTCGTCGGCTGGTCCATCGCCTTCTGCACCGGCTGGGGCTCCTCCGGGAGCACGCATGAGGTGGGCAGCTGGCCGGCCTGCGGAGTCGTCGCCGGCAGGTTCGCATTAGGGCTGGTCGCCCGCTGGGGTTGGGTCAGCCGCGACTGCGGGGACGCAGTCGCTGGCGTGTTCCGTCCCACCTGCGGGGCGAGCACAGTCCTGTCTGGTGGTGGCGGTGGTCTGCGGAGACGCTCCGCAGTCGACTTTGCTGCGGCACCTCCCGCGGTCTTGACGGCGGCACCCAAACGGGTTGCCGGCGCCATGCTCGTCCTATAAAATCTACAGAAAAACAGTAATTAATATACAGCACAACGTGGACAAATAGTTAAAAATAAAGAAAAACTTATATTGAATTAAAGAGAAGCCTTTAAAGAAGGCTGTCAGCCGCTAGGTTTTATATAAATCAGGCAAAAAAGAAAATTAGTCTAGCAAGACTATTTAAATTTAAAACCCTGCTCCTGTGTTTCTTTCTCTTTGTATGAGCCTTAACAAAGGCGTGCAAACAAAGTTGCAGGAACGCTTAGCCCTAACAAGGACAAGCGATCACTGCTATTCCTCGGCGAGCTGCTACGACGACGATCGGCGGCGACTAGTCCGAAGAGGGCTGGTCCGGTCCGCCGGTTTCCTCGGGGCGCTGCTACTCCTCGCTGACGCTTAGTCCTGAGAAGGACAAGCGACCGCTGCTTCAACGACGAGCTGCGACGACTACGACGTTCGGCAGATGACTAGTCCGAAGGGACTGGTCCGGTCCGCCGGGTACCTCGGTGCGCTGCTTCTCCTCGCTGCTCCTCGACCGGCGAGCTGGGACGACCTGCTGCAGGCGAGTCCGGTGAGGGACTGAGCCTGTCCGCTAGGGCGGCGCTGCTGCTGCTGCTCGCTGGCTCCTCGGCGCGCTCGCTTCCGATTGGTCGCGACCGCGCGGTAGTCTTAGAAAAGACTTTTATAAAGCCTTAGCTGAACACAGACCTCGAAAGGCCCTGAAAACTCCTAGGAAAAGTTCCTCTGGAGACTCAGACCAACTGGCCACGGGCAAAACTTGGGATCGCTACCGATATCCCCAAGGTGTGGTCAGCTGCGTGTCCTAGCACCGACTAGTCGTTTGCCCGATGTATATGGAGTAGACTCGCGATACTTTATAGCCCCAAGTTGTCCTTTATCGGCTGTAGGGAGTCGCGAATGTTGTTTAACGGCCGAAACACTGGTTTAATCCCGTTCTTGGATAAGAGTCGTCCAGTCTGTGAGGAGGAGCGGTCCAGGTACGGAAGAAAAACGGCTATTTTCAGTGGAGTCTTCCAAGGCGGAATCTTGATTATTCTTCTTCATTTTGAAGGTATCAATTATTTGGCGCTTCGAATAACCGTTGGAAAGAAAAGTTTTCCTTAAATGCGCAACCTCTCTGGTCAGACTTTCCTTATCGGAAACCGCCCTGGCCCTGTAGATTAGTGACGTCATGACCGCATTCTTCTGTGCCGGGTGGTGGAAGCATTTTCCGTGCAGGTATCTATCGGTATGCGTGGGCTTCATGTCCGAGTCTCCCATCAGGTTTCTTGTGAATGAGGAGGTCGAGAAAGGGGAGGACTTAATGTTCCTGTGGATACCATTCAGGTGTTGTTGGAAGGCGTCTAGTTGTTCCTGCCCGTGCGGCCAGACCACAAATGTGTCCTCCACCTAACCTTGGTCGGTGGGAGGCTGTATTTAGAGCCACTTCCTCAAAATAGGTTGGCTATTGCCGGGTAGATTGTGGTGGTGACCCCCATGGCCACTCCGTCAATCTGCTCGAAATATTCCCCTTGGAAAGGGAAATGTGTGCTGGTGAGTACGTGTTTGTACAAGTCAACCACACTTGGAGCAAAGTATTTGTCCAATTGCAAAAGTACATCTTGTAAACAAGGATACCACGTCGAAACTAACTAAAATGTCGTTCGGTTCGATGGCTATTCCAATTAGGGGTGACGACGAACGCGGCGGAAAATTTGTCATGACTAAATGTCATCGTTTCACACAGTCATTCATCCTTAACGTATATATTAAATGCCATTAAGGTTGTCCAACTATATGGTATAATATACACGGACATTCATTCAAAAGTACCGCTGCTGTTGCTGCTTCTTTCTCCTTCCGTTGCCTGAACAGTTTGCAGTCTGCTAATAACTGCGAATTAAAGGGTTAAGGGGGGAAATCTAGGATATAAGAAAAAATTATTAAATAGATATGTAAGTAAATTATATTTGAATATATGAAATAATTACGTACGAGCTGTAAAGAGGTTTGTGAACGTAATAAATAATCAATTAATTAGTCTTTAAACAACCCGATTTATTTTTCAGTCCAATTCACATATCCTTCCTCCCTCCTCAGTAGCTTTCGACTATATTGTCATTTTCAGCTAAAAACAGATACATATTAGCTTAAATAAACAGTAAAAATAACATAAGATTCAAAAATTTTCTTTACCCGTTATCTAATTTAAAGCAGCAGCATTATAATTCTATTTACAACATTGTGGCAATCTTGCTATTGTCATGCTCGAGACACTCCACATGCACTCTAAAATTAGGCCCAAAGGGGTTTTATTCTGTTAAAGGTATTTATTAATTGCTCGTCTTTCAAACTGACCTATATTGGACATACCACAACATAGGCTTTAAACATCTTACCCTACCAAAGATCTTAAAATGGCTTGTCATTCGACCAACATATTTGACAATTTATCTAATTAGTTTATATTTACATTTTATAATCTAATTTGTATACATAAGATAGTCATTAATCAACAGGACCAAAATCTATTAATACTGTTAACCTTGTCATTCACCGATTTTCGCCCTCTATCTAATATATGTGCCTTCCAAGATTCGTCTTCTGAGGGCATTCCTTTCTCTATGTAGAATCTTAATACCGCTCCAGCCAACCTTACGATTTTCGGTCTTGGATAGTGACGTGTTACATTTCGTACCAGTTTTCATATTTCCCTCATGTAGTTTCATCCAAAGAGATATATAACCATCATAGCGAGGCTGTTACAGCGCTCTGGGTGGCAGCAACTAACAACAGGGGGGGACAATCACAATGTCTACGGTGGTCAAAAGTATGTACTGTGTTTAAATGACTGAAGGTTGAATAATCGTGTATTTTTGTGATTAAAATATATTGTTTTTCATCCGAAATCATGCCAAATGTATGTGTGTTCAGCGTACAATTGTACTAATCGTAGTTCAAAAACAACTGGAATATCGTATTTTAAGGAAATATCATCATCATATTTTCACTTTTGACAGCACGTGTTTGTAACTTGGATATTTACCAAATTTCTGATCCTTCGTGGTCCTCTAGAATATGCAAGCCCATGCTCTTGTTCTTATTATGAAAGTAGTTCTCTGTACTGTAATTAATGAATGTGTTTATTATTTTCGTTTAACCTTGATCCCTATCAACTTTCAACTATATTTAATGTCAGTCTAGATGCATTTAGATGTTACTTGTACAACGTACAATTGTATAATTGTAAAAAAATTAAAATTTTAGATATTGGGAGTAATCTTTATTATTATAGACTGATGAGCGAGATGCTTCATCATATCTCATCTAATAATTCGGCCATTAATATCAGAAATGACTGATTTAAAACAAAAATTATAAATTAACTATTATAAAGTTTCCTGTCAATGTTTACATGTTGTATTTAGCATTGAGATGATGTTAATGAGCCCCTTTATCCCGTGTTAACTTTAATTTCGGCACTTTCCTTGTGTGACAACAGAAATAATTTACAATTTTTAAGTGATGTGTTATATATATTATATGTAATGAAACACTTTCTAGCTGGTTTCCGCTCATTTGTAACTTTAATACACATGTATATATAGTTTTTAAATATTGATTTACGAGATACGCTTCCTGCACGTATTCGTACCTTACCATTCAAAAAATGGCGCCTGAGCCTTCAATTTGCTTCAAATATGGCGGCGCCTTGTCCAGTCTATGTTGTTTATATATGTCTTTGGTTTCATCCTTTTTTTCGACCCTCATTCCAGTATGGCCAATATACACCTTTTCACATTCTCCGCATGGTAATTCATATACTACATTTCTCATTTCACTGACCATCTGCGCCCTGCGGTAACACCCCTCGGAGGTTTGCAGGATTCCCTCCTGACAGCTGCACAACTACGGCCTTGGAGTCCCTCCAGGTGGCTGTCCGCAGGGAGTTTGGAGAGTCTGCCTCTTCCAACCTCAGCCATGTCCACTCAGAATGTGGACAAGTTCTCTTGTTGCCCTTAGGCTTAACCTGTAGCACTCTTCGTGTCCACTCGCTTTTTAATGGGTCACATTAAAGGCATGTGCCCAGAATTCACTTTGATACATCTGACTCAAGGATTATAAATATTTACAAATCATTAACTGAGGAAGGAGACTTTGAGTGTTCAAGACCGAATGAATCGATCCAGACAATTATTGAAACCAATGGAGTTTACAAGGATGAATCCATACTGCATAACCACCCCAAATACGTCATATATATTGCGGAGAGATCCACCCCCCCCCTTTTCCCACAAATTCAGCTTCAGTCATTTTAGTTCACAGATATGTAATTTATTTATAAAAAATTACCAAACCAAATAGTTTTTAATATAACATAATAATTTATTAATAATATAATGGCTTCAGGCCTGGATTCTGGCAACCGTCTCAAAGATCTGACAAGGGAGCCTCGAGGATAGACGCCGCTAGAATTACTGATAAAGCCTTCGACGTCTATTATTAAGTAAGTTGAAAAATACTGGTGTAGATTTTCGGGTACTGAAGTGGATTCGGGAATTTTTAAAATATCGTTCAAAGTTCGCGTGAATGACAAATCACGTCAAGGGAAGGGAAAGGGAAGTGTGATCATGTTCCTTGCACTCTTAAATGATTTAACAATCGGTATAAAATCACAGATGGAACTTCTTTGCCGATGATTGTATGGTTTATAGGGAAATCGTAAACGTTGAGGATGAAGCACAGATTCTGCAGACTGATTGATGTGGACGAAATTTACCAATGGTCAGTTAGAAATAAAATGCAACGGACAGTAAGGGCAATCGTTTTTACAAAAAAGAGAAATGTCCCTCCCACTAGATATAAAATGGGGGACGAAGTTGTAAAGGAGTCAAATAACTGTAAATATCTTGGAATCACGATTAGTAAAGATTTAAATTGGGGTAATGAGGTGAGCCAGCGAGGTAAAGGCGCTGCTGCTGCTGCTTCACTTTGTAAACAGGGTCTTGAGGAAAAGAACGAGAAAAACCAATCTTTCTGATTACAAAACAGGGTTGGTCAGGGCCAATTTTAGAATATGTGGGGTGGGTAACGTGCTGCTGGGGTCCATATAGAAATGAACACACGCTACTCTAGCATTGGAAAAAATACAAAAACGGGCTGAAAAAATGTTTGGGGGTCAGGTGATCCGCGATTAATCCTCACGAGAATTTAGAAGGTCTCAGTAATGTAAGGAAACGCGTGAGCTTATAAGGGTGAATCACACAGGGCCTGGAAAGAAATAACAAACCATCTTACTGCAGCGCCAAATTAGATTTCTTAAAACGACCACTCGTTCAAAATTAAAGAAAAAGGGCAACGTACAGACGTGGGAAGCTTTTCATTTGTAAATAGGTCAATACGCGATTGTAATTCCTTCCTTGCCTCCTGCAGAAATACTGACGACTTTTCCGGGCAGCGTAAATCAGTTTAGGAATAGGCTAAGATAACAAGTGAGTGGCTTTTTAATTTTTTTTAGAATCAGTGAAGTGATTTTTGTGAGGCTCCTTTTCCTTTTTCAGATAAAAAAATACACTTTAAAATTCTTCCTTAGTATTTGTGTTTTATTTGTATATAGCTGCTGCAGCAGCAAATAGCAGTTAAGACAGTAATAATAAATAAAAACAAGAATATGCAATTTTCTCGGGGATGGTTCAAACGTCCCTAAAATGTCATCAAACACGTGGTTCACTAGATGCTCCATTCAAATCACCACAATTCCTCTCCAAGTCTTCCTTATCTCTTAAAAACTCGACAACTTCCATGTGACGTCCCTTATCGGCCAACATCAAGGCCGTTTCTCCACCACGATTCTTTGCTTTTACATCAGCTCCTTCCTGTAATAACAGCCTTGCCACGTCCAGGTGGCCTGCACGAGCCGCCTCCATCAACGCCGTGTTACCTAAACTATCCTCTGCATGTAAATCAGCCCCTCCCTCTACTAACGTCTTCACCACCTCCAGGTAGCCTCCCATAGCTGCCCACATCAGCGCCGTGCAGCCGTTCCCAGCCTGTATATTTACATCAGCTCCGCCCTCCACCAACAGCGTCACAGCCTCCAAGTGACCCCGAATCGACGCCATCTGTAGTGGAGTCAAACCCAATACATTAACCTCGTCAAGTTGGAAACCTATTCCTATTAAAAACTTCATGAGATCACTGGAATTATTCAGAGCCGCCGTGTGCAGAAGGTTTCGATTTTGTAATATTTTTGAATACCGTCCTCTGATGAACTTACACAAATATACGAGATCTGACTGCGTAGCATGAATAAGAACTTCCCTGGCTGCTTCTTCAACAGAAACAAATTTCAGATCGTCAACATCAGCTCCGTTTTGCAGACCTAAGTCAACAAATTCCCAGTTGCTGAACAATTCCGCGTACTTGACAGCCGTTGCCCCCAAGACGTGGTCCTTCCTGTTCAGGACTTCACCACCAGAGGCCATCAGCAGCTCCCAGACCTCGCGAGGCCCGTCTTTAGTCATGGCTGCCACGTGAAGCGCTGAGCGTCCTCCTCCGTCCGTGGTGCCTGATGCTGACAGATGCTTCCTGACACCGCGCTCGTCTCCCTGAGCCACCGCCAGGAGCAGGGGAAGGTCCTTGAACAACGACCAGCTCAAAGTCGCCGCGACAAAATCAAAGCCACGTTGGAACAGCACGTCACGGAGGAGCTGTGGAGGACAATCCTGCAAGTGGCAGGCTAGCCAACACCCCAGGAAATACTCTGCGAACGTCTGGTGCTCAAAGTCAAGGCTGCCACCAGTGATGAAGACGAGGCCGAGCTTCTCCTCTGGCGTTTCCGTCGACACTGAGAAGGGAGGAAGTTGGGCCACAGGCATCAGTTTCCTGGCAGCCAATCCCTGGAGGTTCTGCAAATGCGAGTTTTTATGCGATTTCAATACCATTTGCAATGCAGGGTTGGAGGTGTCCAGTCCCAGTTTCTCGGCAACGCGCTTCATGACGCTCTGTTCCACGAAGACTTGGTACAGCAAGACTGTCCTCCACGGGTTCTGGCACTCGAACAAAAGTTGTTCCTGACGAAGCAGAAAAACCTCAGCCGCCATTCCACACAGCAGAGGGATTTGTAAAGCAGGTCCAACACTCTGGCGCAAAGAAGATATTTCCCCTTCATCAATCTGCTTCCCCTTGGATGCGTAAAACTGTTTCAGAAAGATGTCTTGTTCCTCTATGTTGAACACTGGCAGGGTGAAGGCCTTGGTCTGCAGCGCCTCCTCGACGTCCTTGGTGGTGACTGGCCTCGTGGTCACGACCATCTGCCTGTACCTGATCCTCTGGGCGATGCCCTTGAGGAGGTCGCAGCATTTGCTCGTATAGTTGGGGCTGATCTCGTCAAAGGCGTCCAGGAAAAGGAAGACGTTCCCCGTGACGCTGAGCGAGTGTTCCAGGAGGTGCCGCTCCAGACTGGTTGGCTCCTTCTGCAGGCCCTTCATCAGCAACTCCATAATGTGGCTGACCTCTGTAAAGTCTGTCTCGTTGATATATGTCGTGTGACGTCCCATATCAAGCCTCAGGACCCAAGCCCCTGGGAACGGCTCTTTGACGGCGGAACACATCACAGTAACAAAGGACGACTTTCCTACTCCTGGAGGACCTTCAATAACCACGACCTTCTCCTCGCAGATCCACGTGAACGGAAGGAATTCTGTAATGTCGCCTTGCAAACCATTTATTGAAATTGATCCAACAATGCCACGGACACGGAATCTATAGCACACTTGTCGGATGTCGACATCATTGGTCATTCCTTCTATCGCTTTAATTCTATATTGAGGTATAATGTTTAGTTGATTTGTTAAGTCTTGTATGATACAATCAGACGGGAAGATTATTGTGTTTGTATTTAATGTGTCAACACTGACTGTCCTGGACGAAGTTCTCTGCACACACCGAGGCAAGTTATAGTCCAGTGGCGCTGGCATCGCTGCTCCTAGCTTCATCTCAGTTTCACACCCACAGAGTGAGCTGATGACTTCGTCAGTCATGACGTCACTCACATGGGAGGAGGAACCACCTCCGAGGACATCTCTGAGCGCCACAGGTTGGCCCTGGAGGCTGACCGGAGCCGCCAGCAGCCTGTCTCGGGTGACCTGCTGGAGGACAGACCAAGTCGGCTCAGCGTCAGCTTCACTCCAGCCCCCACTGGTAGGCTTTCCCTCGGCGATGACGACCAAGCGCCTACCAGCGCCACTCTGGACTTGCTCCTGCAGACGCTGCAGCAGCGGCGAAGCTTCCTCTGGTGAGGCTGCAGACATGTCCAGGACCAAGGTGTTGTTCCTCCACAGAGCCTCAACTTCTTCCAAGTGATCAACCAGTAGTTTGACGCCAATGACCAGAGAATTTCTCAGAGTCCTGAAGAATCTCGACCTCACAGCCTTAGCCTGATGTTCATTTCTCACACTAATCCAACGTAACCCTAGAGGAGGAACAATGTCAGAACCTTCGGTGAACTCGACGTCCAACTGACGGTCAATGTTGATAGTGTCCCTGTTGAGGCGAGTGATCTGCATCTGCAAAACTTCATTCCACTCTCCAGACTCCGCAGTGAGGTAGCGCACTTTCCCTTCTTCACGCCACCAGTCTTTCACCACACGCTGCAGCTCACTCCTGAGTTCCTTGGCAACCTCCGGTGACGTCACCTTGAAGAAAGCGCAGAGTTCCTCTTCCAGGACACCGTTGGCTGCGTCGACGCTCATCTGCTCGGTGCACAGGAGCAAGTGGCTGAGGAAGTCTGACGTTTCCTGTCCTTGAAGCAGGCCTAATCTCTGGCCATCCGAGATCCTCAGAATCCGTCCTCCGGTGTTGAGGAATTCCTCCAGGTGCTGCACTTGAGGAAAGTTCGGGACGTCGAACGCAGCTTCACCAATCTCGCAGCCAGTGTTTGTGTATAGGACCAGGATAATTTCCTTGAACTGTATTTCAGCATCTACCATCTTGAGTGGTGTCTCCCAGTGACGCCTGATCTCCTTGAACGATTTCAAATAGTCCTGGAGCTTGAAGGGATGGGACATGGTGAACCTTTTCTTGGTAATCTTGTCCTTGTGCTTGGCCTGTAGAAGTATCGCCCTGTGTCCCTGTCCTTGGTCTCCCTGCAGCCTGTAGAAGAGGACGACGTCGTCGAAATCTCCAGCGAGGCCGTGGTTGGAGGCGAGGAAGAAGTCGCCGCTGCTGAGTCTGAGGGCGCGGAGGAAGAAGAGGCAGCAGAGGGCGATCTCGTAGTCATCGCCCTTGCCCTTCGCGACGCCCTGCCTCTTCTCGTACCTGTAACGTAACGTCACGGTCAAGTACTACAGCATAACATCTCCTTTATAACTACAGTGTGTTTAGGTCTGAAAAGAAAAGTATTATCAGGCGATCCTAATTCATCATTTTATTTGAACACTTTGGTTACAGTTCGTCATGAAACTTAAAATAATTTTTTAATAATTACAAAAACATAATTACCTGGAACTGGTTAGTTCTTTGGTACATTGCGAGACAAACGACCCCTTGCCCATATATCATTGGAGTAATGTACTTATATTGTTCAAATAATGCCCTAAACAATCGAATTTTAATTATAGTTTGTCATCTTTCACTAATTTTTTCCTTGGATGAAGAGTTCTCGGGATTCCAGTCGGCTGATGTCGTTTCTATGGCTGACACCGCCATTTTCTTCAGATAAAGTGCTTTCGAATTATTTTTCTTAAAGTGGGCAAAGGTCCCAAGGGTGGTTACCCTCTGAGAGCACGCATGTGGATGCACGTGTTGCTGTTAGATCACTAACTGGAACACAAGGATCGGGATTTTGTGGTTGATCCGCACCTGCGGAAACAGTTGAAGAGCGCAGGGCTGAGGGGGGGAAAAGTGTCGATAATTTAACCAGAAGGGTTTACTTACCGGGGAAAAAAAGACCTCAGCGATAGTGAGAGGGGTTGAAGGACACAAGGAGCTAGAATAGTAGTATCATCCACTTCTTCTCCGTCACGTCCGGACCAGTGAGCAATCCCTTAGCAGGCGTGGCCACCAAAATTCGTTGAGACAATCATGGGGTGTTGGGATGGAGGGGGAAGTGCTTGCTCATAGTGGCCCAGACGCTTTGTATCTTGCTGTAGAGACGTACAGCATCTTCTCTGATCACGTCCATTAGTGGCGGAATATTCAATTCCCGATGCACGTCTTTAGATCGTGCCTTGGCGATGATTTTAAGGAACTTGCTTTGCACAAACTGGAGGTGGGTCTTGGCTGCAAAGTGTTAGACTGGTCCTGCATACGTCAGAATTGGCCGTATGAGTGTTAGGCTACGTTTACACGCGGGGGCAGTGATGACTGCCAGAAAACGAGGGTCAGTGATGTCAGTGGCGTGTCAACACACGTGTCAGTGCTGCACTGACAACTGCCAATCCATCGCTGAGCACTGACTCGGTTTTCTTGGAGCGTGTGGACAGTGTGTCAGTCATGACTGGTCACGTTCCCTTCCCCCTCCACATGGGAGGCCAGTTAGTGGCAGTTACGGTTGTCACTTATCGATTGTGAAGAGTGTGTCACAGGGCAGACTATCGATTACGCCACTGTAAACTGTTTGTATTTTGCATTTTCAATACGCGTGCAGTTTGGTTTAGTGTGTGATTGGAGTAAGTGAATTTTTGTCGTGAACAGTGGCGAGTAGTTTGGTTCAGAAAGCATTTAGGATAGAGTTCGTATGTTGCACCTGTGTATGAGCCTATAATTTTTTAGGTTAACTTTCCAAAAAGTATTATTGTTCACCCTGCAACGGCACAAACTTTAACTGGCAAAAAAACTACGCGATAGAATGATGTTTAGCTATAAACATACTACTTACTAATGAACTTAAGACTTTCCCGCTGAATAATTCGGATGAAATCTTCACGGTTAACCAAAATGTAACATTTGAAGAACGTCAAGCTCTAAGACAACTACGTGAAGACAAAGAAATTGTTTCTGCTGCGGTCTGATAAAGGTAATGCAACTGTGATTTTTTTGCACGTAGTTCGTATCATGAAAAGATGACCACTTTGCTTAATGACGGGAATTATAGGAAGCTTATGGGAGATCCGACTCCAAGAATAGTGAGAAAAACTAGCACCCTTGTCAACTCATCGTGTTTGGGGAAAGAGTGTATCAGAGGTTTACGACAGAAAGCCCCCTGCGCCACCTTGAGTCTATGGTTTGCCCAAAATGCACAAAGATGGTGTCCCTCTGCGTTTGATTGTAAGTACGATTGGGTCTCCAACTTACCATTTGGCCAAGAAACTAGGATCACGTGTTGGAAAAATGTGAACATCATCATCATCATGTAAGAAATTCCCTCGGATTTCGTACAAAAAGTATTAAAGAATTTAGAAGTTGGGCCAGAAGACTTACCAGTTAGCTTCGATGTTTACCAAGGTACCGATTCTTGATACACTACGATTACTAAGAAATATATTCCCTGCAGATATCACTTTACTGTTCGAACATGTGCTTACCACTACTTACTTTCAATATTCAGGACAGTTTTTTTTTTGACCAGACCAATGGCGTCGCCATGGATGGGCTCGCTCTCCCCACTTTCACCACCAGTGGTGGCCATTTTTTATATGGAATTTTTCGAGGAGCAAGCCTTAACAACAGCCAAACTAAAAAGCCCAAATGCTTTTTTTTTTTAGATATGTGGACGATACGTTTGTTACATGGAGCCACGGTATTACTGCGTCATCGGAATTCTTACAACATCTACATAGTTATACACCGTAACATCCAATTTACAATGGAAATTAAAAAAAAGGAGGCGCACTACCGTTTTTAGACATCATCGTCATTTACAAGAAACCTGGGAGGAAAAATTAGGGCATTCAGTGTACAGGAAACCTACACATACGGATTTATATTTGAATGCTGCCAATAGTTTCCACCATCCTGTAGATAAGAATTGATACACAGAGCTCGTAATATTGCAGATGAACAAAATCTGGCCTCTGACAATCATTCATCAATAGTGGTTATTCGAGAACAGAAATTAACAGGGCTCTCTCTGAACAGAAAGGAAAACGGTAAGAAAACATGAATCACCACAATTAGCCCTGGCATTTCTTCCGTATTCAGGAGAGAAATATCATCAAAAATCAGTAGAATGTTGGCCAAACATAGCGTAAAAAACAGTTTTTCGTCCACAAAACAAAATAGAACAGCTTCTGGGCTCATCCGTTAAAAGATGACATTGGTTTGAAAACTGCTTGGAGTGTACCACCAAATTCCATGTGGCGAGACTGTATATTTGGGTCAAACCCTGAGGACGATAGACAAGCAACGTTGGGTTTGCACTGAACACCAAAGGTACGTTCGTTCGCCTGAAACAAACTTGACAAAATCCTGCTGTTGCTGAGCAATGTTTGGATGACAACGGGACATAAAATGCATTTTTCGGAGACAACTAAATTAAATCATGCGATCATAAATGGCGTGGTGATATTGGAAGCCATAGAAATTAAGACACATAATAATCTCATAAACAGAGAGACTCTTGACTACCATATCATGGGATCACATTATCACGTGATGTACAAGCTCAGTTGACAGACAGACAGACAGACCTTCGCACAGGTGACGCGCAAGGACCAATCAGATCGCCGCATGGTGGATCAGGTGATTCCGAAGGTATAAATACGGCGCATTGAACGCATGTGACGTCAGGAGTGGACAACCTCTGGGGAAGGATACTAGAAACCTCTTGAGAGGTTCTACCACGGGGCGCACGCATCTAGGAATGAGCTGGTCTCATCACTAGGTCGATACGACCCTGCTAAGAAGGTAAACAGGAACCGACCTCTGTCGATCTTCCTGTAATGTATCTAAATCCTAGTCATTGTTAACTTAAGTTATTTACTTTATTAGGTTTACAAGCCTCTTTACAGCTTGTAAGAAATACCTATCCAAAAATTATTTATTTATATTTATTTATACAGATATTATTTTTACAATTATTTATTATTACATATTATTTCACTATTATAATTCCCCCTTTTCTTCCAGACAATAGCAGGGAGTCGGCGAATCAGAAATAATTGGGAAAGAAACTAGCAGCAGCGGTACATTGTATGAATGTGAGTGTGTGTGTGTAAAATTTCATTTATTGTTATGTAGCCTTTATGGCAGAAATATTTATGTATGTTATGGATGAATGAGTGAACAAATAAGTGACATTTAGTAATGACAGATTTTTTAGTATGTTATAGGCGTAGAATATACCTGTCATCGCGGAGCAGATTCCACATGGAAGGAACTCCGACCAATAGAAGAGGAGGTTCGACCTCCAGTTAGACGTCACCGCTGCTGCTGCTGCATGACGACATATAGCCTGAAGATGGCCGCAGAAACGTTGTGTTCTTTTAAACACCTGACCAGGTTGGTTAACCGTGAAGATTTCATCCATACTACTTACTATCACACGTAATGAAAAATAATTCATTCCGTTCTGTTCAGTAATTGACACCTTTAAGGAGAATAAAAAAACCAAGTAACAGAAACCCGAGGCAATTAAACACTGAAAACAAAGCTTCAAAGAACAGGCGCTGGCTGTTTTTATTATTGCTTGATTTCTGTAGTAATAATAATATAAAGCAATATTACTAAACAACTGTTTTCATTTTTATGTATCTATAGCACAGTAGCGTGATACTGAGTTTGACTTTTTCAGGAACCTTTCCTCCTCGTCACGTCTATTCTATCACAAATACAAAGTGATTAGTTCCTGTTTATGGACATTATGCGTGGCGCACAAAGGGGGAAAATATTCAACTTGATATAAACAATATATCGACACTATGCAACATCAACAACATTCCAACCTGTCGTAGTTGCCAAGAAACAGCAGAGAAGTGTAAACATGCGTCAGATTTCTCTGCCCGTTCTGTAGTGAGGGCAGCACTTGGCAGTTTTTGTCTGTCCAATATGTAAACGGTAGGCAGTGCACAGCCAACCCCAACTTGGACGGACATCACTGCCCGTGTAAACCTAGCTTAAAATATAGGACGCGAGCGCTTTCTGCTGTTGATTGTGATATGTATTTTCCATTGAAACTCACAGGTATTTGTCCGTGTCTCGGAATTGAATCGGACGATTGTGGACTGTGACTGTGTTACTAGGAGTTAATTTCAATTCGCTGTACTGACTGCGCGTTGTTAATTATTGTTATGTCGCCTCGACGGGGCAAAGATGGCGTCCTGGATTTCTGGTGGTGTCAATGTAGATGTTGTATAGAACTGGCCCAATGATGCTTCATCACATAAGCGCTGCGGGAGTTTTCACCCCAGAGTGACTGCGGCGAGGCTCGCCTGATCAAGTCGGGGATGCCTCCTGCACTCTCTCTCTGGGTATTTTTTTTTATCAAAGTTCTCATATGCCGAGACACCTTCGCCTATTTTAGGAGGTATATGTACTGGGGTCGAAGACCTTGGGGGCATATGGCAATAGTTGTCCACTGATCCCATTGGAACATTCAGCTGCCTCCTAAAATTTGTGTAGACGCGGAGAAGGGAATGCTGCGACCCCACAGCAAACTCGTCTCCCCCCGTCATTCATAGGGAAGGGCGTGAGAATAGTAGCCAATGCCCGACCTACCTGATGCAGGTTTTCTAGGTTTCTGTTTAGGTGAAGCTCCGCGAAGGTAGGATCCTTAAAACATAGCCCGGGGGCGCCTAGTCAACCCTTACTCTAACTTCCGCTTACCCCCCTTTTTAATTCCCTTCCTATTGTATTAAAGGGGGGTTGCCTGTTAATCCCCCTTCCACCCATAAAGTAAACCTTTGCGCGGTTCAGCGCCCCCCAGAGCGCCGTGGTTCTAAGCGTCAAGACGTCTCGTCTTCTGGCATGGCGTTGGTTGTGGTGGCTAAACTGGGGCTTGGGGTTCAGCTTTCTTCATCGCCTGCTCTGTATATAAGTTAAACAGCATGGGCGAAATACTGCTGCATCCTTGGCTTACTCATTTGTTTCTTTTCTACATCTTCTATTCTAATTACTGCCGCCTGTCTTCTCCAGTTTCCCGCGGCGTATTTGAGGTTCATATTGTGGCGTTTTCGAAGCCGAATTTGTCACGTGTTGACCTACGTAATAATATAAGAAAATACCCTGGCAACGCCGGGTACCCAACTAGTAACTTATAAGAGGAGAATATCCGAAAATTGGGAGAAGAATCAGTGGAACCGCAGCAGCGACTCTTGATTCCGTCTGTCTGCAGGAGACATTCCGTGACGTCACCAGCCAGCGGCGGCGGCGGCCATCTTGTCTCGTTGCGTCATTCGTTGGTGACGTGCGTTGAGCACTAATCAGTAGTTTCTCATAGTCCAAATATCGGGAATGGGGAAAACTCGATCACGTATGTTTTCCTTTTTATTTTCAGTCACATTTAATGACGTCATTGGTTACGTTACAATGGGCACAGAAGCAGATATCAAAGAGTTCCATGGAGAAATGGATAAACCTGGAGAATTCCGGGATTCTTCAATCTGACTTGGGACTGAATATACCGACGGTCACTTAGGATGAAAAAGGGAGGAATATTATTAAAGGCAATCGTCCTCGAGAGACTCACCGTGCTGCTGATTCCTCCTGCACATTCCCGGCTCCTGCTCCAGGTTCCTGGAACACGAACACAAACTAGAAAATGCTCCACCGGTGACCTTGATAAGATCTGCGTGAAGAAGATTCCTCACCATTGCTTACCATCAGAATATGATGCAGACCCCGACGTTCTCTTAGGTGATCGCTTTATCTAATCTCGGACCCTGCCACTTGGATTCCAGATAAGATCAGCGGAAATCTACGAAACAGGAAGAATAACAGAAGATTTTAGGAACAACAACAATCATCCGTACGGATGCAGGACAATTACTTTGTTAACAGAATGGTATATAGGAGGATGGAACGACAAATAGAATCCGAGTTGGGACGAGATCAGTTTGGTTTTAGGAAGAATGTAGGAACAATAGAAGCAACATTGACTCTGCGTCTAGTTATAAAAGACAGGATAAGGAAAAACAGGCCTACGTTGATGGCATTTGGAGATTTAGAAGAATAAAAAAAAAACCTTTGATAATGTGAACTGGAACACTTGCGCCTAAAGATTTTGAAAAGGACAGGAAACGAATATCGAGAATGAAAGGCTTATACATAACCTCTACAGAAGAGAGGCAGCAGTAATTACAATGGAAGGGCAAGAAAAGAAATCAAAACATCAAGAAAGGAGTAGGACAAGGATGCACATGCTGTTTAACTTATAAGCTATATATAGATGAAGAAATTTCAAACGGAATATCGAAAAGGGATCATACTGCAAGGGGAAGAAATATAAACCTTACGCATTGTTAACGGCATTATAGTATCAGGGGAGACAGAAGGAGACTTGGAAACCATAATAAATGGCATGAACGTCGTCAGAATAGAACTGCAACATTACATAAATAAATATTCGTATCAAAACGAACAAACAACTTTTATTATATTTTTACAAAATGGTTAAACCGTTTTATTATAATGCATGAAGAAAGCACACACGAGCACTCAGGCCTAATGGGTATAATATTTTTGCCAGTAGTTTTTTTCCCTTGGTATTGCTGTACCATGGTATGATGGTTGTAGCTGGTTCTGTTGCACCAGCAGTAGTAAGATGGACTGTGAAAGAGGAGAGGATCTGGAGGTGCTTTGGTTCGCGTCTCGGGGGAAATGCAAGCGTGACGTCACTGGTCCTGACGTGACGTCATCAGCCAACCAGGGGCGAGTTTGATACAGTCTCTCGTCTTCAACGTACAAAGTACTACATGTAATATTTGAAATGAATATAATTAATAACAATGGAAACAACAATTTCGGTTGACTTATATGAATTAAAATTATTTAAGTAAATTTATTCAATTAACTAATTGAATAGATTGTTTATATATATAAATGTATAGAGACAATGAATCGTCTCCCTGGGATGTCTCCCTAACACACATCCAGCTCCAAGCAAAGCAAAGGAATACAGACATCAACAATACGTTCAGTTCAAAGAAAATATAACTTCAATTCTTTTTCGTTACTGTTTATTCATTGTAATTTTCACTATTTGTGACCTTCAGTATTAATTTCCTTTGTGGTCAACAATTTAACATCAAACGTATATTAATGTTACACTTTTAAATTAATTTAAATCACGCGAAAGAAAAATAATAAATGGAAATGACATATTTGCGAACTCAAAGATATTTCTGTTTACAACCAGAGAGAGATATTGATTGCTAACATACCACCAGAGACGTTGTTGCTTACGCGCGAATTATTACTATATTTGAAAAGAAAAGCAATGCGCGGTAACGTGTGTGTGTGTGTAAGTATGTCACGTTACAGAACATAAGGATTAAGAAGGGAAAAGCAAGTTAATAGAGTGTAATTTGGGAGGCAGTGAAATAAGGGATATGTAAGTGTCAATATTAGGAAATCGTTACTAAAAATGTTCATATGATGCGTGGCGTTATACGGGGTGCGAAACGTGGACGATAGGAGTTAGGGAAAGGAAAAGATTTGAGCCTTTGAAATATGGTGCTGTAGGAGAAGGAGATGGATAGTGGATAGAATCAGAAACGAGGAAGGAAGTTCTAAACAGAATAGGGGAAGACAGAACAGTATTAAGAGAAGAGATACACGAATAGGCCACGTTTTAAGACACGGGGGTCTTGTAAAATGAGCATTAGAGGGAAGTGTGTGTGGGGGTTAAGAACAGAAGAGGTAGGCCAAGGATGGAATCCGCTAAGCAGTTTAGCGACGATGTGGCAGTTGTGCAGAGATGAAGTGGCTTGCGCAGGGTAGGTTAGCATGGAAGGTTGCTATAGTTGGAGTCACTGCTGCAGGAATTACATAAAGGGAAACACAAAATCATACTATTCCAATGTAGACATTTTTATAGACGAACTTCCGAAACTGTATGTTGTGAAGGATTAATCTAAGTAATGCAGAAGAGGCAAAGCCGTGAATATAGATGGCGAAGTCTCTGCAGTAGTTGAAGAGTACAACAAGTACCAACCTCTGAGTCTTGATTCCCCCAGCTAACTCAGCCGTGTAAATTAAATTCACAAGCTGAGACGTAAAGGAAGTTCCTGTCACCTTGGTCTTCAGTCCTCAGACTACCTTGCGCTAGCCTTTTCATTACCTCCTATCTAATACATCCTCCCTAAACTGCTTAGCGTATTCCATCCTCTGCCTCCCTGTTCCCTTCACTTCCCTCTCTAATGCTAATTTAACAAGACCCTCGTGTCTTAAAAACGTGGCCTATTAATCTATCCCATCAAAGTCCAACCACATCGTTCGCTTTTCCTCTTATTCTGTTTAGAATTTCCTCCTTAGTGATTCTATCCACCACATCGTCTCATTCTCATGCAGCACCACATTTCAAAGGCTTCTGTGGTGTTCGTTTGCTTACAGCAACAACAAAAAAATATTTTTGTACAATCAAATTGTTAAATAATAATAAAATTGTATATAATTTGAATATTCCATTTAATTATAATATTACGTTATCATTAAATTTCCAGAATAAATCTAACTCAAATTAAATTTTAGTGAAAATATAAATTTACGAGTAAAAATTTAATCAAATTGGCTCAGTCGGTCGGTAAAACAAAAAAAAAGAATAATCTACGCAGCTTCTAAATAATGGCGGCTACTCCAGGGGGGACAACGCGGGTGACGAACAACGATATAATTGTATTAAAAATAATCGCGAATCAACGAGAATGGTTTAAGTGGAAAAACCGGGTTAAAATGGCGCCGTTACCAGATGTTAACAATGGCCTGGTGGGTGACGTCATCGTTCCTGGTTTGCCGTGCAGGATGTTCCTTCGCTGAAACACGTCTAGATCCTCTAGCGCCTCTTCTTCTTCAGCTTAAATCTCTATCAAAATGTCCTCTTTTTGTTTTCCTTACTACAAAACAAAATCTTCTTTCTCGAACAATGGCGAAATTAACTTTTCTGCATGTTGTTTCCTCAGCCACTGCTCTCTCTCTCTCTCTCTCTCTCTCTCTCTCTCTCTCTCCCCGACCTTCTCAGGAGAACTCCCCGAACCAACTGTTGAATCTACAATGCACTCCAGGCAATCAATAATGTTGTAGACGGTGACGTTTCCCGCCTACTCGGCCTCACCACCAAACCATTCTCGTTTTCCGTCCTGCTGCTGTACGCAAATAACAAAAACTAAATTATTTTTTGCTTTACCCGATGAATGTAAGGGTCATGAATCACCACACTTCTATTCTTTTCCCTTTCCGCTACTCCTATCTTCCACGTTTCTCATCTACATAAGACAACGCTCAAATCGAAAAATTTTTAAACATGATTTCGTAATATTCACACTTATATTAACAGAATTCGTTAACTTCTGTCAAAATATCCCTGACTTCCCAATCTAACAGCCTTTGTTATTCCACTCTTTTCCCCCCCATACTGCATTCCATCACCTTGGTTCTCCCCCTCTGTTAATCCTCATATTGAACTCTTATCTCGCCAGGACCACGCTTATGCTCTCTATTATGTTTTCCAAGTCTCCTTCTGACTCCCTCTAATACTACATCATCGGGGTTTTTTTTTATTTCTTCTCCTTGCAGTACGATTCCTTTCCCATAATCCGTTTTAAGTTTCTTCATCGCCTGTTCTATATATATATAAAGGTTAAACAGCATGGACTGCTGCAGCATCCTTGTCTCACTCCTTTCTCGATTACGGCTTTCTTTTCTTGATCTTCTATTCTAATTACCGCTGCACTGTCTTCTGTAGAGGTTATGTATATCAGCCTCCTTTCTTGATATTTTATTCCAGCGTTCTTCAGAATCTTTAACGCTGCGTTCCAGTTCACATTATCAAAGTTGTTGTTTTTTTTTCTTCTTCTAAATGTAGAAATGCCGTGAACGTAGGTGCGAATTTTTTCTCATCCTGTCTTCTAAAATTATTCGCAAAGTCACTATTGCTTTTGTCTTGGCCCTCTTTATATTCTTCCTAAAACCCAAACCGATCTTCTCCTAACTCGCATTCTATTTGACTGTTCCAATCCTTCTATATACTATTTTCGTTAATATTTTGAAAGCGCGGGATACTAAAAAAAAACTAATTATTGTCTGCAGCGTAATTTGTTTTTTTGGTTTTTTTTTGGCTTGTAACCCGTCGTTTCTTCTTATGTGTGTAATTTTTGGACTAGAGCGAATAAACACTTGTTTGTGGATGATAAAAATTACATTCCCTACAAGGGGAAGAATAGCGTAACGAGACCTTCGCGAACATGTTGCTGCACGTGGTGGGATCCTTCCGTGTTTTAAGAGCCACGGATTATCAGAAGGCGTAAGAGTTAAGTCGAGGCTCACATGAAAACTTGTCCAGGCATCGAAATCAGGGTGAATAGTGAAACAACCGCATAAAGTTACAGGCAAGAAACTGAACGAAGAAAATACCTGAGGACGTTTTCCCCCGCGGACGACGCGCAGCTGACTGAAGCCGCGCCCTGACTCGAGGCTCTGCGCATGCGCGGCGGCTGCTGCTGTCCCCACTACTTACTTCCTTCCTCGCCCGTGACGTCATGATTCCTAGTAATCGCGCGCGTCAGTCACGCAACAACAACACGAACACGAACAGTCTTCACTCATCCAATTTGGATTCCGCTCGCGCAACTCTACATACAATCAATTCATCAGTGCCACAAAATTTGTGAATGAAAAATAATAAATAGCTTAGAAGAAGAAGAAGAAGAAAAAAGTAGTTTGTGTTGCAGCTTTCCTAGACGTTGCCCAAGCATTTGATCGAGTTTATTATACAAACTCATCATTTCATCTTAAAATCCTATTTAAGTGATCGCTTTTTATTTTTTTTTCAAACCAAGTGCGACATTACAATAAATAAATATTCGTATCAAAACGAATAAACAACTTTTTATTATATTTTGTAAAACAAAATGGTTAAACCGTTTTATTATAATGCATGAAGGAAAGCACGAGCGAGCACTCAGGCCTAATGGGTATAATATTTTTGCCAGTAGTTAGTTTTTCCTCCTCGGTCTTGCTGTACCATGGTATGATGGTTGTAGCTGGTTCTGTTGTTGCACCAGCAGTAGTAAGATGGACTGTGAAAGAGGAGAGGATCTGGTGGTGCTAACCTGGGCATGGATGGGAACGAAAAGGTAAAGCGACTAGGGGTGGGAAGAGAAACAGCTAGGGTGCACATTTACTACAGAGCGTTTGCAGGTCAGAAAACCTTGGCAGGGAATCCGAGATAGAATGAAAGAATCGACTCGGAACGGGAGGAGGAGGAGGAGAGATCACCTGTTTAAATTACAAGCGAGGAACCAAAAAACAGACGTTGGAAAAATACTCATTACTAAATAGGACAATTAATGACTGGAGTGTTTAAGGGGAAGAACTTCCTCTACCGGAAAGAAAATTTCGACTCAATCTAAATTTAATGCAGTGACGTCATCAGTGCTGCCAAATCCCTAAAAATATACTACAGTGAATTATATTTACAGATTTATTTTTTTCAGGGAAAACAATGCTATTCTTTTTTTTCTTTTTTAATAATTCATTTCTAATAATATGATTCTTATTTTTTTGGTTAACAGGCTACATGATCCTGAAACAGGCAACTCCCCTTTAATAGCATAGGAAGGGAATTGAAAAGGGGGGGATGCGGAAGGTAGAGCAAGGGTTAACTAGGGCCCCCGGGCTATGGTTTAAGGATCCTACCCTCGCGGTGTTTCACCTAAAGAGATGCAGGGAAAACCCTAGAAAACCTGCATCAGGTAGGTCGGGGGGCATTGGCTACTATTCTCACGCCCTTCCCTGTGAATGACGGGAGACGAGTCTGCTGTGGGGTCGCAGCATTCCCTTCTCCGTGTCTCCACCAGTTTCAGGAGGCAGTTGGCCGACTGATCCAATGGGATCAGCGGACAGCTCTTGCCATATGCCCAAGGTCTTTGACCCCGGTACATATACCTCCTAAAATAGGTGAAGGTGTCTCGGCATATGAGAACTTTGATAAAAAGTACCCAGAGAGAGTGCAGGAGGCATCCCCGACATGATCAGGTGAGCCCCGCAGTCACTCTGGGCTGAAGCGCCTGCGAGAAAACTCCCGCAGTGCCCATCCTTCATAATAATAGGATTCCACACTTATTTATTTATATTGAATATAATTATACATGCAACTAAAGGTTAAATGTGGTCCTTACGACCAGTTTATTAATTATTGTTTAATTTCTATGTATCTGCCACCAGGGGCGCGGGCATCTGCACCATTTGTAGATTTAATAAATACAAATACAATTGTAACGCAATGTATATTGGGCAAACTAAGAGAGTCTTAAAATTAGCGAATACCATATAAAAGTTGTAGGATGTAATATTTCAAGTTCTTAGATCCTTCGCGTATCTGGCTGTGGAGTTGGGACGGAGGCTGAACTCGTGGGGTGGTAAAAACTACCCCCAACCCCCACTCAAGCTAGCGTCTGTCTGTCTGCCTGTTGACGGTGAGTATTTATCCAATCACAAGTTGTTAAAAAGTAATTTATTAAAGTAAATGTCAGTTTGATTTTTAGCCCCGTCGTCCTTGTGAAGTGTTTGGAAAGCATTTTCTTCCGGTAGTAAAAATAATCGTCAAGGGGAGTTTTTAATAATAATAATAATCATATTCCGTAGATCCTGTAAAGAAGCTGAGCTTCAAGGATGTGGAATAATGGGTCAGGGCTGTGTACATTTATTACATTATTTTATTGTATAAAAGAAAAATATACTTATAACAAATTTTTGTATTATAAACTAATTAATTAATTACTCTTCTCCGATTCTTCTATAAATTCCTTTATTGAATAGAAGGGGGAGTGGCTAAGCAAAAATGAGCGTAATTCAGTGTTAAATTTACCTTGATTATCGGACAACTGTTTAATTCTGTGCTGTGTGCAGTCACGTGTTGAAGATGGATAATGCACACCTTCCTTTCTGTGCAATTGACAATGTTTTACATTTTTTATACAGATTATTTTTGTTCCTTGTATTGAAGGGATGAATATCAGAATTATTCAAAAAATAAGTGCCTATTTGTGATTACAAATAACATCAATGAATAAATGTATTGGCACGTCAAAGTGAAAATACCTAACTTTTTGAACAGAGTTCTGCAAGAAGTTGCTTTAGGTTACCTGCCTGCCTCACATATTGCTCTAATAACACGTTTTTGACTAATAAAAATCTTATCTATGCCCCAAAATATAATACCATATGATAAAACAGAATGAAAATATGCAAAGTATACTAATTTTCTTGTTTTTAGATGACTGAAGGTGGAAGGACATTGACAGCATCACATGTAGCTGTAGCTGAGTTCCTCAAGTAATTGATGATTAATCTGATCATCAGTCCAATTTAATTTATTATTTACTAAGAGACCTAAGAATTTAACAGAGGAAGTTTCATTTACATTTTTGCTGTCGTCGTATTTAAGTGTTATTATAGATTGTAAAGTTGTGTTGAGTGTGTGAAATTGCATGAAATGTGTGTTTTGTCACAGTTATTTGTTAGTCCGTCGTTCGCATTAA
The DNA here is from genome assembly GCA_034510155.1 of Eucriotettix oculatus. Classification (NCBI taxonomy): domain Eukaryota; kingdom Metazoa; phylum Arthropoda; class Insecta; order Orthoptera; family Tetrigidae; genus Eucriotettix; species Eucriotettix oculatus. Next base: position 8,061,268 of record CM067376.1, on the reverse strand, counting down.
ACCATGTTAGCAGGTTAGTTAAATTATTGTTACTTGCCTAAGCTTCTAGTGTGTCTTTGTTACTTTTTACTATTACACTAGTATCATCTGCAAAGAGGATAGCTTTAGAACTTGAATCTATGGTATTAGGAAGATCATAATAATAATAATGGCCCTAATACTGATCCCTGTGGGACACCACCGCAGTTTTAATAATTCCCCCCCAATCTGATTTATGTATTTCACCTGTGCACGAGTCTTTTAATACTACTCTTTGCATTCTATTTTGTAAGTATGAATTAAACCAAGAAAATGAAGTTCCTGTTATTCCATAGTACCTCAGTTTTTCTAACAATATACTATGGTGGTCTACACAATCAAAAAAGCTTTACTTAAGTCACAGAATATGGGTGATTTATTTATTTATTTAATTCTTCTACTCTGTCGTCTAAAAGAGTAAAGATCGCTTTCTCGGTTGAATATTCCTTTTCTGAACCCAAACTGTGAATCGGTGAGTAAATTATGTTTGTTCAGATGTTTTATAACTCTGTTGTATAATACTACTGTTTCAAAAATTATTTTGATAATACTGGCAACAGTGATATGGGGCGATAATTTGATATATCTTCTTTATTCCCTTGTTTGTACAGAGGAGCAAAACGACTCATTTCACTTTTAAAATTTGTCATTTCTGCCACTGAAGATAAAAGAGACGACGACGACGACCTTGGAGCTTATCTTCGCAGTTTCCGTCTGGCGGCGTAACGCGACTTGAAGAAGAGGTGTGAGGATCCGTTCAGAACCGTGCTCTAATGTGCAACATGACTCCCATTAATCAACGACACTGGTAAATGTTATCTGTTATTAGTTAAATAGCTTTGGACCGATTTTTTTAGAGGAAAATATTAAAAACTATAAATTTGTTGTAATCATTAAACTCTTTCTAACAAATAAATTGACGATGTATTCAATTTTATACAATTTTTAATAATTGTATTTCAACAATAATTTGGTGAGTCGTTTATTTATTCCTTTGTATTGTGATAAAAAAACGCGGTTTTTGTGGTATTGTGGCGTTATGAGGCGCAGTTCGGCCAACAACAACAATGGCTAGTCGGCTGAAAGATGGTGATTCCCCCCCCGCGGGAATCTCCCTCGGGGCGTGTGTAAAAAAAACGATGGTGAAACCCCCGCCGAACGTGTGTAAAAAATGAGGGCGGGGAACCCCGAAATTTTGTGAAATAGATCCATGAAGGGGAATTCCCGTCGGAGGATTTAAAAAGGGGAGCCGATGGGTAGGCTGTGGATCAGAATTGAGACGAGTGGAGGAGAGGACGGACGTGGTCAGAAGGCAGATGAGTGGAGGAGAGGACGGACGTGGTCAGAAGTGAGACGAGTTGAGGAGAGGAAAGACGTGGTCCGAGCAGATGAGAAGTCAGACGAGTTGAGGAGAGGAAGGACGAGAGCAGATGCTGTGAGAGGTTTGCAGAGGTCAGATGTTTCGAGGAAGCAGATGAGTTGCGGATCTGGTTCCTTCTACCTTCATCGATAAAAATCCTGCAAGACGCCAGAGAGACGCGGAAACATTCGTGAAGGTGGATGATGTTTGTAGCAGGCCCCTGTAGTAATTGTGGGTAAGTTATTAAAAAAAAGCTGTGAAACTTGCTCATTGCTCTGGTTAAATAATATTTAATGATTTTTTTCAGTAGTTACTGCATACTCCATCCATCTCTCGAGAGACCCAAAATACCCCTGAGATTAAGCCCATGTGTAATCACTTTAAATTAATAAATGAAAAAATTTCAAATTGATTATAATTTGTTGAATTGATTAATTAATGTTTTATACCCTAAAAAAGTATATTACAATATATTCATGTATGTGCCACATCCAAGTATTTTCAAATTGAAAATATGTATTTCACAGATCACGAACCTGAAGAAGGTGCGATGTTCCAGACGATTGGAGAAAGGCGCGACTGTAGTTCCCATATTTAAATCAGGTGCGCGATCGGAGACAAGTAATTAGAGGTTAGCCTCACGCCTGTCATGATGTGCAAGCAATTTTAACGCTTGACAGCTGAATATTTGCGTAAGCAGTGGGACGGGAAGGATAGTCAACATGGCTTAACACCTGGAATTTCGTGTGAGAGCAACTGGCAACTGTCTGACAAGGGAGAATAGACGACGCTATAATCATTGATTTTTCTAAAGCCTTCGACTTCATGATCTATTATTAACTAAGTTAAAATAAAATACAGGTATAGATTTTCGGGTACTGAAGTTGATTCGGAGAATTTTTAAAAGAACCTTCACTCAGAGTTGGCGTGATGACGTCAAGGGAAGGGAAGGTGAAGTGTGATCATGTTCCTTGCATCCAGAAATGACTTAACAATCTGAATAAAATCACAGATCAAACTTTTTGCCGATGATTGTATGGTTTATAGGGAAATCGTAAACGTTGAGGAAGAAGCACAACAGATTCTGCAAACTGATTTGGATAAAATACACCGATGGTCAGTTAGAAATAAAATGCAACAAAGAGTAAGGGCAGTCGTTTTTCCAAAACAGAGAAATGTCCCTCCCACTAGATATAAAACAGGGGACGAAATTGTAACGGAGTCAAATAACTGTAAATATCTTGGGATCACGATTAGTAAAGATTTAAATTGAGGTAATGAGGTGAGCCAGCGAGGTAAAGGCGCTGATGCTGCTGCTTCACTTTGTAAACAGGGTCTTGAGGAAAAGCACGAGAAAAACCCCAAGATTTCTGCTTACAAAACAGGGTTGGTCAGGGCCAATTTTAGAATATGTGGGGAAGGGTAACGTTCTGCTGGGATCCATATATTTCGATAAACACACACTACTCTAGCGTTGAAAAAAAAATACAAAAAAACTGCTGAAAAAATGTTTGGGGGTCAGGTGATCCGCGATGAATCCTCACGAGTCCTGGCCTAGCCTTGATAATGCTTGGTGCTCACAAGCGAAACGTTGGCAGACACGCCGAGAATTTACGTGGCCTAACAGCCCAAAAACCGATGTCAAATACTGAACTTACAACTCTTGTTGCGCTCTCGAGCTTCCTCCGTCCCCCTTGCGCTCTCGAGCCTCCTCCACCCTTCTATCTCGCCCTCTCAACGTCTAGAACCCGTTCTGAGTACATGTCGGCTCCTCACCTACGAGCTGAAATCGTACATCCCTCCTCCGAGGGAAGACGCTATCCCACGCCGATCGTCGTGAGTCCTTCGTCCAGCGCTGAAAATTTTCCCCGACACCCCCAACGGTGTCCTTCGGAAATCTTGAAGGGTGAATTGTCTTTCAGCAAAACTACCTTAATATTATAAATCCGCAGACCCGATCGTCAGCCGGAAAATAAAACATCCTCACTTCTTACTTCCCTGCCGCCGAGCTATAATGTTCTTTCTGAATTGTTATATCCTTTAAAATCCAAAACTTCGAATAAAATTGTTGGGTAATGGATGTACTTGATAACGTCCCAAAATTGTGGGTTTTTCTGATACATCGGCAGAATTCTTATTTGTTTGTTTATATTTAAGAATGCAAATGTGGAGGGAGGATGAGAAATAAAAATGCACTTTTAATAAGTTAAGTGAATGAAAATGAATATTAATTCAGCTTATTTACATCAAACTTAATATTATAATTCACAAATTTCCCATAAACGTAATGCGATATCAAGCTTTATAGACGACATCAACAGAAGGTTAAGGATTAGGGCGGATTCCAGAACCACTTGACCTTGATCCCGCATCCGGTACCATCGAGTAACCCTGTTACGGAAGTTTTTCGTTTACTTGTTGCCAACATTAACGCCGTTTTCCCCTGGTTATTCTTGACAGTGGGGTCTGCACCACGCTGCAACAGCAACTCTGCTACTCCCACTTCGTCTTTCTTAGCAGCCCTGATCAACGCCGTGTCGCCAGAGTCGTGTTTAACATTTGGATCCACCCCGTGATCCAGCAGCACCCTGACCACTTCCACGTGACCTTCCCCCGAGGCCTTCAGTAACGCGACGTCGCCTGATGCGTTCTTCATGTTGACGTCCGCCCCCGACTGCAACAGCAACTGTACCACCTCCGCGTGACCTTTCCCTGACGCTATAAGCAATGCAGTATCACCGTTGCTATCCACGACGTCCATCATGGCCCCGTCACGTAACAAATGACGAACCACCTCCAAGTGTCCCTCCCTTGAGGCCAGCAGCAAAGCTGTATTACCCTCGTAATTTTTAATGTTGACGTCCGCCCCTTTCCGCAACAGATATTCAACTACTTTCAACTGCCCTTTCTGTAAGGCCAAAAGCAACGACGTATTTGCACAATTATCCGAAACGTTTAGGTCTGCACCTTTTTCTACTAACAAACTTACTTCCTCTTCATTTCCATTCGCCGACGCTATTTGCAACGCCGTAACGCCGTAGTTGTCTCTTACGTTAACATCTGCCTCGTTCTCCACCAACATCCTGACTACCTCCACATGGCCTTCTGTTGAAGCTTGATGCAACGCCGTCTTGCCCTCGAAATCTTTTCTATTTATTTCTGCTCCGTTCTCTAACAACATCCTTACTATCTCCAGATGGCCTCCCGCTGAAGCTTGATGCAACGCCGTCTTGCCCTCGAAATCTTTTCTATTTATTTCTGCTCCGTTGTCTAACAGCATCCTTACTAACTCCAGACTGCCTTCAGTTGAAGCTTCAAGTAGTGCCGTAATCCCGTAGTTATCTTGCACTTTAATATCCGCCCCTTTATCTAACAACATCCTTACTACCTCCAGATTGCCTTTTGTTGAAGCTTGATGCAACGCCGTCTTGCCCTCGAAATCCTTTCTATTTATTTCTGCTCCGTTCTCTAACAGAATCCGGACTACCTCTAGATGGCCCTCTGTTGAAGCACTGTGTAGTGCCGTAATCCCGTAGTTATCTTGCACTTTAATATCCGCCCCTTTATCTAACAACATCCTGACCACCTCAAGATGGCCTCCCGCTGAAGCTTGATGCAACGCCGTCATGTCCTCGAAATCCTTTCTATTTATTTCTGCTCCGTTGTCTAACAGCATCCTTACTACCTCCAAATGGCCTCCCGCTGAAGCTTGATGCAACGCCGTCTTGCCCTTGAAATCCTTTCTATTTATTTCTGCTCCGTTGTCTAACAGCGTCCTTACTACCTCCAAATGGCCTCCCGCTGAAGCTTGATGCAACGCCGTCCTGCCCTTGAAATCCTTTCTATTTATTTCTGCTCCGTTCTCTAACAGAATCCGGACTACCTCCAGATGGCCTCCCGCTGAAGCTTGATGCAACGCCGTCTTGCCCTTGAAATCCTTTCTATTTATTTCTGCTCCGTTCTCTAACAGAATCCGGACTACCTCCAGATGGCCTCCCGCTGAAGCTTGATGCAACGCCGTCTTGCCCTTGAAATCCTTTGTATTTATTTCTGCTCCGTTCTCTAACAGAATCCGGACTACCTCCAGATGGCCTTCATTTGAAGCTTCAAGTAGTGCCGTAATCCCGTAGTTATCTTGCACTTTAATATCCGCCCCTTTATCTAACAACATCCTGACCACCTCAAGATGTCCTCCCGCTGAAGCTTGTTGCAACGCCGTCATGTCCTCGAAATCCTTTCTATTTATTTCTGCTCCGTTGTCTAACAGCATCCTTACTACCTCCAAATGGCCTCCCGCTGAAGCTTGATGCAACGCCGTCTTGCCCTTGAAATCCTTTCTATTTATTTCTGCTCCGTTGTCTAACAGCATCGTTACTACCTCCAAATGGCCTCCCGCTGAAGCTTGATGCAACGCCGTCTTACCCTTGAAATCCTTTCTATTTATTTCTGCTCCGTTAGAGAACAGCATCCTTACTACCTCCAAATGGCCTCCCGCTGAAGCTTGATGCAACGCCGTCTTGCCCTTGAAATCCTTTCTATTTATTTCTGCTCCGTTCTCTAACAGAATCCGGACTACCTCCAGATGGCCTTCATTTGAAGCTTCAAGTAGTGCCGTAATCCCGTAGTTATCTTTCACTTTAATATCCGCCCCTTTATCTAACAACATCCTGACTACCTCCAAATGGCCTTCTCTTGAAGCACCATGTAATGCCGTAAAGCCGTCATTATCTTTTACGTTAACATTCGCCCCTTTACCTAATAACATCCCAACTACCTGCAGATCACCTTCCGATGAAGCCTCCATCAAGGCCGTAGCGCCACATTTGTCACTTTTATTAACAATTGCTCCGTTCTCTATCAGCATCCTTACTATATCCAGATGACCTCCTTTTGAAGCTTCCTGTAACACTGTAATGCCATCGTTATCTTCAGCGTTAACATCTGCGCCGTTTTCAAACAGAAGTTTTGCTATGCCTAGATGTCCCTTTCTTGATGCCTGCATCAACGGCGTGTCACCGTATACATTCTTCACGTTTATGTCTGCTTTGTTTCGTATTAGTAGATCAACTACCTCCAAATATCCGTCCCTTGAGGCCACGTGCAACGCTGTGTTGTCTTTATTACCTCTGATGTTAACATTTTCTGTGTACGGAATCAGAAATCTCACTACCTCCAGATGTCCGCCACTGGATGCTTCCATCAAAGGCACACTGCATTTTTTGTGTCTGTTCTTGACGTCTGCACCGTGCTGCAGCAGCAATCTCACCACATCCAGATGCCCTTTCTTTGCGGCCAGGAGAACCGCCGTGTTACCGTTTCTGTCTTTGATGTTGACGTCCTGGACTCCGTTGTCAAGCAGCAACCGCACTATCGCCGCATGTCCGAATTCCGATGAAACGTGGAGTGGCGTCACACCATGCGAGTTCTTCACGTTCCCTGGGAACCCCGTGGCGATTAAAGCCCTGGCAATGCCTGTCGAACCTGCAGCAGCTGCAATGTGCAGGGGGGAGGCGACCGAACTCTTCTGGATTATCTCCTTGTCGACGCGCAAGAGGTACTCAAACAAGTTTGTCAGGTCTTTGTTGATAGCCACGTTTAGTGCAGCATTCTTAGCCACGTCTTTGTTATTAAGTAACTTCATATAGTTTAATTCTCCTCCCATCGCCAAGACAAAGTCCACAATCTCCCAGTGGCCAGTAACCTCCGCGTAATCCATGGCGCTCCATTGCAGGACCCGGTCCTTTTCTTCGAGATCTTCGCGTGAAGACCACAGAACCTCCCATACGTCGCGGTGGTTACCATCTGTCATGGCCGCCACGTGCCACGCGGTTCGCCCGCCGCGGTCCTTCCTCTTCACGGTCGCCGAAGACAAGCAGTCCCGCACGCCGCCGACGTCACCGCGCGCCACCGCCGAGTGCAGCTCCAGTTCCTCAAACAGCCGCCAGTTGAAGGTGGCCGTGACCAGGTCCTGATCCTCCTGGAACAGGACGCCCTCCACCACTTCCCCCGGAAGATCTCCCCAGTTCTCCGCAAGCCACAGACCGGCAAAATGCTCGGCGAAGGTTTTGTGCTGGAATTCTAGACCCGCTCCCGTGGCGACGACAAGCCCGGCTTTGTCATCAGGCATCTCACCTGGAACTCGGAGCTTTACGTCATCAATATTGGGAATTATTTTCTTGACGGCAAACACCTGGAGGTTTTTGAAGTGCCGTGCCTTATTATCTTTATAGAATCGGACGACCGCAGCATTGCTAAGCTTCAGGTCAAGTTTCTCTTTCATCTGCTGTTCCACAATTTGGTGAAAGAACCGTTGGTACAGCAACACCTTGCTCCAGGGACTGCCGCTACTTTGAAAATTCTTAGACGCATCTTTTATAAGTAGTTCCGCAGCCATCTGACACAAGAGAGGAATTTCCAAAATTGGACCGCAAGTCTGAGACAGAGAGGAAATGGCATCCTCATCGACAAGCTTCCCGTGCTCGCGGAGGAATTTATTTATAAATCGCCGTTGCTCCTCTTCTTGGAAAGGCGGCAGGCTGAAGGCCCTCGTTCCCAGCGACTCCTGGACTTGATTCCTCGTAACGCGCCTCGTCGTGACGACCATCTGCCTGAACCTTACATTCTTGACAATTTCCTTCAGAAGGTTACAGCATTTTTCTGTGTAGTCAGGACTAATTTCGTCAAAGGCGTCCAGGAACAGAAATACATTGCCGCTTTCCTGAAGCGAGTGATCGAGGACAACGCCCTCCATATAGTCACACGGGCTTGAGAAGCCTTTTCGCAGAAACGCTTCCACATTTTGCTGGTTGTCCTTGAAGTCTGTGTCCTTTATAAAGTCGCTTTCTTTGCCCATATCGATCCGCAGGACCAAGGCCCCTGGAAACCTGTCTCGAACTTGGTTACACATCCACGTGACAAACGACGACTTGCCGATTCCCGGGTCTCCCTCCACGAGCACGACCTTGTCTTCACACGTCCACGTCAACGGAATGAACTCCGTCGCTCCGTTCTCGACGCCTCCTTTCCCAACTTTCCCCCAAATCCCTCGCACGCCATATTTAGTGCACAGCTTTCGAAACGGATAATTTGAAATAACCTCATAAAAAACTGTCACTCCTTGAACTTTCCGTGACCTTTTCAAAGCACGTGAATCTTTTACTTTCAGATTATTCGTTTCTATGACATGGGAGTCCATTAGTGTCCTGTGGCCTATTAAAGTATTTGCGTTTCCCAACGACTCAAGGGTAATCATGCTAGACGTAGTTCTTTGCAGGCATCGGGGAACGTAGTGGCTCAAGGCCGGAGGAAGATCGTCTCCGAGTGCAACCTGCGCGCTGCGGCAAACTAACTCGACGACGACTCTGTCGCTCATGACGTCACCAACCTCGCATCCGACGACGACGTCTCTCAGAGCCACTTGTTTGCCCTGCAGGAGCACGCGTGTCGACAATAGTTCATCCCGAGTCGCGGCGTCCAGAGCCGACCACGTCGCTCCAGGGTCAACGACCAGCCAGTCGGCACTCGCGGGCTTCCCGCAGGCGGCGGCGACGACGACTAAGCGCCTCTCGCATCGACTGCTCACAGCCTCGTCCAATGTCTTCAGCAACGCGTCCGCGGAGTTGGAGGAACAGCCAGACAGGTCCACTGCGACAGTCCTGTATGCGGCCATCCCCCACAACGCCTCAACTTCCTCCCATATGTCTGTTACGGAGTCGACGTCAAGGAACAGCACATGACTCTGGGCTTTAAAGAGTCTCGCCATGGCGACCTTCGCCTGATGCTTGTCCCTCACTGTAATCCAACTCTTCTTCGTGACGCGGCTGAAGTCGTCGAGCGCCGCTCTAGAGAACTCAACGTCACGCAGTAGAATATCTGAAGTCAAATTTTCGAATTGGAAGGCCAAGATTTTATTCCACTCCCGAGAGTCTCGGCGGAGGAAGCGACTTTCCTTCTTCTCGCTCCACCATTCCTTCAGCAAACGTTTGAATTCGTTGTTGAGAGAACGCGCAACGTCCGGCGACTGCACCTTCAGCACTTTCCTGAATTCATCCTCAAGGTACTCGTCCGCCGTTTCGTTGCTAATCTGTCCAGAACACACGAGCAAGCGCCTGAAGGGGTCTGACAGTTGGTCACCTTCTCCGAGCCCTACCTCCGTCGAATCGAGGGCCCACTGCACGCTGCCTCGGGTGTGCAACAAGTCACGCAGATGTCCCGCCACTGGATGATCCACGACGTCGCAAGGTCCACGCGTATCATTCGTGTACAGCACCGGAGTGACTTCCTGCACCTCCAAGTCCGCCGGAGGCTCCCACTTGTCCGCAAGCTCCTTCAACGACTTGAAGTAGACGTCGAGACGGAAGGGTTTGGTGCTGCAACTCTCCTTGTGCTTAGCTTGGAGCAGTACAGCTCTGTATTTGCTGCCGTCGTCCTCTTGGAGTCTGTAGAGGAGGACCACGTCTTCAAACTTTCCGGCGCCGACGTAATTGCTTGCGAGGAAGAAGTCGCTCGTGAGTCTGGTGGCGCGGAGGAACAGGAGGCAGCAGAGGGCGACCTCGTAGTCCTGGCCGCTGTAACAGGCGAAGCCGTCAATCTTCCTGTACGTCGGACATCTGCAACTGGAACAGAATCTCATACACAAGCAGTCTGAGGGAAAACTTTTCGACATGTCTCTTACGCTACAGTCAGACACTCCCAGATTTCAATGAGTCATCGGGATTACGTCAACACTCAAGAAAATAATCACTGATTTTTACTATTTAGATTTGCTGTTTCCATTAATCCTCGATTGAGGAAATAGAATACGCCATGCATTAAAAATTAACAAAATAAGATACATAATTAGAAAATTTCCACAAACGTTGGTCTGTTTTTCAGTTAGTTTTTGGGGGGAAAAAATACATGTGTATCTGTGATGTGCAAGCAATTTGAACGCTTGATAGCTGAATATTTGCGTAAGCAGCGGGACGTAGGGGGGTGGATTTACGGTGGTCCACATGTCTTCAGACCCGGATTCAGGCAACTGGCAACGTAAAATACGCGAGTGGAAAGCTTATTTAAAGTTAATCTCTGTTTCTTTGCTTTTCGGTGTGTGGCTTGCGAATTCGAACATCAGACCTACCCTTCCTTTTGTATGTAGGAGGAGGCCATTATGAAAAGGGCCCCATCCATAGGAAATTCGAAATAAACGGCTGGAAAGACGGAAGGTCCATGTGAATTGTTGGAATGTTACAGCAAGATGCGCAATATATTACTGTATCTACGCCCTGGGGACGGAAGGGGGCGTGACGTGTGTAGTCTCTGATCCTCAAGTCTGTGGTCGAACCTACCCGTGGTGCCCCTGTGTAACCTAATCGACCACGGCGTAAATGGGGAGCAGCGCGCATCTCTCAAGTGCCTTGGTGTCGCACATCCCTGGGTATGTGAAACCTAATAGTAGGGGGCGGACCAGGGTAATCCTTTATGAGCACGGTGGGGGATGGACTGAGACTGAGACGGGTCGGAGCCATTGCGCAATGGTTTCTAGTAACAGAGTGGTCCATCTCAAGACAGTCATGGGTCATCATGCCCTTGAAAGAAGGTGTCGAGTATGGGAAGTTGCTGGCCATACTTAGTTATTTGATGATGAAACTGTCTGGGTGTGATTCCCCCTAGTATTGGGTCATCCGTAGGGGATAGATGGCTGCTAGCTTCCACTTGGGATGGTGGTGCGCCTGGGCCTCGGAAGGAAACCAAGTGCTGCAATCCTGAAGAAGCGGGAAGCTTCGAATGGTAGTCGTAGCGTGATACTCTCCTTTATCAGGGGAAAAGGCTACGCTTGACTGGAAGTGTCAGCGCTACCCTCAAGGTTGAACCCGGCCAACTGCATGGGGGAACTCGCCCCCACCGGGGCCCTTGTCGGGGAAAGAGACCCTCCGGGTTGGCTTAAAGCGCGACACGGGGCTAACTTGAGCCCTCAGCGAAAAATACAGGTGAGACAGGGGTGAGTGAGCTTTAGCCATGCTCACGTTTGGGTGTGACTCTGTCGGGCAGTGGTATGCGATCACAAACCCACTGAGGCGGTGCTATGGTGTCCTGGCGGAGTGCATTTCCAGCAGGACAAAAACCTCGGGTGTGGGAGCCGCACGCAACTACTTGAGCAACAAACACTTCCGCAGATGACGGGCAAGAAAGTAGCTCGGAGGAATCCTTGCTTAACCCCGCTCGTCCGGCTCGACTGACGAATGAGCACCTTAGGCGAGGGATCCTTTTAGGACTTCACACGCCGTAAATGCACATTCGCCCCGTAAAGCCCCAGGCGCTGGTCCATTCCCAGTATCCTTAATCACACACTACCAACTGTATCTACGCCCTCCTCCAAGTTGAAGATTTTTCCTATTGGCCTTAAATGTCAAACTCCAAGCCAATAGAAGACTTTGCTGGACAACATCTGATTGGTGGCTGAAGATGGTGTAGTCTCGGAACCCGAAGTGACGGGGGACGAAGAAACATTAGATTGTCGGGAGAGCAGAGAAGTTGTTGGGAGATCGGAGGCAGAAGCCGATGGGAGACATGAGGGAGGCTGAAGCCGGTGGGAGACATGAGGGAGGCTGAAGCCGGTGGGAGACATGAGGGAGGCTGAAGCCGGTGGGAGACATGAGGGAGGCTGAAGCCGGTGGGAGACACGAGGGAGGCTGAAGCCGGTGGGAGACACGAGGGAGGCTGAAGCCGGTGGGAGACACGAGGGAGGCTGAAGCCGGTGGGAGACACGAGGGAGGCTGAAGCCGGTGGGAGACACGAGGGAGGCTGAAGCCGGTGGGAGACACGAGGGAGGCTGAAGCCGGTGGGAGACACGAGGGAGGCTGAAGCCGGTGGGAGACACGAGGGAGGCTGAAGCCGGTGGGAGACACGAGGGAGGCTGAAGCCGGTGGGAGACACGAGGGAGGCTGAAGCCGGTGGGAGACACGAGGGAGGCTGAAGCCGGTGGGAGACACGAGGGAGGCTGAAGCCGGTGGGAGACATGTGAAAGGGGTTTGTCGGAAAATCGGAGCGAGATGATGCCTGGAAAGAGAATAGACGGGAGACACCAAACGGAGACGATCTCGTAGCAGTCAACCAGCATGAACCAGATGCATTTTCTCTGTATCGTACCCATATTTTGATTTTAAGAGTTCACAATTGCCAGGCCTATTCCTATTAGCGTACAAATTAACGTTTTTCCGCTCACCCCACACTAAATTTCCTGAGATAAAATCTCATGTTAATCAATTTTCCTTTTCGTGTGAAATTATCCAGAAATTTTGTGAGGGAGGCTGAAATACTTTGATTTATATTTTACTAAAATTAAATTTTTAATGTAGTCTTTTTTTCTTTCCCTTTTCTAATATTCCCCATTAATATCATAATTTTGTATTATAAATTAATAGGTTAAATTAGTTTACGCCACCCAATAAGTAAGCATTACAAACTAAATCTACGAAACGGCAATAAGAACAGAAATTTTTATATAAGGAATCACTTATGTTATTATAAGATTTTATATTCTAAGTACTTGCATTTATTTTCTAACTGATGTGAATTAATTTTGGAACTAATTTGAGGAAGTTCCAAAAAAGGGATGAAACGTAGAGTCGTTTCAATATATATATATTTAAAAAAACGAGTTATCTCTAGTATCTTTTAGTACTGTAATGTAAAAACGCTGGTGCCTGCTGATTTTGGTTCTACAGCGTCATTGTGAAGTGCAATTGGGCCTACAACGAAGGAAGTTTTGTGGGCGACAATAGAGGTCAACAACAATGTAGAATTGGCTGAAAGATGGTAAAGCCCCCGCGGGGCGTGTTGTGTAGAGAAATGGTGGCGTGTGAGTAATCCGATGGCGGGGAACTCCCGGGGCGAGAACTTTAAAAGGGTGCCGTTGGGAGGCGCTGAGACATTCAGATGAGTTGCGGAGAGAAGAGACGACGGATCAGTCAGTCGGAGCCAGAAGAGGGACGACGAGATCAGTAGAGGAGGAGAGAGCAAATGAGGAGTTGGACCTTGGATCACACCACATTCATCGATGAACCAAAATAACCTGCAAGACGCACTAAAGCCGGAGAGACGCGGAAACATCCGTGAGGTTGAATGTTTGTAGGCCCAGGAATTTTGGGCAAGTTCATCAAAAGTGTGAAACTTGCTCATTTGTGCTGATTGTGTAAATTTAAATGATTTCTTTTCTGTTTTTAAGGTAACTGCATACTCCACTTCTCGAGAAACCCAAAATCCCTTGAGATATTGTTTCAAGTAAGCATTGTAAAGTTGATAAATATAAATTTTTCAAACCGATTAAAATTTGTTCATTAATAAATCCCAAAAAGTGAATATTAGAGTACAATAAAAAAGTAATTATTTATATGAGTCAAGTCGGGTAGATGTGAAAGTAGCTCAACCTGACTCACCGCGGTCCAGACTCGTCCTGTGCAGTGTTGCCGATTCGCCGTGGTTCCTGTAATTCACCGTACACTTGAGTTGTCTCTTCCACCATGTTCATCTTCACCTTCCAGAGGAACACGCACTGACCATCGTCGTTGTTATTAGCGCCCGCTGCAAGTAAGAAGGTTGCAAACGCTGGCCCTAATCTTATCATACGATAAGTTCTCCTGCGTCGGCGATCTCTTCACAAATAATCTAAAATCCACATGCTCCAAGATTATCGACTGCAACGGGTTGACGGTGCTCATGATCAGGAAAACCAAAGTCCTTGCTGGCTGGACTGATCCAACCCTCCATTCTAACCTATCTTGCGCTAATCTCTTCATTTCCGGGTAACGACCATCGCCCCTAACCTTCTTACCTTCCCCACACACTTTCCCTCCAATGCTAATCTTACAAGAACCTCATGTCTTAAGTCGTCGCTTATTAATCTATCCCTTCAACGTCCTCCATATTATTATTCGCTCTTCCCATATTCTGCTCGGAACCTCCTCGATACTGATTCTATCCACTACCCATCTCATTCTCCTATAGCACCACATTTCAAAGGTTTCTATTCTTCTGCCTTCCTCAAGTCCAACCGTCACGTTTCGCACCCCATATAACGCCAGGGGTCCACACTGTGGTGATTCATGACGACCCTTACATTCATCGGGTAAAGCAAAAAATAATTTAGTTTTTGTTATTTGCGTACAGCAGCAGGATGGAAAACGAGAATGGTTTGGTGAGGCCGAGTAGGCGGGAAACGTCACCGTCTGCAACATTGTTGATTGCCTGGAGTGCATTGTTGGTTCGGGGAGCTCTCCTGAGAAGGTCGGGGCGAGAGAGAGAGAGAGAGCAGTGGCTGAGGAAACAATATGCAGAAAAGTTAATTTCGCCATTGTTCGAGAAAGAAGATTTTGTTTTGTAGTAAGGAAAACAAAAAGAGGACATTTTGATGGAGATTTAAGCTGAAGAAGAGGCGCTAGAGGATCTAGACGTGTTCAGCGAAGGAACATCCTGCACGGCAAACCAGGAACGACGTCACCAGGCCATTGTTAACATCTGGTAACGGGCATTTTAACCCGGTTTTTCCACTTAAACCATTCTCGTTGATTCGCGATTTTTAATACAATTATATCGTTGTTCGTCACCCGCGTTGTTCCCGGGAGCAGCCGCCATTTAGAAGCTGCGTAGATTATTCTTTTTGCTTTACCGACTGAGCCAATTTGATTAAATTTTACTCGTAAATTTATATTTTCACTAAAATTTAATTTGAGTTAGATTTCTTCTGGAAATTTTGATAACGTAATATTATAATTAAATGGAATATTCAAATTAAATACATTTTTATTATTATTTAACAATTTGACTACAAAAATATTTTTTTTTTTGTTGGTGTAAGCAAACGAACACCACAATACCGACGTTTATTAATATTCACGCTTATATTAGCCGTAAGAAAATTCCTTCCTTGCTATCCTACTCTAGTTATTATTCTGCCCAAAAACCGTAAATCCTTGACTGCCTTCAAAATATCCCTTTCTCAATCTAACAGCCTTTGGTATTCCACTGTTTCCCATACTACACTCAATCACCTTGGTTTACTCTCTCTATTAATCCTCATATTGAACTTTCTCCAGGACCACGTTCATGCTATTTATTATGGTTTCCAAGTTTTTTTTATGGTTCCCCTAATACTACAATAAAATCGGTAAACCTGTAAGGTTTTTTTATTTCTTCTCCTTGCAGTATGATTCCTTTTCCATATTCAGTGTTAACTGTCTTCTTCAACTGCCCTATGGACATCCTTGTCTTTCTCCTGTAAATTATTGTGGGGGTATATTAATTATTGAATTTTATATTTAAGTTTAATGTATACATTTATTAACTGTAAACGCAATAATTTTAGAATGGGTCGGGCGTGTATGCATCATGCACAAAAATGAAGAATTAAAATGGGATTATATTAGAGTTTTCAGGGGTGATTATTGTTTTGGTAACCACATGCAGCAGGTATTCCATGAACCTGAGTTGTTTGCGCCTTGCTGCAGGCAGATGTCACTGGAGCTTCCTTGTTGTGGAACTCTGAAGCGGCAGGTAGACAACAGCACAGAGTCGTGCTGCCGGAGTTGAGGAAACTCAGGTTTTTCCTCTTTCTTCCCTCGTTGTCAATGCCTCGCCTTATACTCTCGCCACCACTGATCTGTTCTCCTCACCAATCTCCTCTCGCTACCTCAGTATATCATCAGCAATCTCTTCCAAAATTGTCTCCGCCAGCCTCTTTAAAACCTCGTCCCCGCTTATGCGACACTAACCTATCACCAAGATGGCAGGGATGGATATTCTCCAATAATATCCCTTGTTACATTTGGGGAAGACACAAGCCACCCGGTCACCAAATTCTCAGACAGATTAGGACATTCCCAAACCGGCGACGAGGTGTCTGGAGAGTTTCATGGCCCAAGCAACGCCAAGTCGGCGCCCGGAAAAAACTCCTCCTTCCTTCCTGGCGTGCGACTTTCTCATGCCGAAATATTTATGCAATTTATATTTCCATAAATAGTAAAAAGAGATAGAATCTAGAAATAAGAACGACAACATAGTTTTAACAAAATTATAGAGATTGTAAATGACACAATCGCTCTTATATATATATATATATATATATATTGTAATATTGTAATATGCTTTTTTGTGTATAATAACATTTATCAATTTAAAGTACAAATATGATCAATTTTAATATTTTTGTTTATTAATTTAAGTGAAGACACGGGCTTAATCTCAGGGGATTTTGGGTCTCTCAAGAGATGGATGGAGTATGCAGTAGCTGAAAATAGAAAGAAAAATAATTGAATGTTATTTATCCAGAGCAATGAGCAAGTTTCACAATTTTTTTATCGCTTACCCACAATTACTGCAGGGGCCTTCAAACATCCACCTCTCGAATGTTTGTGCGTCTCTCTGGCGTCTTGCAGGATTTGATCACGTCTGGTCACGTCCGTCCACTCGCGTGCCTTCTGGGGTCGAGCCACGTCCTCTTCTCTCCTTGTTTCACTTCTGCTCGGTCCACGTCCTTTCTCTGCTCCACTCGCCCGCATTCTGCCCTCTGGATACCTGCTCTCTGGTTCACTCGCCTGCCTTCTGCGCTCTGCTCGCGAGCCACCCATCCGCTTCCCTTTTAAACCTTCCGACGGGAATTCCCCTATTTCTCAACATTTCGGGGTTCCCCGCCCTCATTTTTCCCGCGGGGTTTTCACCATCGTCATTTTTTATACAGGCAAGGCGGGCCTCCCCCGCGGGGAATCACCATCTTTCGGCCGACTAGACATTGTTGTTGGCCGAACTGCGCCTCATAACGCCACAACCTTACAAAATCCGCCTTTTTATCACAATATATATATATATATATATATATATAATATATGATCGATTGTATCATTTTACAATCTATAATTTTGTTAAGAGACTTTGGCTACAACAGGGGGGAAAATGAAAAGCTGTTGAAAATTTCATGGTGAAAGGAAAAACAGACGCAGCTTTTAGGAAAATCAAATAAACATTCAGAGAGAGAGGAAAAATATTTCCAAAAAAACATCAGGAGAGTGGATGGGAAGCCAATTCTGGATAAAGAAAAAAAGATGGATGGAATATCTACAAGAACTGTAATGTAGATCATCCAGTAATAGAAGACAGAAAAAGAGGATGATGGTGATGATGAAGAGTTGGAGGAATTGTTAACATTCCAGTGGAGTTGAAAAGGCTGAAATATCGTGACTGTTCAGGAGCAGGAAAGAACATTGTAGTAACAGCATGACGAAGACGACTCACGCGTGAAAAGTATTGACGAAAATAGTATATTGGAGAGTGGAACGCCAAATGTTAATTAGGGAAAGATCAGTTTGCCATTAGGGACGAATGTACGTGCAAGAGGAGCAATACTGACTGTGCGACAAATTTTAGAAGACAGGACAAGAAAAAAAAGCGGTCTACGTTCATAACCTTTGTAGAGTTAGAAAAATAGCTTGTAAAATAATGTGAACTGGAACAACGTACTAAAGAATTCGAAGAGGACAGGAATAAAAAAAATATCGAGAAAGGAGGCTTACACATAACCTCTACAGAAGACAGGCAGCTGTAATTAGAATCGGAAAAAACGAAATAAAGCCGTAGTCAAGAAATTAGTGTAGCGCAGTAGAAACCAGGTCCAATTTTTTTTTTAATTTTTATGGAAATATTTCCGCATGAGAATGTCGCTGGCCAGGAAGGAAGAAGTTTTTTTCCGGGCGCCGACTTGGCGTTGCTTGGGCCATGAAGCTCTCCAGACACCTCGTCGCCGCCGGTTTCGGAATGTCCTAATCTGTCTGAGAATTTGGTGAACGGGTGACGCTCATATATATATATATAATGATAAATCAATGGACAGATAAAAATAAGATTCAAATAATTCCGAATAAGAGTATAGGAAAAATGAGATGGGTGGATAGAATCACTACCCAGCAAATCCTAAACAGAACAGGCGTGTCAAGGTCGAACAACATGGAGGAAGATGACCAAGAAAAGGGATAAATTTTCAAGCCGCAAGTTTTAAGAAATGACGGTCTTGTGAAATTAGCATTAGAAGGAAATGTGTGCGGTAAGAACAGAAGAGGGAGGCCCAGGAAAGGACCACGCTAAGCAGATTAGGGAAGATGTGGCGTGAAAGGGCTTGCGCAAGACCAGTCTAAACAACGCAGGTGTTCATTAAGAAATATGTTTGATAGAAGCTTCGTGTACCTTACTGGAAATGTTGATTTTTAAAAACGTTGCTACTTTTTTTTTAATCTTCCGTATAAATTTAAAATACTTAGTGTACTGTTTAAATAAATAATGGACTTTAATTTATCTTTTTTTAAAAGATGGGTTGCAATAGAGGGGGTTTGTTTTTAATGCAGTGGTCGCCATTGCCACTCTATGTATGTTATGAAGGTCTGTATGTCTGTTGTCACGCCACAAACTCTGGTTGGCTGCGGCGCCAGTGAAGAGAGAAAGAAACAAACACTGTACAAAATCTCGTCTCTTGTTTTGTTTACCTAACGATCCTTTACTTTAATCGATCTTATAACGTCTTATCTGTGACATTATCACGGAGAGATTTGCCTGATGTTAACGTTGCTACAACATTATCTGGCTTATTATTACCAAACAGATAACCATCCCTATATCCGTCTCTCTATCTATCTCTCTGTGTGTGCGCGAGTGGGAAAATGTCAACTGTCGCTAAGAATTGCCATCTCACTCTCGCAGTCGGTTTGATCGAACCCGAAACGTCACGTGGCCGTAACATGCGCAACAATGGACACGCCGCTCGCTACTCGAAAAACAAACAAGTTGTAGCTTGCGTGTTGTTGTGGTGTTCATTTCTAAGGCTAGGTTTACACGCAGGCAGGGGGCAGTGATGTCAGTGGCGTGTCAACACACGTGTCAGTGCTGCGCTGACAACTGCCAATCCATGGCTGAGCACTGCCTCGGTTTTCTTGGAGCGTGTGGACAGTGTGTCAGTCATGACTGACCTAGACTAAGCTGTCCTCATGGGAGGCCAGTTAGTGGCAGTTACGGTTGTCAATTATCGATTGTGAACATCATCAGTGTGTCAGGGGCTGACTATCGATTGCGCAATGGTAAACAGTTTGTATTTTGCATTTTCAATACGCGTGCAGTTTGGTTTAGTGTGCGATTGGAGTAAGTGAATATTTGTTGTGAACAGCGGCGAGTAGTTTGGTTCAGAAAGCATTTAGGATAGAGTTCGTTTGTTGCACCTGTGTATGAGCCTATAAATTTTTAGGTTAACTTTCCAAAAATAATTATTGTCCAGCCTCCAACGGCACAAACTTTAACTGGAAAAAAAATACGCAACAGAATGATGTATAGCTATAAACATACTACTTACTATCACACGTGATGGAAAATAATTCATTTCGTTTTGTTCAGTAATTGACAACTTTAAGGGGAATAAAACAACAAGTAATAGAAACCGACCCAATTAAACACTGAAAACCAGCTTCAAAGAACAGGCGCTGGCTGTTGTTATTATTGCTTGATTTCTGTAGTAATAATAATATAAAGCAATATTACTAAACAACTGTTTTCATTTTTATGTATCTATAGCACAGTAGCGTGATACTGAGTTTGACTTTTTCAGGAACCTTTCCTCCTCGTCACGTCTATTCTATCACAAATACAAAGTGATTAGTTCCTGTTTATGGACATTATGCGTGGTGCACAAAGGGGAAAAATATTCAACTTGATATAAACAATATATCGACTCTATGCAACATCAACAACATTCCAACCGGTCGTAGTTGCCAAAAAATAGCAGAGAAGTGTAAACATGCATCAGAGTTCTCTGCCCGTTCTGTAGTGAGGGCAGCACTTGGCAGTTATCTCTGCCCAATATGTAAACGGTAGGCAGTGCACAGACAACCCCAACCTCGACGAACATCACTGCCCTGTGTAAACCTAGCTTAAGACTGATCTCATGCTGACCTGTCATGTGCAAGCCCTTTCATTTCCTGATACAACATACATCCTTCCTAATCTGCTTAGCGTTTTCCATCCTGTGCCTCCCTCTTTTGTTCTTAGCCCACACACACACACTTCACTGTAATGATAAATTTTACTAAACTCTCATGTCTTAAAGGCCTATTAATCTATTCCCTTCTCTTAGTCAACGTCCTCCATATTGTTTGCTCTTCCCCTATTCTCTTTAAAACTTCCTCGTTAGTGATTCTATCCACCTCACATCATCTCATTCTCCTATAGCACCGCATTTCAAAGGCTCCTATTCTTTTCCTTTCCACCAACTCTCTATCGTCCACCCATACATATAACGCCACACTCCATAGGAACATTTTTAGCAACGATTTTCTAATATTCACACTTATATTAGCCGTAAGTAAATTCCTCTTCCTTGCTATCCTACTCTAGTTATTACGCTTCCCAAGTAGGAGAATTCCTTAACTAAAAACAGTCTTCTTATCTCCTCCAACATTTTGGAATAGTAAATGTTGTACTTTTTACATTTACTTGAGTAACGCGCTGACATAACTTGGCATCAACTCGCAAAACGGATTTTCGGAACTTGCTTTCTTTTCATAATATTCCCATTTAAAGGAATATTTGTACCTTACATCTATGAAAGTATTAAGATTTGGTGTAAATAAATTTTAATTTGTCTCTTGCTGCTTTAAAAAGGAATCGTTTCCCATGCCAAGGCTCTTATGGGGGCGAGCTACACAGGAGTGGGGATGACGTCACGCTCTCTACCTTATTCAAGATAGTCTCTGACGAAGATGCTCTTGCATCTAACTATCTCTGGAGTTGCATGTATTAAACTCGTTGGGAGAAAAAAACTCAACTATTCTTTGATCTATTCACCTAGTTCCTTGTGTTGCTATTAACTCTGAAATGATTTACTTACCGTACGCCGCATCCTTAAAAATATATTCCTTTAATAATGTACTTTTTTTGTAGTTTAACTTTAATAACTTTGCATATACATCGCTTAGTAGATTTTACAGGAACTCGCGGCGATCAGGAAGGATGCAGATAAGGAAGTTACGTCACACTTCCTGACCGTTAACTCTTTGTGATATTTATTAACGACTAGGTGAGGTGAGTGCCCGGTGTTGCCCGTCAGTGTGAGGATGAACAGTGACTTTGACAACAAGCAATGAGTTTGATTTGCAGCCATTCTTCACTACGGGTGCAACTTAAAACGCGGAATTTGGTTTACTTCCTTCCTTCCTTCCTCTTAGAGATTACTCCAAGTTCGATTCTAGTCTCATAGCTTAGGAACACTTGCCTACAGTTTCCTATTTATTACTTTAGGCTGATTTGGCATATTAAAAAAATTCCGCCCCCTCCACCCCCGTCCCGCTCTTGCAATTTTAGGGAAATCTAAAATAGTTGTTGTAGTTGTGGTATTCAGTCTTCCTCTTTTTCTTTGTTTCTTTCTCTATTTTTTCTTTCTTCCTCTTTTTCTTTGTTTCTTTCTCTATTTATTTCTTTCTTTGTCTTTCCCTTTCTTTCTTACTCTCTTTTTGGCTTTCTCTATTTCTTTCTCTCTTTCTTTCTTTTTCTCTCTCTTTTTCTCTACTTCTTTCTCTTCTCTCTCTTTCTTTCTCTCTTTCCTTCTTTCTCTCTTTATTTATTTCTTTGTATCTTTCTCTCTTTCTTTCTCTTTTTTTCTCTATTTCTTTCTTTCTCTTTCTTTCTCTTTCTTTCTCTTTCTTTCTCTTTCTTTCTCTTTCTTTCTCTTTCTTTCTCTTTCTTTATTTCTCTTTCTTTCTCTTTCTTTCTTTCTCTTTCTTTCTCTTTCTTTCTTTCTCTCTCTCTCTCTTTCTCTCTTTCTTTTTCTTTCTCTCTTTCTTTCCATACTTATTTCTTTCTCTCTTCTATCTTTCTTTCTCTCTTTGTTTCTTTCTTTCTCTATTTCCTTCTTTCTCTATTTCTTTCTTTCTTTCCCCATGGCTATACAGCCCATTGAGGGCCTTGGCCTGCCGAGTCGACTGCGGATTTTCATATTGCAAGACACATTCCGAATTTGGAGTGACACGTGTTCAGCGTATAGATCCTCCAACCAATCTTAATCACGGCCTTCTTCACACCGACGTCAAAAAACATCCAAGGCCATGCCAGGATTCGAACCCAGGGACCTCTGGGTTGTGAGGCAGCGACTAGAGGCAGAACAGGCGATTAAGAATGTTATAAAGGAATAGGGAAAAGGAATCATACCGTAAGGAGAAGAAATAAAAACCTTACGCTTTGCCGATGTTATTGTAGTATTAGGGGGAGTCAGAAGAAGAATTGGAAACCATAATAAATGGCATGAACATGGTCCTGGAGAAAGAGGTCAATATGAGGATTAATAGAGGGAAAACCGAGGTGTATGGGAAACAGTGGAATAAGAAATAGATTGGAAGGGATATTTCGAAGGAATCGTAATAACTAGGGATGGTAGAAATATAGTAGACATAAAGAGTAGGATAGCGTAGGCAAGGAAGGTTAACGCGAAAAACAAGGTTTTACTTACGGGTAATGTAAGTGTAAATATTATTAAATAATTCCTAAAAATGTTTGTATGGAACGTGACGTTATATGGCTGTTGGGGAAAGGAAAAGAATAGAAGCCTTTGAAATGTGGTGCTGTAGGGGAATGAAAAGGCTTGCGCAAGGCAGGTTAGCATCAGACCAGCCTTAGGACTGAATACCACAAGTACAACAACTATTTTAGATTTCCCTAAAATTGCAAGAGCGGGACGGGGGTGGAGGGGGCGGAATTTTTTAAATATGCCAAATGAGCCTAAAGTAATAAATAGGAAACTGTAGGCAAGTGTTCCTAAGCTATGAGACTAGAATCGAACTTGGAGTAATCTCTAAGAGGAAGGAAGGAAGGAAGTAAACCAAATTCCGCGTTTTAATGGCTGCAAATCAAACTCATTGCTTGTTGTCAAAGTCACTGTTCATCCTCATACTGACGGGCAACACCGGGCACTCACCTCACCTAGTCGTTAATAAATATCACAAAGAGTTAACGGTCAGGAAGTGTGACGTAACTTCCTTATCTGCTTCCTTCCTGATCGCCGCGAGTTCCTCTAAAATCTACTAAGCGATGTATATGCAAAGTTATAATTAGGTTTATTAAAGGAATATAACTTCATATCCGACATCCTCCATAATCTACTTAGCTTATTCCATCCTGGGCCCTTGCCCCGCATCACTTCCCTCCTATTCTAATTTTAAAAAACCCTCACATCTAATATCAGTCAGCGTATTGTTCTTTCTCCTCTATTCTCTTTACAAATTCCTCGTGAGTGATTCTATCCTCCTATATTATTCTCCTACAGCACCTCATTTCAAAGGCTTCTATTCTTTTCCTTTCCCCAGCTCCTATCGTTTTACGTTTCGCACCCCCCATATAACCCCACGCTCCATACAAACAGTTTTAGCAACGATTACTTTTATTACCCGTAGTTAAATTCCTCTTCCTTGCTATCCTACTCTAGTTATTACGCTTCCCAAGTAGCAGAATTCCTTAACTTCCCTTCAAAATATCCCTTCCTAATCTAATAGCCTTTGTTATTCCACTGTTTCCCACACACCTTGGTTTTCCCTCTATTAATCCTCATATTGATCTCTTTCTCCAGGACCACGTTCATGCCATTTATTATCGTTTCCAAGTCTTCTTCTGACTCCCCCTAATACTACAATAACATCGGCAAAGCGTAGTAAGGGTTTTTATTTCTTCTCCTTGCAGTTTGATTCCTTATCTATATTCCGTTTTAACCTTCTTCATGGCCAGTTCTATATATATGTTAAACATCATGGGCGACAGACTGCTGCATCCTTGTCTCACTCTTGTCTTGATTTCTGCTTTCTTTTTCTTTAGTTTACTTATTAAATTTTGATTGAACTCTATGTCTTTATTGCAATTGAATACGAAACAATCTGTTTCTGAAGACATGGATGGAATTTACAGACACTAAAGTGTAGAATATTTTTCATTCAGCAAATAAAGAGCCTGATAATTTATCCCTTGTAATTCTGTATCAAAATACGTTCAAATTGAATTCATTGAACAGAAAAAAAACTTGTATTTTTATTTTTTAAACACTTTATTCGCTCATGTAAATATTTTTATTTACATTGAATTAAACAATCCTATGGAGAGTTTGTTATGGGCAATGAAATGCAATGCACAGCTCTGCTCCTTCCAGAGATAAACAACTAATATCCCATCGGCGCATTCAAGATGGCGGCGGCGGCAGCAGCTGTGACGTCATGCGCAGAAGTGAACCAATTTCCTTGTTGCCTCGCGTGTCATGTTTTCCCTATTGCTTATGGTGATTGTCATTAATTTGTATTTTTTTTGCTAGGCCTAGTATTATCATCATGGCATTGCTTGTACATTTCTTGTTCTTTTTTTTTCGTATTGTTATTTATAAAAGTTTGAATGCATACATATTGTAACATCCCGTTACATGGAACGAGGATTACCCCCATCCCCCTTTTCTAATCTTTTTATTGACTAAATTATTGCAATTATTATTCTGTTTAGTTTTCGTTATTGTTTTAATTGTACATTTGTCAACGCAGCAACGCCTATTAGCCACAGAGATGCGAGCGTCGCGTTTACGTTTATTCTTTGGCTGCGCTGCTCCATTGTTTTTCCGTTAGAAATTTCATTCTGGTTCGAAACGTCGTATGTGACAAACTATTAAGGACACAGCAAAGTTGTTTATAGTTCGTGGTGCCGCAAGATACGGGACCAGTAAGGGTAAATAGTGCCAGAGTATCAGGAATACTAGATTAACAAAAGTGCGACGGTAAATTTAATCACGCGTTACCAACATTGAATTTCCTTTATTACGCGTTTAACAATTGTGTGAAATCCTTTTAAAGGAAAGCGTGTTGAGAAACTTAAGAACTAGCATTAAGATATTTTCTTTTCTCAAGCTCACTAAACATTAGTCGTAGGTTGAACGTGATATATAATTGTGTGAGCGAAATTTAGTGGTATATAAACATAAAAAAAATGTGTAAATTGATTTCTTAAATTCGGTGTTGTTTTAGGAGTATTTATGTACAGTAATAAACTTGTATTTTAAAGCAATTCAAACAGCTTACGATTCAAGCTGAATCAGCTGTTTCAGACTGCTTTGGAAGGTAGAGATATACCACTGATAAGATCAAAGAGATATATAAACATCACAGAGAGGACGATTACAGCGCTCTGGGTGGCAGCAACTAACAACAGGGGGAGACAATAACAAGGTGAAGAACTTTGACCGTATGTACTGTGTTTAAATGACTGAAGGTTGAATAATCGTGTATTTTTGTGATTAAAATATATTGTTTTTCATCCGAAATCATGCCAAATGTATGTGTGTTCAGAGTACAATTGTTCTAATCGTAGTTCCAAAACAACTGGAATATCGTATTTTAAGTAAATATCATCATCATATTTTCACTTTTGACAGCACGTGTTTGTAACTTGGATATTTACCAAATTTCTGATCTTGGTGGTGCTCTAGGGTATGCAAGCCAACTCTCTTGTTCTTTTTATGAAAGTAGTTCTCTGTACTGTAATTAATGAATGTGTTTTATTTATTTCGTTTAACCTTGATCCCTATCAACTTTCAACTATATTTAATGTCAGTCTAGATGCATTTAGATGTTACTTGTACAACGTACAATTAAAATTTTAGATATTGGTAGTCATCTTTATTATAGACTGATGAGCGAGATGCTTCATCATAATCTCAGCTAATAATTCTGACACGCGCCCACCTTTCCATTCAAAAAATGGCGCCTGAGCCTTCAATTTGCTTCAAATATGGCGGCGCCTTGTCCAGCCAGTCTATGTTGTTTATATATGTCTTTGGATAAGATAATATCACGACTCTTTGACTTAACTGCTTACACGCTGCGCACACTTGTGGCGCCTGCGCATTAACCTCGTAGATTAATCAACACGAATGTTATTTTAACACAAACATCAGCTGTGTTTCATAAATTGATCATTAATGCATTTATAGCGAATAGAATTGATATTATGAGATTGTGTAAAACTAATGTAAATAATTTGTGTAGCTATTCCTTAACCTCCCTTTCCCATATTTAGTCCTGGTGTATCTTACAAAGCAGAATTCACACCCTAAAGAGAAATAACTTACTCAACGCTAGTGCGACGTTGGAAATTGACCCCAACGTATTTTTTAGTGATAGAGACGTTTAAATATTTTTTAGACGTAACCCTCTGTTGTGTAACAATTAAGCTTTTTACACCCTTAATTGGAGGGTTGCGTCATACAGGCTGTGCCATGTAACTTTTAATTGATCAACATTGTTTTTCTTATCATCAACTGTAACTATTTTCTCAGGTCAAGGAAGTTGTGTCGCTCAGCGTTGCCAAGAGGAACGCCACGGCCATTCTTTCTAAAACTCTTTCCTGGAAGTAATGGTGAGGAATTGTCTTCATCCAGACGTTATTGGCTCATTTTTTGGGGTCTGAGGAAGCATCTGATTTGTCTTTCTGTTTCAGGAACGTGGACCAGGAGACGGGAATCTGCAGGGAGGATCGGAGTGAGTCTCTCTCTCTCTCAGTAATTTAATATTTATCAAAATTTTTATATATATTCCTAAACACTTAATCAGTTGCAATACCCGAGAGTTGTAAAACATTAATAGTAAAACAAGCTATAACTATGAATTCCACAAATATGGACGAAGCGTCGTAGGTTTATTTAAAGAAATATTAGGCTACGTTTTTATGACAAATTATCTGGACTTTTCATTAATATTTGAAGATGCCAAATTATTTATCCATTTAACAATTCGTAACAATAACTCATGGGACTTTTGTGTTCAGAATAAAAATCGAAATATTTATCCATCAGTGAAACATAAATTTATTTAAATTACTTGTCTTTTTTTAATAATAATAATAATAGGCGAATTGCTCTGATGTGATGCGCCTCACTCCTCAGTCTAAAATGAATATTATATTTTACATCTGAAATTATAATATTTTTCTAATAAATGTTATTATATTCTTCCACATAACTGTATAATTTTTCACATTGAATTTAATTTCTTTCCAAGTCACATTAATGCGGATATTAAATGTGCGCATAGTTTGGCCAATATAACTGTAATTACAATCTAAACAGATACCGAAATTATTAGTTTTATTTTTAATACTTCAACATAGCTTAAATTATTGCAAGATTTTAAGTTTAATTCGGATATATCATAATTCATTAAATCTCAAGTTTGTATTATTTCTTACTGCGTATTAATTTCATATTAATCTCAGTCAACAACAATTTTAATGCAAATGCAAAGGACAAATATTAAGAAGAACACTATTTATATTTTTCTCAGATTACATTTATGAGGATATGTTTACTAAAATATAAGCCATAGTATCTTATGGAATAATGGCTGCATTGACATGTAGTTAAGAATTATTCCTGAGTAAGTAGATCTTTTTATAGCAATTGATAAATGTATTATTGATGGAAACAATAACCAAAACATCAACAAAATTGACAGAGTGAACTTTTTTTCAATTTCCATGGTAAAGTTTCTTTCAGGGTTGTAATTATTAAAAGTATTGAGCTAATGGTTTATGTGGAATCTGAGGAAGATACAAAAAAAGTCATCATACTTGAAATATCTCAGTGGTTTTAAATCTAAAGATGTAATTAATACATAAAGCCTCCAAATCTCTCAGAATTTGCACGAAAAAAAGGAAAAAAGATAAATTTCCAAGGAAGAACCAATGATTTAGTGACAGTAAATGTAATTGAACGAAAAATGAGTGGAATTTATAATTACATTTATTAAGATAAGAATTTTGGATAAAATAATTTTTGTCAATTTGGTAAAAGTAGTTATCCCATGTATTTTTAAAACTTGGTGTAATTGATGCATGGGGTGAAAATTAAATAAGAACTCTTCATCTAATGATAAGAAAACATTATCATTAGTGACGTTTAAATGATCAGAAAACTTAAAAGACATTTTGACTGTAAAAATTAAGTTTCCTCATTAAGAGAATTATACATATAAAAATATAGTCTTTTCAAGTTAATTTCTAATTGATCAATAATTAAAGTAATGGATTTAATTTTATAACTATTTAGTCAAATTCCTTTGTGAGATTCACTAAAGATGACATCAGGATTATTAGAAATGTACATTTTGGTGTTTTGCACAACTTATGATAATTTTCTATACAGAATTAACTCATTGTTAAAGTTTTCCATTGTAATTCTGGAACTAACAATACGCTTATGAGTTATTGTTTGCAACTGTTATTTCAGCCTCGTTGCTTGCACAACAAAAGTTTTATCCATTTCAATTTCTTGATTTACATTTTAGATTTATTGTTGTTTCCATTAATCCTCGATTGAGGAAATAGGATACGTCATACATTAAAAATTAAAAATGAACAAAAAGAGTACATAATTAAAGACAAATAATCTTAAAATAAATCAATAAAAGAAAATGTATATAGACAAAAGTCAATATAAACACAACACCAGGGACACACGATGTCACACACACACACTACTTGGACCAGGAAACTGTCCTTGCTCCAGCAGCTATATACATAGAAACAAACAAACAAAAGCGGAAAAAAAAACTTAATAGAAATTTTGAAGACATGTGGTGTGTTATTTTACAAGGTTGGCAGCAGCTCTTTCAACAATTTTTGTGCAGCAGGAACCTTGATTTAAATACTAGAAGGACGATTAAGAAAATCCTGTACCGAGTAAAACTGCAGCGGCATTTAATGGAATAGTTTTTCTTTGCTTCACGAAGCTTTTGTAGTTAATGTTATTAACCTCTGGCGGAAGGATAATAATATCTCTGCTTTATGAATACTTTTCTGATGTAGAGAGGGAGAACAAGGGCGATGCTTGTCCGACCTTAGAGCTGAACCTCTGATTTCTGGTCGCGTATTCATGAAACTCGCCATTTGTTTAAAACAAATTAGTGTTCCGCTTTATAAACTTTAATATTTCATATATATATACAGGCTTGGTAAAGTAAGTATTTGCAAACTTTTGAAGAAAGGTTTGCAAGTTCGTGATCTAGAATTCGTACTAGAAAATATTATAATTGAATGCTTTTGGGAAATAAACCATTTTGACGTACTTTTTGTCAACGTGTTGCATTAGTGTTCTCAGAGAATAACAAGCTGAACTCGCATGGAATAAACAATAAATAAATGGAAAAAAAGGGCAAGACACTAAAATGCCTGTGGGAGTTTTCTCTCTCAGGAATTTCTCTCCAGTGTGACTATGGGGCTTACCTTCGAGGATGCCTCGAACTCACGCTTGTTTCAAGACTCCTACATGACAAGACACCTTGATCATTTTTGGTAGGTGCATGCACTGGGGTTGCAAACCTTGGCCATCTGATAATTGTTGTCTGCTGATCCCATTCGATCAGCTGACTTCTAAAACTAGATGAGACACCGAGTGGGGAATGCTGCGACCCCAGAACATACTCTTCTCCTGTAATTCGGAAGGTCGTAAGAATAGTACCCAATAGACCGACCTACCTGATGCAGGTTTTCTAGACTTTGCCCTGCCCGTCGTTCTGGTGAATCACTGCGAGAGTTATTGTTGTTGTGTTCAGTCCCAAGACCCTCCATGCTAACCTATCTTGCGCAAGCCTGTTTACTTCCTCGTAACTAGCCCAACCCATTTCCTCCCTAATCCGCTTAGCGTATTGTATCCTTGCCTCTCTCTTCTATTCTTGCCCCAAACACTTCCCCCTAATGTTAATTTTACTAGAGCCTCGTCCCTTAAAACGTGGCCTATAATCTATCCCTTCTCTTGGTCAACGTCCTCCATATTGCTAGCTCTTCCCCTATTCTGTTTAGAGCTTCTTCGTTTGTGATTCTATCCAACCATCCGATTTTCAGCATTCGCCTATAGCACCTCATTTCAAAGGCTTCTATTAAAACTCCTATCGTCCACGTTTCGCGCCCCAATAACGTCACGCTCCATACCAACATTTTTAGCAACGATTTCCAAATTAGTTAATAAATAAACATAAAATTCATAGTGCAGATGATTGAGGTAAAGACCAGGGCAGCAGAAATCCAATTTATTTTTTGGAAGGTGTATACAGACGTTAGGAGATGGTTCAATAATCTTATTTTTATAATTATAATTGAGTGTATGTATGTGTTCATTTAAGAGTCTGGGGCACGGTTTATGGTGGTTGTGACGCTCTTGTGGTTGATGACGTTTTGTCAAAGAGATTACTGCTCAATACTCTAAATACTGTAGCGGGGTTTGATGTACATGAGTTTACAGGCAACGCCGGGCACCCAACTTGTATATTATTCAATGTAGTGAGATAAATGTAGCTGTGAGTATGAATATAGACTAGAGTTGTGTTTGTCAGACTGAATATCACATTTGGTTGGTTATTTCTCCTCCTCCACATTCCTGCGTCCAAAGTTCCCCCTTGATGGCGAAATTTCCCCTGATTCCTGACCTGTTTGTTCCGTCATCCTGTGTTTTTCCGTAATTCATCAGTTCGTTTCTAAAGACTCTGATTTTACGTTTGAGGGCAAAGTAAAGGAGACACTGATGTTCCATTCTATCATTACCTTCAGCTGTAACCTAAAATATAGTCGAGTCCCTGGATTTTCTACTGGGAAAGAGTAACTGTGATCGCCCTTTACCGTTTCAGGTTACCGAAGCCCAAGGACCACGAACAAGAAGTTGTCCTCCGCTTCCTCCGCGCCCTCAGATTCACCAGAGACTTCTTCCTCTCACGTGGAAAGTTGGACGACGTCATCCTGTTCTACAGACTCAAGGGAGACGAGAGCCCCGAGTACAAAGCCATAGTTCTGCAGGGCAAGCACAGGGAGGGAAACTTGACAACGTCCAATCCTTTTAAGGTGAACTCGTTCTTGGAGGTGAGGAACCTCTGGGAGGAACCAGTGAAGGTACAAAGTCAACCGATTGAGTTTCAGGAAATCTCGCTGGTCCTGTACACGAACACAGGCTGTGAAATTGGTGATGCTGCGCATGACGTCACTAACTCTTCAGATGTTGAGCATCTTCGGGTCATCCTTAACACTGGAGGTCGGCTTCTGAGGATCTCGGACGCGCAACGGGCAGGACTGCCTCAAGGTCCAGAAACCTCAGACTCCGTCAAACACTTGATCCTCTGTACCGAGCAGACGAGCGTCGAAGCTGCCGACCAACTTCTGGATGAGGAAATCGGCGACGTGTTGAAGCTGACGGCATCGAACGACGCTCGAAAGCTGTTACTAGAGCTGAAACTCGTGCTCATGGACTGGCGGAGAGGAGAAGTGGAAGGCCGCTTCATCAGTGCGCAGTCGGAGGAATGGAAAAGAGTTCTGCAGCTGGAGGCCAGGCGCCTCAACAGCAACACGTGTCGTCTGAACCTCGACTTCACTCAAGCGGCCCTCGAAGGGATCAGATCCATTAAACAGATTTTGATTTCTGTTGAAGACAAATATCAGGGGACAGCGACCAGAGTGAGACTGTCAAAGGCTCTGGTCCTTGACGCCAACTCCCTCCAGAGTAGATTAGTTGAAGTTGACGCTCTGTGGGGGACAACTGACTGTCCGACCTTGGTCATCGACATGTCCGCAGGCTCAACGGAGGATCACTTGATGTCGTCGCTGCAGACGGCCGTCGCTAGTCAGGATGGCAGGACCTTGGTCGTCATCGCGAAGGCGAAGCTAATGACGTCAGAAGCTGAGGCAACTTGGTCCCTCCTTGATCCTGAGACCCAACGAAGACTCTGGTCGGTGCAAGTCGATATTCAGGGCAAAGTCATACCACTGCGTGACGTCATCCCCTTAGACACGTCTTCCATCATGTCTGACAAAGTCTTCCGTTCTCTCTGCTATCCAGCTGGAGAAGTGAGGAAACTGGGAGCGTCGTTCCCGCCCCCGCCACAGGAGGAGTGTTACGTGCAAAGAATAACTTCGAAGAGCGTTGACACTGACATTTTCAAAAATACAAACACATTTCTCTTCCCGAAAGGTCCATATGACTTACAGTTTCATAATAAGCACTGTTTAGAAATTCTTTTCCTACGAGATCTCGAAACAACGAATCACGTCAGAGGAACAGCATTGCTCGGAGAAAAGTGTTCTGATACAGTAATTCGACGTATTTGCTGTAGGTTCTGTGCCGGAGGTATTGGTGGAGACTTTCGAGAGGAAGACCAGGGAAGGAAAATGACAGAGTTCTTTCCCTTAACCTGGATGTGTGATGAGAAGGTTGTGGGGATTGAAGGCGTTCCAAGAGTGGGGAAGTCGTCTTTTGTAATGGCGATGTTCTCCAGTGTGAAGGAACGGTTCCCAGAGTCTTGGGTCCTTAGAGTCGAGTTCATCCAAGGAACAGAGTTCATAAATCTCAGCGACATTACTGCGTTCCTCCAGAAGGGTCTGCCGAAAGACCTCCAAAGCCTGGAACAGGAAAAGCTGGAACACGCACTCTACGTTACGGGGAACGTCTTCCTCTTTATGGACGCCTGCGATGGAATCAGCTCCGAATTCACAGCAAAATGCTGCGACCTCTTGAAGGGCATCGTCACGATGGTGAGGGACAGGCAGATGCTGGGCTGGTCGCTGTCTGAGGTCTTGCCACTGCTGATGTCGTCAGGAGAGACCAAGGACAGTGGCAGAGGAGGACGGTCAGCGCTGCACGTGGCAGACATCACTCAAGCAGCGGAGTTGCTGATGGTCGCGGGCAAAGACGCCGTCAAGAAGGACGACATTTTGGGTTCAGATGTAGTTATATATGCGGATATGTTCAGAAACTGGAAAACTGTTGAGGTAATGCTTGAAAAAGAAAATACACTTGAATATCTGACCTTTTTTACGGACCGAAGTGAATCTGCGGAACTATTTCTGGAGGTGATAAAGCAGCGTCTCACTGGAACCTTGCCCTTGATCCTTCGCCTGCACCAAGGCACATCACACGCAAGGTTTGACACCACAGGAAAGACACTTGTAGACCTGGCGGCCGCTGGTGACAATACAGAGGTTGTGAAACTTCTAACAAGAATAAGCCACGACGTGAATACGCGAAACTACGAGGGAGGCAACGAATCATCCATATCAAGTCATCTGGAGATTGTAAACTTCTTCTTACAAAATGGGAACGATCGAAAGATAAAGCTTAAAGATGGCCAAGCAACGTTGATTGAGGGAGCCACTGGAGGTCACGCAGAGGTCGTGAGGAGATTA
Organism: Eucriotettix oculatus; assembly: GCA_034510155.1. Classification (NCBI taxonomy): domain Eukaryota; kingdom Metazoa; phylum Arthropoda; class Insecta; order Orthoptera; family Tetrigidae; genus Eucriotettix; species Eucriotettix oculatus. Next base: position 8,027,655 of record CM067376.1, on the reverse strand, counting down.
ATAGAGATGGGAGTTGATGCTAAATTAAAAAGAGAAAATGACGGAACTGCGTTAATGAGGGCAGCTGATCAAGGCCACGTGGATGTAGTAAAGCTATTAATTGAGAAGGGAGCAGATCCTAACTTAAGAAATAAGGATGAGGAAACTCCATTGATGAAGGCAGCTGGTCAAGGCCACTTGGATGTAGTGAAGCTACTAATTGAGGAGGGAGCGGATCCTCACTTAATATGTTGGTATCAGAAAACTGCATTGGTGTGGGCAACTGATCAAGGCCACTTGGATATAGTGGAGTTCATCTCAAAAAATGTGGATGAAGAACCTGAATTTATGAAGAGAGCTCGTCGAAGCAACTCGGAACTAGTGTATCTATTAATAGAGACTGGAGGGGATCAAGACTTAAGAAATAAGCGTGTTGATTCCATATTGACGTGGGCAGCTGATCAAGATCACCTGGAGATAGTGGAAGCATTAATAGAGATGGGAGCAGATACACTCTTAAAGGATGGAAATGGCAAGTTTGCGTTTATAAGGGCAGCTGCTCAAGGACACCTGAAAGTTGTTAACCTATTAATAGAGTTGGGAGTCGATCCCAAAATGAGAGGTTTCCACGAGGAAACTGCTTTGATGGTGGCTGCTGGTCAAGGTCACCTGGAAGTAGTGGAACTATTAATAGAGATTGGAGTGGATCCCAACTTAAGAGATGGTGGTGACGAAACTGCATTGATGAGGGCAGCTGCTCAAGGTCACGTGGAAGTAGTCAAGCTATTAATTGAGAAGGGAGCGGATACTGATTTAATGACTGTAAATGGCGAAACTGCGTTCATGAGAGCAGCTGCTCGAGGGAACGTGGAAGTAGTGGAGCTATTGATAGAGAATGGTGCTGATCCCAACCTAAGAGATGAGGATGACGAAACTGCGTTCCTGAAGGCAGCTGCTGGAGGCCACCTGGAAGTAGTGAAGCTGTTAATAGAGCAGGGAGCGAATCCAAACTTAATGACTGTAAATTGTGAAACTGCATTGATGAGGGCAGCTGATCAAGGTCACCTGGAAGCAGTGGAACAATTAATAGAGAATGGTGCTGATCCCAACTTAAGAGATGAGGATGACGAAACTGCATTGATGAGGGCAGCTGCTCGAGGCCATGTGGAAGTAGTGCAGCTATTAATAGAAAATGGAAGGAACAACCTCGCATGGTTTCCGCTATTCCTAAAAGCTTTAAAGTTTTTTTGAGAATTGTTCGGCGATCGACCTCCATTAAATTATCAGATCCTTTTTGTATTTTTTCCAACAGTACACTGTGCCTACTTCTATACTGATACCAGTATGTTACCCCGTATTTGAAAACGGACCTGATCAGAGATTTGGGAAGAAATTGATGTTTTTATTTGCGTTTCTCGTGTTTTTATTTGCGTTTCTCTTCTAAGTGCTTACTAGTAAATTTTGTCGAAGTCAACCTTAAGTAAAGCTTGTACTATTAGTTTTATTATTTTAACTTTTTTCTATTAATCAATCTGTTAGTGATTTTAAAGTTAGTGTAGTTGAGCTACGTGCGGCGACAATGGAACGTTTGAGAGCGCATTGTAGCGTTCGAGCTGCGTCTTGTTGAACTGATACGCGTCACTACAGAGACAGAAAGCATTGTTGTCCGGTCGGTGCACGAGTAGTTCACGTGATAGAATTAGCGTTTGGAAGGTTCCAGAAGCCGTGTTTGGCAGAAGAGGACCAACCAGAGCTCTCAACAGTGATTGGCTTAGGAGGTCACATGACACATTTACGACAATCTGGCTGAAAGGCAGAATCTAGTGGTGAGAGGCAGACTGTGTCTGGACGGGAAGAGGGGAGGATGTGCCACCGTGTGTTAAGAAAGCAAAAGGGTGGTGTGTGTTTGGAGAGCGTGAGGCTCAGACGTATTTTCGTAAAGCAAGACCGACGGATGGTGGAGGCCGAGGAGAAGTCAAGCGAGGAAGGTAAAGGAGATCTTCCAACATAATTTTCCAGAATCGGAGAAAGTTGTTTCTGACGGTGAAGTTGCTGCCCCCCTGGATGAGTTCCAGACAGAAGGAAGACTGGCTACCTAATGCAGCAGCTGTTGGCCAGATCTATGCGCATGAGCCTCTAGTTCGTCACCCTTGAGGTCCAGTGGCTGTATAGAGGCCAGCACTTACCAGAAGCCAGATATTGGGTGAGTGAGAGATTCGACTCTAAAACTTGATCATCTTTTTGTATAACTTATCTTTTCCAAAACAATCTGATTGTCCGTTTTATTTTCCAGTCGCTGCAAACTCCAACTCTGTAGAGGCCTGTAGATATTAAGCTCATATTAAATATATACGTGTACAATTTGATTTGTTAAATATATAGTTCAATTAATCCGAATCTTTTGTTAATTAATTTAACTACCCTCATCAATGGATATTACAATACCAAAATGTATGAATATTTATTTTTCTGAGAGCCGAGACAGGAAAGGAAGGTGATACTTCCTCTTACTCAGTCCTTGTTGCTGTAAACTCACACGCACGAGTCCGGACGTTGGACCTAAGACTTCCCCTGACTTTGCATTCCCTACCTTTTCCATTTAAGGGTATCGTTATAAATATTCATAGTTTCTCCATCCAGTCCGAAACTAAAACTCCACCTTCCAGGCCTGGATATTAAATGATTTTTTTTTTGGCCATTCCTTCCACCTAACGATTCCGGCGTTGTTTACTAATATTACTACAGAAATCAAGCAATAATAATAAAAGCAGCCAGCGCCTGTTCTTTGAAGCTGGTTTTCAGTGTTTAATTGGGTCGGTTTCTATTACTTGTTGTTTTATTCCCCTTAAAGTTGTCAATTACTGAACAAAACGAAATGAATTATTTTCCATCACGTGTGATAGTAAGTAGTATGTTTATAGCTATACATCATTCTTTTGCGTATTTTTTTTCCCAGTTAAAGTTTGTGCCGTTGGAAGGTGGACAATAATTATTTTTGGAAAGTTAACCTAAAAATTTATAGGCTCATACACAGGTGCAACAAACGAACTCTATCCTAAATGCTTTCTGAACCAAACTACTCGCCGCTGTTCACAACAAAGATTCACTTACTCCAATCGCACACTAAACCAAACTGCACGCGTATTGAAAATGCAAAATACAAAAACTGTTTACCATCGCGCAATCGATAGTCAGCCCCTGACACACTGATGTTGTTCACAATCGATAATTGACAACCGTAACTGCCACTAACTGGCCTCCCATGAGGGCAGCAGAGTCTAGGTCAGTCATGACTGACACACTGTCCACACGCTCCAAGAAAAGTGAGGCAGTGCTCAGCGATGGATTGGCAGTTGTCAGTGCAGCACTGACACGTATGTTGACACGCCACTGACATCACTGCCCCTGCCTGCGTGTAAACCTAGCCTATGTTTATACGCACGTCACTCACTGACAACTCTTTTTCTGGCAGTGATCACTGTCCATTTAAACCCAGCTTAAGATATAATATATATATTGTGATAAAAAGGGGGATTTTAGTAAGGTTGTGGCGTTATGAGGCCAACAACAATGGATAGTCGGCCGAAAGATGTTTTTCCCGCGGGGAAGGCCCGCATTGCCTGTATAAAAAATGACGATGGTGAACCCCCGCGGGAAAAATGAGGGCGGGGAACCCCGAAATGTTAAGAAATAGGGGAAGTCCCGTCAGAAGCTTTATAAGGGAAGCCGATGGGTGGCTCAGGGTCAGATCAGACGGCAGTAGAGACTCGAGAAGGGAGACGGCAGTAGAGACCCGAGAAGGGAGGCGAGTGATCAGATAGGAGTAGAGACCGCAGAAGGGAGCAGAGTGCATCAGATAGGAGTAGAGACTTCAGAGTGGGGTAGAGCAGACCAGAGCAGAGCAGACCAGAGCAGAGTCGAGAAGGGAGGCGACCAGACCAGATCAGACTCGAGAGAACGTGGCTCGACCCCAGAAGGCAGGCGAGTGATTAGACCGCAGAAGGGAGGCTATATCCAGAGAGCAGATATCCGGAGACGCACAAACATTCGAGAGGTGGATGTTTGTTGGGCCAGTAATTGTGGGTAAGCGATCTAAAAATTGTGAAACTTGCTCATTGCTCAGGATAAATTAACATTCAATTATTTTCTTTCTATTTTCAGCTGATGCATACTCCATCCATCTCTTGAGAGACCCAAAATCCCCTGGGATTAAGCCCGTGTCTTCACTTAAATTAATAAACAAAATTATTAAAATTGATCATATTTGTAATTTAAATTAATAAATGTTTTATATACAAAAAAGTATATTACAATATATATATATTACAGTCTAGGGCCTATTATGATTTCCAAAAAATATATATATATACACTGTTTTAATGATAAGACTACAATCTATGACCTGTAATCGGTTTTACAGTTTAACTTTCTTTTTAAATTATGTTAGTTAATATGAAAAAAATATCTGTTTGTCCTATACAGTTAGTTTGTCTCGTGGCCCTGCTAATAGGACCTGCGGAGTAACTATAATAATTACGTTAAAGGTAGGACAATCTCGGACAGGACGAGCTGGAACTTTAAATTTAACTAAGCTTAGCTAATGAGGGGAATTTAATGATATTTAATTTCTGTACAACATTATTAATAACAAGTTAGTTTCCCTGGGGGTCATACAGAGAAGGTGAATGTTATTAAATTACTTATAAAGCAAGCCATAGCCACCTACAACATGTGCGACTTTTAGTTTAGTTTCCACCAATCTGGGGAACCCTTTCTTTGAATTCCTTCGATGTTGTCTATAGATTTCTCACAATATGGATTCCAAACTACACTAGGATATTCTAAAATAGGATGGGTTATGGACTATGGCACAGTACAACGATTTAAGTGTATAATATTTACTATTTCTATAAATGAAACGACTGGATCTTGTTACTCTGCTATTTACATGTTCTACAAAGCAAGTGTTACTCCCAAGTCACTGATATTATCAACATTAGTGACTATCTGGTCAAAAAAAAAACTCACAGCCAAATTCTCTTTCCTTAGTAAGGCTAGGTTTACACGCAGGCGGGGGCAGTGATGACTGCCAGAAAACGAGGGGCAGTGATGTCAGTGGCGTGTCAACATACGTCAGTGCTGCACTGACAACTGCCAATCCATGGCTGAGCACTGCCTCACTTTTCTTGGAGCGTGTGGACAGTGTGTCAGTCATGACTGACCTAGACGCTGCCCTCATGGGAGGCCAGTTAGTGGCAGTTACGGTTGTCAATTATCGATTGTGAACAACGGTGAGGCAGGGCTGACTATCGATTGCGCGATGGTAAACAGTTTTTGTATTTTGCATTTTCAATACGCGTGCAGTTTGGTTTAGTGTGCGATTGGAGTAAGTGAATCTTTGTTGTGAACAGTGGCGAGTAGTTTGGTTCAGAAAGCATTTAGGATAGAGTTTGTTTGTTGCACCTGTGTATGAGCCTATGCATTTTTAGGTTAACTTTCCAAACATAATTATTGTTCAGCCTCTAACGGCACAAACTTTAACTGGAAAAAAATTACGCAACAGAATGATGTATAGCTATAAACATACTACTTACTATCACACGTGATGGAAAATAATTCATTTCGTTTTGTTCAGTAATTGACACCTTTAAGGGGAATAAAACAACAAGTAATAGAAACCGAGCCAATTAAACACTGAAAACCAGCTTCAAAGAACAGGCGCTGGCTGTTTTTATTATTGCTTGATTTCTGTAGTAATAATATAAAGCAATATTACTAAACAACTGTTTTCATTTTTATGTATCTATAGCACAGTAGCGTGATACTGAGTTTGACTTTTTCAGGAACCTTTCCTCCTCGTCACGTCTATTCTATCACAAATACAAAGTGATTAGTTCCTGTTTATGGACATTATGCGTGGTGCGCGAAAACACAAAGGGGAAAAATATTCAACTTGATATAAACAATATATCGACACTATGCAACATCAACAACATTCCAACCGGTCGTAGTTGCCAAAAAATAGCAGAGAAGTGTAAACATGCATCAGAGTTCTCTGCCCGTTCTGTAGTGAGGGCAGCACTTGGCAGTTATCTCTGCCCAAGATGTAAACGGTAGGCAGTGCACAGCCAACCCAACTTCGACGAACATCACTGCCCCTGCGTGTAAACCTAGCTTAAATCTAATATGGAAACATTTAATTCCATGAAATTCCCATTGCACCATCAACTAACACAATTAATAGATTTCTTTCCCATTTTTATTTATTTTACGCAACATGTCGCATGACTATATATATCTTTTTTTTTAACGACAGTGATTAATGAACTTCGATAGTCACGCGCAACGCTGTGGTTGTTTAAGTTTCTGAAAGTTGGCAGAACTCGCCGGAGAAAGTTGAGCATCGCCGTGAGACGAAGGTGGGAATTGTGAATTCAAATACTCGTTCCTCTCATTAACATAGACTGCAAAAACTTGTTTTCGTGAGTATAATGTAATTTGGTTTCTTGAAAGTTGTTTTAAAATGGAATCATAAATTTATTTTTTAAGGCTTCTGATATCACAATTCAACGCGTTACGTTTTGTGCAATTATTTTTTTAATATATTACCATAAAAGTAAAGGTTAAAAGTTACGTTTCCCGTGTAAATGTCGTTAAGGTTATTTATTCATCGTCTTTCAGGAATTGCTAGCGGAAAATGGTGTATGATGAAATATCACGCGTGTTTTGTGTAAAAGCTATCTGAATTAATAAATAAATCAGCAAGACTATTTGTCAGCAGAAAATAAAGAGAAACTTTTAATACAAAGTAGTAGCAGCAGCATCGTGTTGAGGTCGTTCAATTTGTATATAAAATCTTAAAATGGTTTTAGTCAACTATTCACATGTAACATAACCTATTATGTTATGGGCTAGCGTTGTCACAACAGTAAATAGTTTTACATATTAAAGTGCAATAGAAACTTTCACAACTTTGACAGAACATTTTAAAATTAATACACATCTGTTTATTGTTACTTCATGTAATTATTAAACATTTATAAATTTGAATATTAAACATTATTACATTTAGTTTGATATCTTGTTGATTAAGCAAGTGCTGCAACATTTTGATGAAGTCCTAGTCATTAACAAGAGTTATATTGAGACAAGTGTCTTTTACCATTTTAGAAATAATGTCAATTGTACGCTGTACGTGGCAATATTTGTTGACATATCAGTTGATTACGATATTGTGACTATTTTTTTCATATAAATATATTGTATGATATTCACATCACGTTTCCCCCCCATTTCGTGTGTCTGCTGTCCATTACACTTTCTGTGTTTCTTAATTTCTTCCATTATTTTCCTCTATAGATTGAAAACTACAGAAGAAGTAAGAATTTACTATATGACTTGTATATATATATTTATTTTTGTTACGTGATTTGAAATTTTGTGTATATTTTATATTTAATCTGAATTAATGTTATGAAATATTGTGAATAACTATGCACGACTGTGTTTTGATTATGTCGCGTCTCTGTCATGTTAAATATTTGAATATTTTTTTTCTTCTGAAATTTCAGCGTATGTTTTAAGGAAATGAATTAGATTCTTGCAGAAACGTCAGAGTTTACAAGTAATTTGCCTTCTGTAAAGAGATGTAAACTGCTGCTTAATGCTTTTACTGTTAATTTTTTAAGTTCGTCAATGAAGGTATCAATGCAAAAATTTTCTTAATGAGTTTATCATCATCCTATGTTGAATGCATAACTTTTGAGGAGTCGTCTGCTATGTTTCGCAGTCGTTAGTCTGTGGTGCACAATGTTTGGTTCACGAGTGTGGTGACTACCCTGGAAGGGAAAGTCTCACTCTACAGACACTTTCACACGTCCAACCACCTTCAAGTAAATTCTTCAAAGTTACCATGCACCGTTCAATATTAGCATAATGGACACACGTCTCTGCTTCGGTGCGGAATTATTCACTTCGGTCTTGTTCCTAAAGTGGGGAAACTGAATCTTTCTTCGTATAGAAGACAAAAGTTTCTTTATTACTGGTAGTCGTGTACTTTTCTACTTTAACTGTTACAGTGATGCTGTATTTTTTTTAAATGGCACTTTGGTGAGAACAATCTTCCAGGTGAAATGACTGTAAGATGATGAACATCACCTTCATTTGTAACACTCCTTTTGCAGACCTCACATTTCTTGTTTTGTTTGCCAAGTAATTTAGAATGTGGTGCGAAATTTGAACCTGGGTAAAGGACTCTGATAATTGTTAGAACTTGTGAATCCTACTGTAAGAATGTACAAAATTCAATTGACATTGATACAATTTCCTAGCATTTTTGCACAAGTTTCTTTTTGTTCATTTTTTCTGAAGTTTGCAGATATATATATTTTTTTAATTAATTCAAAAGATTTTGATAAATGCCAATCCCAATCTTTTTACTGTTGATCAGTATTATGTAGTAATTGTTTGTAAAACCTGTTACACTAAATAGTGTAATCTCTTACTTTCAAAGATTGTAGTACTATATGATACTGATCGACAGTAAAAAGAATGGGATTGGCATTCATCAAGATCTTTTGAATTAATTTTTAAAAATTGACAAGGATTCAGCAGGGAAATTAAACAAGTGTTTGTAAGGAAATACAGTATTTCATTTTAATCAGTAACATATCCTTACATTAAAACAAAAAGCAATTAAAGATCTTGATAAACTGTTCCGCTTATAAAAGAAATCTCATTATATGCTTTTTATAAGAAAATGTTTTTAATGCTGTTTATTTTATTTCAGGCCAGTTAATTGCGTCAGTGTTAATTGATTCAGATAATTGGTTTCTGTGTTACGACTGATTTGAGAGGTTTGTAGAAAGAAGTAAAATGTTTTTAGGTTCTATACCATCAGTAGAAAAAAAAAATTCAAAAATAATATAATGTTCATTCATATGAAATATATATTTAATTATAACAACAAATTTGTTTGTATTAAAAAATGACAAATATTTAAAAGGATAACAACCATTTAATTCAAGTATAAATATGAACCCAATATTATATTTACATAAAATATTATGTTACGGGTTTAGACTTAAAATATTTTATTTCTTTGTTTATTCTCCACGCATTAACATTTACACGTGCGCACTTGTGGGCTTCTTTAGCTGAAACTCTGCGTCAACATTCTCGTGTTGCCTTAATATTAAAGCCATATGCAGCGGTGCCAACTTAATTAAATTGACATATTTAATTTTACATATGTATGCACATTCATACATACATTGTTACATACACAGAATTGACTTAACTGTATTATAAATGGTAACTAATAAACTTTAAAATTTGCATCATTCATTACAGGTAACACTAATATATTTCAGAATATTGAAACTCAATAATACTCCATTTATCAAGTTTAAAATGATGAAATCAAAAAAGAATTACATATGTTTCGAGTGTGGTTCAGGATTTTCACAGAAAGGAAGATTAATCACACACATGAGAATTCACAATGGTGATAAGCCTTACAAATGTGAGGAATGTGATACAACTTTCTCAAGAAGTGATCATTTGTTGACACACATGAGAATTCACACAGGTGAGAAATCTTACAAATGCGCTGACTGTGGTTCAGAATTCTCACGAAAAGATTATTTATATCAACACATGAGACTTCACACCGCTTTGAAGGACTGCAATAACCCTAGAGAAAATCCATTCCAATGTACCGAGTGTGATAGTACTTTCTTACGAGAAGTCCATTTAACTAGACACATGAGAAGCCACTCGGGTGACAAACCTTTCACGTGTGTCGAGTGTGACAAAATGTTCTCGCGAAAAGATAACTTACAGGGTCACATGAGGGTTCATACCGGTGAGAAACCTTACAAATGTGTTATGTGTCATAAAACCTTTGCACGAAAAAGTAATTTGAACACGCACATGAAGTCCCACAGCATCGAAAGATCGTATGAATGCGATGAGTGCGGTGCATTATTCTGCCTAAACAGCCATTTAAAAACCCACAAGAGGCTTTGCCACAGTTAAAGTCCATAAAAATGTGCAGTGTAATGCAAAAAATTTTCACTTATTGTGTTGGTTTAAAAAATAATACACCGTGACTATCGTAGTCCATCTTCTGAAAGCTTATCGGCAAATGCCCTATTTTGTACAGTAGAAATTATATTTTTCAATGAAATTACATATAAGGTTTTGATGTATCATACTTATTGCATTTTGATAGTTTCCTTGTATCATGAATCATGTTTGACTTTTGCCTTCTATTGTATCATTTTATTTTATTTATTGGATATATATTAAATATGCTAAATTAAACAATTCTGTTTTTTTTAATTTTTTTTTTAAATTAATGATTCCTTCTCTTCACAACCTCTTGCATATTTAGTTTCCGACTTTTGTGAAATAGATAATTTGTCATATATAATACAAACCAAGTTTTTCTATAAGAAAATGTCAATTTGTGAAGGATAAATTTTGTAAGCTTTTAATCCCAAAGTGTTAAGAAATTGGAGTGTAAAAGGTTTTCCATTACTTAAAATTGTTAAATAATAATAAATGTATTTAATTTGAATATTTAAATTTATTATCAAATTGTTAAATAATAATAATAAATGTATTTAATTTGAATATTTAAATTTATTATCAAATTGTTAAATTATAATAATAATAATAATAAAAGTATTCTTCAAGAAATGTAATACATCAATAAGATTGAAAAGATGGGAATTATTTTTTTCATATTTAACCTATCTTCACGTTATCACGTTAATTATATACCTTTTTAATATTGTATATACTGTATCGTTATCGTCCTAACTGATGATAATCTGTACGATAAAAGTTTTTAAAATAATAATAATAATAGAAAAATATTTTAATTCATTATTGCAAACTTAAATGAAGTGTTATGTTTAGTTGTAATAAGTGGAAGATGGGGAAATAGAGCTCCATTCTGGTTCTAAGTTACATGCGCCAAAGTCTGTTCAGCAGATATCGGTGAACATGATCCACCATGATGTGGCCGTTTGGTGTTGCGCCGAACTTTGTTTCGACTCCAATGTGAGACCCTGTTTCGAATTGCGTAGCCAGCTGCTGTTGTAAATGGACCTGGCTCGAGTTAACGTTTAGCCACTTGACGTATCACCCGAGTCCCGTGCCTTGTGGAGATATGCCTCAAGGCCCCGTGCAGGGACCAGAGCACACACAGTTTTTGGTCATTCGGTGGGGGCTGGATGCATAGTAATTGGGCACAATTTGGTCCCCAAATCTGCGGATTACACTGATGCCATCACTGGTTGAGTGGTAACAGTTAGATTTAGATTTTCCATTGTTGTTTCCATTAATCCTCGATTGAGGAAATAGGATACGTCATACATTAAAAATTAAAAATGAACAAAATAAAGTAAATAATTAAAGACAAATAAACTTAAAATAAATTAGTAAAAGAAAGAGTGTATATAGACAAAAGTCAATATAAACACAACACCAGGGACACACTGGGGAACACAAACAAGCACACACACACTGAGAAACACGCAATGGAGTTTTAACTACTTGGACCAGGGAGGAAACTGTCCTTGCTCCAGCAGCAGCAGCTATATACATGAAACAAAAGAGCAGAAAAAACTGAATAGAAATTTTAAAGATATGTGATGTGCTATTTTACAAGGTTGGCAGCAGCTCATTCAACACTTTTGTGCATCAGGAACCTTGATTTAAATACTAGAAGGACGATTAAGAAAATCCTGTACCACAGAGTAAAACAGCAGCAGCGCCGCCATTTAAAAAAGAATAGTTTTTTACTCTGCTTCACCACGAAGCTTTTGTAGTTACTATTTTTAACCTCTGGAGGAAGGAAGGCTGTTGTATAAAATTATCCCCGGGGGTGTATTGTGAATACTTTTCTGGTGTAGAGAGGGAGAACAAGGGCGATGCTTGTCCGACCTTAGAGCTGAACCTCTGACTGATTTCTAGTCACGCGCGTATTCATGAAACTCGCCATTTGTTTGAAACAAATTAGCGTTTCGCTTTACAAACTTTAATATTTCATAAATATATATACACACAGGCTTGGTGGGTAAAGTAAGTATTTGCAAACTTTTGAAGAAAGGTTTTGCAGCAACTCCTCCGTGATCTAGAATTCGTGCTAGAAAGTAGTATTCTAATTGCACGCTTTTGCAACTTAAATAAATATTTCATTACTCCTGGAGCAGTTAGAAGACGCCATACATAGGCTCATAATTGAATGAAAATACGCGAAATAAACCCTTTTTGACGTACTTTTTGTCAACGTGTTGTTGCATTAGTGTTGTGAGAGAATAACAAGCCTGAACTTAGTTTTCCGGCAAGCAGATCCTCTATATGGTTAGGTAGTAAGGTCTATTCCTTTAAGGATTGTCCGGCTCCACCCAATTTCCACCGGCAATTCATCCTGTTCACTTGCAGAGATTTTGGGACACCTCAACCTATTTTTGTCAAGCTGTGTGTGACATCATTTGTGAATCATACCGTAGTATATAGTAAGTATTATGGGGAGTCGGAAGTAGACTGGGAAAACCATAAGGCTAGGTTTACACGCAGGCGGGGACAGGGATGACTGCCAGAAAACGAGGGGCAATGATGTCAGTGGCGTGTCAACATACGTCAGTGCTGCACTGACAACTGCCTATACATCGCTGAGCACTGCCTCACTTTTCTTGGAGCGTGTGGACAGTGTGTCAGTCATGACTGACCTAGACTACGCTGCCCTCATGGGAGGCCAGTTAGTGGCAGTTACGGTTGTCAATTATCGATTGTGAACAACAGTGTGTCAGGGGTTGACTATCGATTGCGCGATGGTAAACAGTTTGTATTTTGCATTTTCAATACGCGTGCAGTTTGGTTTAGTGTGCGATTGGAGTAAGTGAATCTTTGTTGTGAACAGCGGCGAGTAGTTTGGTTCAGAAAGCATTTAGGATAGAGTTCGTTTGTTGCACCTAATCGCCTATAAATTTTTAGGTTAACTTTCCAAAAATAATTATTGTCCAGCCTCCAACGGCACAAACTTTAACTGGAAAAAAAATTACGCAAAAGAATGATGTATAGCTATAAACATACTACTTACTATCACACGTGATGAAAAATAATTCATTTCGTTTTGTTCAGTAATTGACAACTTTAAGGGGAATAAAACAACAAGTAATAGAAACCGAGCCAATTAAACACTGAAAACCAGCTTCAAAGAACAGGCGCTGGCTGTTTTTATTATTGCTTGATTTCTGTAGTAATAATAATATAAAGCAATATTACTAAACAACTGTTTTCATTTTTATGTATCTATAGCACAGTAGCGTGATACTGAGTTTGACTTTTTCAGGAACCTTTCCTCCTCGTCACGTCTATTCTATCACAAATACAAAGTGATTAGTTCCTGTTTATGGACATTATGCGTACGTGAAAACACAAAGGGGAAAAATATTCAACTTGATATAAACAATATATCGTCACTATGCAACATCAACAATCTAACCGGTCACAGTTACTAAAAATAGCAGAGAAGTGTAAACATGCGCCAGAGTTCTCTGCCCGTTCTGTAGTGAGGGCAGCACTTGGCAGTTATCTGCCCAATATGTAAATGGTAGGCAGTGCACAGCCAACCCAACTTGGACGAACATCACTGCCCGTGTAAACATAGCTTTAGGAAGGAACAGGTTTCAATTATGGACTGTTTTTTTTTGTGTAATCAGTAGGACCTTAACAAAGGCCTTTCATATATATTTTTTGGTAGTATATGCAATTATAAAACGTCCACAACGAATATGCTAATTAATTTTAACGCCATTAGCAGCTAATTCAAAATAAAGAAAAATACCGCCAGTGGCTGGAAATTTTAAAATTCAGTAAACAAGACACCTGACTTGTGCATACACATTGCCTATTAATGTTCTAACGAAATAATTGAGAGACTACGGCCTTTCTATGTTCAATTTACTATTTCGGCTACTTAGGAAGTTTTGTTTCTTAACGTTGGCAGCGAGCGTCGGGAAGGTGACACGCCGCGTAACCGCTGTATTTCTCTCCAATATTATTTTACTGTGCGGATTCTGAATTTTAAATCTGTTCCCAGTTATCGTCGTAGGCTGTGATATTATTTTCGTGAGTATATGGTTTCTTATTAGCCCCCCTCGCAAAAAAATGTTCTTAATATTCCTGAATAGATTGATAAATTATTATTTCGTTTCGTAGTTTTTGATGCAATAATTAATTACTCATTAGCGTCTCCCTGCATGTTAAGAATTATTTCTGTATTTATTTCAGAGTGACGTAAATTATCGGAAATGCCAATATTTATGAGAGAAACTCGAATATGGTGGTAGTTGTTGCCGTAAAGATGAAGGTTGGAATGACTTTCATTGGAGTAAATTCCGAGTTAGTATAAGTAAGTATAAAATCATATTCCATAGATCCTACTATAGAGAAGCAAGCACAAGCTTCAAGGATGTTGTGGAACACGAGTCAGAGATTTTACATAGTTAGGTTGCTTTATTAATATTAGAATATACTGTAACTATTCATTAATTTTTAACTTATAATAAGATTTTCTTAAGTTCTATACAGAAGACATACAATTTGTACCTCATATATATAAAATTGATAAATATTTTTACATCCTATACTAAAAAATTAGTGTTCTAATAATGTTCTTACATAATTATAAATATCTACCCTATGATACATTCAGCTTCATAACAGAGTAGAAGGAGTGGCCTTAGTAAGAACTTAGTCAGTTAGTTCATATTTGAACTTGTTTGGATTTATTTTTAATTGTTTAATGGAGGTGGGAAGTTTATTAAATATGCTAATAGATGGCATTGTAATGTACACCCTTTTGTATTACGGTTAGAGACTTCCCTTCCTTCCTTCCTCCCTTCCTTGTGTAAATTGTTTTTACTTCTGGTATCAAAGTCATGTATATCTGAGTTTAGTGTGAAGAGGTTACATGAGTCAGTGATGCAATATGCTGGCAGTTTTCTTGAAAAGTCCCCTACAAGATGTTCTAACAGCTTTTTTTTTGAAGTGTAAATATTTTATATTTCCCTGATGCATTGCCCCAGAATATTATACCACCATATGATGTCATTATAGAGTGGAAATATGCATAATAAACTAATTTTCTTATTAGGTTAGGATCACTACAACTTGACATAATTCTCTAAGAGCAAAGGTTGTTGCCGCCGAGCCTAATTTTCGTAGGAGAATATTAATATGATCCTTCCAGTTTAATTTATTGTCCATGGATGATATACCTAAAAATTTTGTACATTCAACTTCAGTTATTTCACAATTATTTGTTGCTACTTTTATTGAGTTCAAATTGGCATCCTTTGTCTGCCTTTCAGGAATTACAAGTGGAGCACAAATTGAGAAACACGGCATTCTGTTCAATGTTTTGTGTCAGTCTTTCCTAATTTTAAAGTCCACTGTTTCGTATCCCTTCATATTAAGTAAACTAAGATAGGGGGGAAATTTTTTGTAATATCTGCTTCTGTGAAGCAATATAACAAAAGATTAATAAACTTAAATAATTCAGTAGTTATTACGATAGCTTTAATGTTCCAGATAAAATGTTAATTTTGAGTACTCAAGAATGCATTTAATAGGTAACTGAATTAGGCTTATCTCGAGTGAGGGACAAGCAGAGAAGTCAACGTAACTGTTGACATTGTAACGAAAGAAATTCTTAAGAGGATACTAATAATTGCAAAGTTACATGCAATTAAAAACAACATTTTTCCCTTTATTTGCATATGTGAAATATCTAGTTTGCTTAATTAAGGAGATACATGCAAATCAAGTTTGTCAGTCTCGCTCTACCACAATCGCCCCATGTATTATTTCACAGCCTGTTTTACGTGCTGTGCACTTCACCTCTTGAATTATGTTACTATTTCTTAAAACGATGCTTCTTGCTTCATTTAACATTCTGAAATGTGAGATTAATGAAATTTTAAAAGGATACTATAACTAGTTACAGCTAAAGGAGACTACTAATTCCCAAAAGTCTACATTATGACCTTGCTCCTCGCTGCCCTAAACAATCCGTGCCCATTACTGACAGGTAACCTCTTAAATATTACTAGTGTCATTTGCTAGAAATATTTTATCATAATATTTAATTATTAAAATATTTCTAGTTCAGTAATTCATGGTTAATTTATTAAAGCATGTTTTTTACAGTTTCTCAAGTTCACCTTTATTCAAATGCAGCTTGCAGGATCTTTCAGTTCATCCGCACCCAAATAACCCTGTTATTACATTAAAATCAGTAGTTGTGTTTATATTATATAACATCATGTCAATTATTTTGTTAACTTTTACTTCGTCTGTTTACATCATGATGCAAGCTGCCTTTGAATAAATGTGAACTTAATAAATTAATCATAAAAATATTACATTGAAAAGCAGTTTTAATAAGAAACTTTACACGTTAAAGATTTTTATCGTTCGAGGATTTTTATCAGTTGGTAAAAGATTTTCCTTCATTCCTTACAGCATTGCAATTAATTTAAAGACTTTTACTAAATTTTAAATGATGAAAATTTTCCTTCATTCCGGGAATAAGTTTTTCTGCTTTTTTTTTTTTCAAACTCTGAATTTTGGGAAGTTTACCTTTCCTTCTCATCTCGGGCTTCGTTATTGCTTTTATGTGGTTGTGGATACTTCCTTGTAATGTTCCTTACGAATGTACCCCTCTCCTTGGACCTCTCTCTCCACTAAACTGCAGGACAATCTTAGTGTAGACATAAAAAAGGGGGGTTATTTTCAAACGTAGCTTTGTTTCTGAATTGTCTGTAATGAAATAGTATGTTAATTAATACTTGAACAGGATTGTTTTCAGTTTGATACCTGTAATTAAGTTGTTTGTTAATAGTCCAAAGGAATTTTTATTTTATCTCTCTTTTTGTTTGTGTATTGTGAGTGTACAATGCTTGTTTTGTGAGTGACCGACGCTTGTTTTGTGAGTGACCGGCGCTTGTTTTGTGAGTGACCGGCGCTTGTTTTGTGAGTGACCGGCGCTTGTTTTGTGAGTGACCGGCGCTTGTTTTGTGAGTGACCGGCGCTTGTTTTGTGAGTGACCGGCGCTTGTTTTGTGAGTGACCGGCGCTTGTTTTGTGAGTGACCGGCGCTTGTTTTGTGAGTGACCGACGCTTGTTTTGTGAGTGACCGACGCTTGTTTTGTGAGTGACCGGCGCTTGTTTTGTGAGTGACCGACGCTTGTTTTGTGAGTGACCGACGCTTGTTTTGTGAGTGACCGACGCTTGTTTTGTGAGTGACCGACGCTTGTTTTGTGAGTGACCGACGCTTGTTTGTATGCGAGTGTGAAGAGAGATTATCTGTGGCTTGACAACCTGGAGAGAGCAAAACACCTTGTAGGTGGTTCCTTTATTATCGTGGTACTGCTTGCCCCCATGTGTACTTGATGCCAAATGCAATCACAACACCATGATTGCTAAGTAGCTACTCCTCTTCAGAATGTTTACTGAACACTAGGTTGCTTACTCCATATAGTCTAGGAAGTGGCGCAAGCTGTTTCAATAGAAAATGTTTTTAATACTGTTTGTTTTGTTACAGGACAGTCTGAAGGTAGTTGAATCTGTTGATTCAACAATTCAGTGTGCTAATTTGTTCTAAAACTTTAACTGGAAGCATCTGCCAATGTTTTACTATGAACTTGAGAGGTTTGTAAAGAAAGTTAAAATCTACTAGGTTCTATACAATCAGTTGAAAAACGTGAACCACATTAAAAAATGATATAGTTTATGTAATTATAACTTCAAATTTGATTGTATTAAAATGATAAACATTTGTAAGGATTACAACTTTCTGTTTAAATTAAGTAAAATATTTACCCGGTAATTTATTTCTATGAACTGTTAATGCACTTTTCATAATTGGTATAAAAATGTATTCTCCATTATAGGTATCACTAATATATTTAAGAGTCTAAAATATATGACTCCCATGAATATCAATTTTAAATCTATGGCATCATTCAAGAAGAATGACAATAATAGTCAGAAGCCATACCAATGTATCGAGTGTGATACAGCATTCTCAAAAAAATGTAATTTCATTTCACACATGAGGGTTCACAGTAGCGGGAAACCATACAAATGTATTGAGTGTGATACAAGTTTCTCACGAAAAGATCATTTAATTCCACACATGAGGATTCACACTGGTGAAAAACCTTACCAATGTGTTGAGTGTAACTCAAGTTTCTCGGTAAAAGCTGTTTTAACAGCACACATGAGGATTCATTCTGGTGAAAGACCGTTCGAATGTACCGAGTGTGAAGCAACGTTTTCCCGAAAAAGTTCTTTAATTTCACACACGAGGATTCACACTGGTGAAAAACCGTACAAATGTGTTGAATGTGGCGAGATGTTTGGCCATTTAAAAACCTTTAAAACCCATCTGATGATTCACACCGGAGAAAAGTCATTTAAATGTGTTGAATGTGATAAAGCATTCTTCGCAAAAAGTAATTTACTTACTCACATGTGGACTCATTCTGCTGACAAGCCATATGAATGTGTTCTGTGTGCTAATAAATTCTCTAGTCAAAGTTGTTTAAAAAATCATTACCAGATGCACACAGGAGAGAAACCATACAAATGTGTAGAGTGTGATACAACCTTCTCACAAAAAGGTAATTTAACTACACATATGCGAATTCACACTGGTGAAAAGCCATACCAATGTGTTGAGTGCAATACAAGTTTCTCACAAAAAGGAGTTTTAAAAACACACATGAAGATTCATACTGGTGAAAGACCATACAGATGTGCTGTGTGCGAAGCAACATTCTCCCGGAAAAGCCATTTCATTTCACACATGAGGATTCACACTGGTGAGAAACCGTACAAATGTGTTGAATGTGTTAGGACATTCTCGCAGAAAAGAAGTTTAGATAAACACATGAAGATCCCACACTGGTGAAAAACCTTTCAAATATGCAGTGTTTTGCGTATCTATGCGACTTTATAATGCCTCTTGTGTTGTGTGTGATGTATGGATAATGGAACACCATTAATTTAAAAGTCTTTGGCACCTTATATAGTTTATCATTGGGAGGGAGGGACAGAAATAGATTCAGATTGTGCCAAGTATTTACTCTTTTTCCAATAATAACAAGGATTTGTTTGGTTGATCATATTTATTTTTGTATTTTGACATTTTTGCTGTAATTTGTTTTCTTTATTGTATTACTTTTTTTGTTGTAATTCTATGTAATTATAATTATATTAAATATACTAAATTGAATGTAATTTTAGATTTTCATTTTTCTTCCATTCATCACTTTTTGGGCCACAATATTTTCTCCATCCTTCCTGCTGTCTACTTTTGTCTCAAAGACTTTCAAGAACAACATTGCTTTGGAATTGTATTTTCATGAGAGAGTATATGTCCAGGATTATTTTGATTTTAGAGAAGATATTGTTTCTTAATAAAGTAACATGCCTCAGTAAAATGGTGGGTTAATGTGATAAAAAAAGCTTTGATATTAAATAATATGGTTGCTTACAATTCAAACCTTACCTGAAAAGAGGGGAAAACGACAACAAAGAAACGGATCGTTATAACTGAATTTTTTAAACTGCAAGAATTGCAAATCAAAGTTTCCATATTACAACATTATATCATTCAAGACTGTCATATTTTGAATTTAAATTTTGTGTATCTGTTTTTGAAAGTATAGAATTTTACCATCTGACCTATGTGAACCATTTCGCTTATCAATGTAGAATAATAATTGGTTTCTACATCTAAAATTGCAACATTAAACTCGATCTGTCGTTTATAATAAGTTTAATTTTATAATTATAACACAATGAGCACTACATGAAGGCTTCACAATTGTAACAACAGGTTTTTTTTATTACCAACATACATTACTGTTTGCATTCACATAATTTTAGCATACCCCAACAAACATAAAAATTTAGCGGATGAAGGAGTTTCTCGGGATTGCAGACGGGTAATGAAGTTTGTTGTCCACAACGTTTCAACGGCCGACGCTGCCGTCTTCTTCTCCTTCTTCAGGTGAAATGCTGGTGTCGGCCGTTGAAACATTGTGGACAGCAAACTTCATAACCGGACCGCAACCCTTATTGTAAAATTTTTAAAGAGTTTTATATTCAAGTGTTTGTAATGGTTTATTAAATAAAAATGTCTGCAACATTTAGTTTTGTAGGACAATATTTCATTTTGAACCATCCTTTTCCATACTTGTCCTTAATGGAAATGCCGACCGGACCAGGGACTCGAAAACCCCGGTCCTTAAGACGTCAACTCGGATTAGCTCGGCGAGTAGATCACCCGCCCAGAGGTTAAAGTTCCATTCTTCTCTTTGTTCTAAACGCTCTGTGTGAGCTTCAGTTGAAGAATTTCTACTTCCTCCGAGTTGACATTAACTTTGTTGGACGACAATACTTCTTCGAGCACTGGTTTGATGCATTTAGTTTCCTTGCAGCAGCTTCTGTTGAAGATCGAGGGACCAGTGAACACTGGAGTAACGGTACTATTATAGTCCTCCTTGTCTCCACTGCGATCAGAATCACGGTGCACGTTAATTACTGTTTGAGTGGCAAATACTATTTTCAATAGAACCCTTCAAAATACCTCTCGATATTCACATGATACCTGTTTGCATAGTTTACTGTGTGGCTGATGTCAGGTCCAGTCTTATCCGACGAGTGAAGAAGGCTTCCAACAGCTCCTCGATTTAGAAAAATTGAGACACAAAAATTTCCTCTCTGTCGTAAATCTATTGGAATGCTGATTTGTTTGGCTGTTTCTATATTTTATTTCTTATTAATTTTTTTTGGGGGGGCATACCTTGCTTGATTTATAAACACACCACGTTCATTTTTAAACATTTGGTTACCTAAATAAAATTTTGTGTGCATAATCCCGCAGTAGCTTAAATGCACGATCAATTTTTCTTACCATTCTAATGGGGAAATTGGCTACGTTGAAGGACTCGTAGTGACGTGAACAGAAGCTGCAATGAAGGGTTTCTTTCCCCCCTCCCCGCCCGGAATTTGTAAAATTCTTAGGAAATAGGAAGATTCTAATTAATTAGTCTAATATACAGAGCAGTGCCCGCCCCTGCAGAGGTAAAAAGTGACAATATCGCTCTTTCTACAAGAGGTACAAAAATGAATTTCGTAATTGCCCAAACAATGGCGTTAAATTGTTTATAGGAGATTTTTATTACACAAAGTGACGCGTCCAAGACAATGTAGTTATAGGGAAAACGTGAATTGTAGAAAGAAAATAATGATATTTGTGGTTTAATTTTAATTGGATGTGCAAGGACCTTAAATCTGGTGATGGGAAAGTACAACTTCACCATTGAAAGAAAATTCATCCAGCAACTTCGAGGTTCCCCGATGGTGGATCATCAAATCAAATCGAATCGACCGCGCACACTGAACACGAAACCAACGTGATGGATGTAAGCATCAAGAATATGGGCTTTATAACACTTGTTGAGTTCGAGGATCCCTATGACGCAGTAAATAGAAAAACTCTTCATGGTTCTGGGGGAGAATTTAATATTTATTCCTTTACTTGCTTGATCCTGTCCTCTTATACCTTCTGCTGTTGAGGTTCGGCAGAGAGGTCACAAGTCTTTCCTGTTTGGGGATGACTGCTTGTCTTGTGTTTCTCTCACAGAGTCATACCGTGGGTTTCTTTCTTATTCCTCTTAGCCTTACTTCCCATACTTTTTTTTTTGGTGCCTTATCACTGCCCATTCTGTTTAGGTCTCAAAGCCTCCTTAGCAGGCCATGTTCTAACTTGGTTTGGTTTGTTTTACTCTGTGGTACAGGATTTTCTTAATCGTCCTTCTAGTATGTATAAATTCCTCTCGAGTTTCCAACCGGGTCAAAGATTTTAACAGTGACGTTTCGATGGCTTGCTCTGCCATCATCTTCAGACTGAAGTGTGTCAAATTCGGTGAGTGTAAGCATTTATATAGTCTGAGGCAAGTCTGTGCAAGCACAAACCGGCCTGTGATTGGCTAGATGTGGACGCGGGAGCGAAGGCGTCTCCCATTGGTCCACTTGCTTAGTCATGCTCTAGTCTCCCGTGGCTGCGCTGCATCTGGGGTTCCCGTGACTCAGCCCCGCGGCGTTCCTCCGGTGAAACAATGGGTTCCAAGCCAGGCTCAATTGGAATCCAGAATCTCTATTCCAGTAAATTCTCACTGGACCTGATGTTTATTGCCTCCAAAATAACGAACGCTATCCCAATAGCTTATTAGCTCTGTTCCAGAATACGCGTCTTATCGAAAGCTATTTTATGGCCCGTGAACAAGCAAGGCAATGGCTGACTTATTGGGTTGTTTTAATCGTAGATGTCTACTATGCTATTTTATTCTTTCATCTACGGTTCTGATTGTTTGTCCTATGTATTTACTGCCACAGTCGCAAGGTATTTCATAAATACCAGGGGTCTTTAGGCCCTACATCGTCTTTTACATTCCTGAGCATGTCTTTGATTTTACGTTGTGTTAGAAACACCGTTTTTATATCATGCCTTGGCACAGTATGCATGCGACTAACTATGGTTGTGCATTTTCCGGCATATGGAATATACGCTCTTTTTCCGGTCGACTCCTCTTTTTTCTTCTTCCTGGTTCCGTGTATTGCCCGTGAAATTTCACCAACGGTGTAACCGTTTCTTGATAAGGAACTTCGAAGGTGATCCATTTCGGCTGCCAAGTGGTCCTTCTAGTATTTAAATCAAGGTGGTTCCTGCTGCAAGTGTTGAAAGAGCTGCTGCCAACCTTGTAAAATAGCACATCACATGTCTTTAAAATTACTATTCAGTTTTTTCTGCTCTTTTGTTTGTTTGTTTCATGTATATAGCTGCTGCTGCTGGAACAAGGACAGTTTCCTCCTGGTCCAAGTAGTTAAAACTCCATTGCGTGTTCCTCAGTGTGTCCGTGTTGTGTTTATATTGACTTTTGTCTATATACATTTTCTTTTATTAATTTATTTTAAGATTATTTGTCTTTAATTATGTACTCTATTTAGTTCATTTTTAATGTATGACGTATCCTATTTCCTCAATCGAGGATTAATGGAAACAACAATAAATCTAAATGTGGAACTTTAACAGCATTCCTAATAGTTTGGTTCCCAACTTTATCTCATCCAGTCTTTCTTGCTACATTTCTACTGTCTGCAATTTTTTTTGCGTCATTTTATTTGTGATTTATCCAAGATTCATTTCCATCCACATAATAGCACTGTTTCCCAAAGTTCACTCAATTACCTTAAATTGCCCTCTATCAATCCTCAAGTTGTACTCTTTCTCCGGGACCACGTTCATGTAATTTATTATGGTTTCCAAGTCTACTTGTGACTCTCCTAATTTTACGATATCATCGGCAAAGCGTAGTAAGGGTTTTTATTTCTTCTCCTTGCAGTTTGTTTTTGTTGTTATGGTATTCAGTCCTAAGACTGGTCTGACGCAACCCTCCAAGAGAACCTATCTTGCGCAAGCCTTTTCATATCCTTATAACCAGCTCAACCAGCATCCTCCCTAATCTGCTTAGCATATTCCATCCTTTTCATCCCTTTTCTGTTCTTACCCCACACGCACACTTCCCTTCAATGCTAATTTCACAAGACACTCGTGTCTTAAAACGTGGCCTATTAATCTACAACAAAAATTTCTCTTCCCCTATTCTGTTAAGAACTTCCTCGTTAGTGATTCTATCCGCCCATCTGATTCTCCAATAGCAGCACATTTCAAAGGTTTATATATTCTTTTCCTTTCCCCAACTCCTATCGTCCACGTTTTGCACCCATGTAAACGCCACGCTCCATACCAACATTTGTAGCATCGATTTCTTAATATTCAGACTTATATTAGCCGTAAGTAAATTCCTCTTCCTTGCTATCCTACTCTAGTCACTATGTTGCCCAAGTAGCAGAATTCCTTAACGTCCTTCAAAATATTCCTTCCCTATCTAACAGCCTTTGTTATTCCACTGTTTCCCCTGTACTACACTCCATTGCCTTGGTTTTCCCTCTATTAATCCTCACATTCTACTCTTTTCTCCAGGACCGCGTTCATGCCATTTATTATGGGTTTCCAAGTCTTCTTCCGACTCCCTTAACACTAGAATATCGTCGGCAAAGCGCAAGGTTTATTTATGTTTCTTCTCCTTGCAGTATGATTCCTTTTCCAAAATCCAATTTATTTATAACTTGCTTGATCGCCTGTTCCATATATATATATTATTAAAACTGGGGTCCCTCAGGGATCAGTATTAGGGCCATTATTATTATTCCTTATATAAATATATATAAATGATCTTCCTAATACCATAGATTCAACTTCTAAAGCTATCCTCTTTGCAGATGATACTAGTGTAATAGTAAAAAGTAACAAAGACACACTAGAAGCTTAGGCAAGTAACCTGACCTAACATGGTTTAATGCGAACGACGGACTAACAAATAACTGTGACAAAACACATTTCATGCAATTTCACACACTCAACACAACTTTACAATCTATAATAACACTTAAATACGATGACAGCAAAAATGTAAATGAAACTTCCTCTGTTAAATTCTTAGGTCTCTTAGTAAATAATAAATTAAATTGGACTGATGATCAGATTAATCAATTACTTGAGGAACTCAGCTACAGCTACATGTGATGCTGTCAATGTCCTTCACACCTTCAGTCATCTAAAAACAAGAAAATTAGTATACTTTGCATATTTCCATTCTGTTTTATCATATGGTATTATATTTTGGGGGCAACTCAGCAGCAGGCATAGATAAGATTTTTATTAGTCAAAAACGTGTTATTAGAGCAATATGTGAGTGAGTGATGCAGGCAGGTAACCTAAAGCAACTTCTTGCAGAACTCTGTTCAAAAAGTTAGGTATTTTCACTTTGACGTGCCAATACATTTATTCATTGATGTTATTTTTAATCACAAATAGGAGGCACTTATTTTTGAATAATACTGATATTCATCCCTTCAATACAAGGAACAAAAATAATCTGTATAAAAAATGTAAAACATTGTCAATTGCACAGAAAGGTGTGCATTATCCATCTTCAACACGTGACTGCACACAGCACAGAATTAAACAGTTGTCCGATAATCAAGGTAAATTTAAGACTGAATTACGCTCATTTTTGCTTAGCCACTCCTCCTTCTATTCAATAAAGGAATTTATAGAAGAATCGGAGAAGAGTAATTTATTATAGTTTATAATACAAAACTTTGTTATAAGTATATTTATCTTTTATACAATAAAATAATGTAATAAATGTACACAGCCCTGACCCATTATTCCACATCCTTGAAGCTCAGCTTCTTTACAGGATCTACGGAATATGATTATTATTATACATTTCAACATAACCTCAAAAAAAGTGACGTGGGATGCTGAAATGTATATCATATTACATGAATACTCAAAAATTTGACGGTTTAGTGTTGAATATCGAGCATTAGTTTATTTAATTTAAATAAAGATTTTTCATTAAAATATTATTATAAGTTAGTTTTTTTTTTCAACGTTATAATAGTGTCGGGTTAGGGTGAAAGACGCTTAAATTGGTAAATAAATTTTTTGTTCGCCATTTTTTTTTGGAAAGGGGTTAAAACCCCTCCTCAGATCCCAAATCACTTCCAGAAACGGAAAAACTTTTCGCCGCGATTCTCTCTCTCCTAGTGTTTATTTATGCTGTTGGCAGTCAGATGGCGCATGCGCGGGTTTACAGAGTGTAATTGCGCATGCGCGAGTTTACAGAGTCTAATGGCGCAGTGATATGCGAGGAAGATTCCAGTGGAGGCAAATTCAGAGAGGAATTTAGGGTAAGCATTTATGGCGAAAATTACTTAATTTGTCTTAGACACATAATAGAAGTTTTTATATGAGTAAAAAAAATAGTCGTATAAATAAAGGTTAAAGTGCCCATGAAATGGGACAAAACGTTTGCGAATGTTGCTGATAAGTTTGTTTATTCATTCATTTGCCCTTCCAGGAATTGCAAGTGGGTTGAAAACGTGTTTGGAGCTGAAGCTGACTCTAATTGTAAGTTGAGAAACGCGAAACTTTATTTATTTAGCAAAGAAATGCCACCCACCACTACAGTTTACATTTCATAAACTCAAATGTTTAGATAAACAATCCTTAAATTCACCCAACAGTTTTATATTCCACAGTTTCCACAGTTGGTAACTCGTTAAATTCCCTAAAAAACCGTTGTTAAATATAATGTTTTTGGGAACTGGTGGAGGAGTTTATCCCCTCATCATATGAAACATTTAAATAATGAACTGCTCAGAATATTGTAGGGGATTATTTTTAACCTTCAATTTTAGACTTGTGCTCAAAGGTATTTTACTATTGTCTTATAATTTGAAATTAATGTGAAATTTGTTACATTTTTGCGATTACTGAGCATCTTGGAACTTCAATTTTTTTGGCTTCCTTTGTAACAAAGTTTTTATTGTTTGTTGAAATTAAATGCTCTTTATTATATATATATAAAGAAGGGAAAACTTTCACTATATTACAAAATTGTCAATGATAAGGGCTGTAAATTAATTACAAAGTCTGGAGGGGCTTAACCATGACGTATTAAGTTTGGCGGATAACTTTCCTCTTTAGCCATGTTTTTCTTTTTTAAAAAAATCTAAACTAGCCCTATTTATGTCTAATTCCACTTTACTTCTGTCGTTGTACGGGTTTCTATCGCAGTTATAAGATAAATAATTAATTATTGAAATAGGACGTTAACAGGTTGTTGTTGGTACATTTGTACAAAACATACCGTGGCGTGAAATTTTACAGTCCGTGAAAGAAAGCCAATTCGCTTCTCTTGAAATCACGGTGACACTAAATGTTTTATTCTTACGTAAGATAATTTTTAATGCCCTTCCCTGTTAAGTCTGTTCAATACGTTTATTAGATATGCCATACAACACAATAATTAAAAAGTGAAAGTATAATATAATTATAAATTACTGTTCTTAGTTAGAAAAAATTTCCTACTCCATATAAAAACCCCAACTTTCTACTCACAAAATGTATATGACAATCCATTTTCATATTTTGATCCGATATGACCCCTAAATATTTAAAAACAGTAGCTCTGTCCATCTTCTTGTTGCCTATAACTACTTCATAGCTATCATCAGCTAACTTTCGTTGCCAATATAAATAAATTTAGTTTTTTCAACACATTTAACTTCAAACTATTTACACAGAGGTACATACTCGATTTACTTAAAGCAAGGTTAATTTCATTAACTGGATTAGTTTGATATTTTCCAGAAATTAACGTAAGCATATATAATATCAGCATATAACCTAAGATTGACATCACTATTTTGAAAACAACAGTACATCTAGGGTCAAATGTCTCTGAAGGGGGAAGGTGATGGAAGAAAGTAGAAGGGTTTCAAGGGGGAGGGGGAGATTCAATGCGCGCATTATTTTGAGCTGTTAAGGTCATGATTGCAAGTGCAAAGTCCTTATTTTTATGGTAACCTCATCAAGATGAAAAAGTTTCGAGGGGGTGAAAAATGAGTTAATTTCAGATACACCATCATTCATGTCATTACCACTAATTTTACTCAAAAAAAAGCCACTAAAACGAAGGATTGTGTAGGCGATTAGGGTACCCCTGTTGATATATTCCAGGAAGACGGACATTGCGTAAATTGATTATATGTAGGTGAGCCTAGCTTAGGTTTACGGAATAGAGAGGTGTTTTAAGTCGGTCTTTGGACGTCAACTTGGGTTAGCTCGGGTGGTAGAGCATGCGGCTGGATACAGTAACGTCCTGGGTTCGATTCCCTGGTCCGGTTGACATTTTTTCCATTCTTGTCTTTCTTCTAAAAAATTAAAAATATGCTTTACTGGGCTTCAATTGAGCATTCCCGCTAACTTAGGTTATGATCTATTATTTTATTGCAGTTGAAATTAATTATTTCAATGGCTAATTTTTTTTTTTTTTGGTGTCGTGTGGTATAGTGATTGGCGTCACTGCCTCATATCAGAGGTTCCGGGTTTGAGTCCTGGCCTGGGCACAGTTGTCATGATCATGGCAAAAAGACTAAGAGAGAAAGAATACACACTCTGACAACATGTGATTCCAAATTTGTAATGTGTCGCAGAAGATGGCAGTCTGCAGTTGCCTCAGTAGGTCAAAGCCCTAGAGACTCAGGAAAAGAATAACAAAATAATTTATTGGTATTTTAGCAAATAAGGATACAACACGCAGGCTTATAAATTTTTCACTAAATTTTAAATTTGATTAATTAAGGTTTTTAATTAAATTTATATTTTTATAACAAAGATAGTACATATGATATATAATACTCTACTGTCAACAATGTGATGAAGAGGCTAATTTTTCATGTGTTATTTAATTAGCTTTTTATTTTTTTAGTCTTGCCTATAAATTTAAATTTTACTACCTTATTAAAATAGTTATTTACTAATTCATTAATTGTATGACAGGAAATATTTAATTTGATAAGTTTTTTGTTTTATAAATAAACTAATGAGATTAATCTGACTTAATATTATAAATAAGTGGAGTAAACGGCCAAAATAATTTTCATTCAAAATAAGGCATTTCATCCTCAACTTTCAGACCTTTTAAGTTTTTTTTGCAAAAAAAATTTAATATAATTACAATTACATATCTGAATTCAAATAAATAATACCAATCAATTATAATAATTACTACCAATAATTTAAATATGATAGAAATATGAACACAATAATATATTTGTATGAAATATTACCTCACTGTTTCATAAGTGTTTACTGAGAATATGTATTCTCTTTTACAGGGCACATTAGTGCATTTGAGAATTCCCTAAGTGAAGGCTCCAGTTTTAAAACCATGACATTGAATAATCCAAAGCCATACCAATGTGTTGAGTGCGATACAACTTTCTCAAAAAAATATCGTTTAACTGCACACATGACGATTCATACCTGTGAGAAACCATACAAATGTGTTGAGTGTGATACAGATTTCTCACGAAAAAATGCTTTAAAAAGACACATGAGGGTTCACACTGGAAAAAAGGCATACAAATGTGCAGACTGTAATGCAACTTTCTCACAAAAATGTAATTTAAAAACACATATGAGTATGCACGTTGGTGAAAAGCTGTTTGAATGTTATGTGTGTGATAAAACATTCACTATACAAAGTCATTTAAATACACACATGAGGATTCATACTGGTGAAAAGCCATACAAATGTGATCAGTGTGACGCAACATTCTCACAGAAAGGAAGCTTATTCAGTCACACGAAGATTCACACTGGTGAAAAGCCATACAAATGTTCAGTGTGCAGTAAAAACTTCTCTGTAAAAGGTAATTTGAATACACATATGAGGATTCATACAGGTGAGAAGCCATACAAATGTGTTGAATGTGATCAAACATTCTCAACAAAAGGTAGTTTATTAAGACACATGAATATTCACA
This sequence comes from Eucriotettix oculatus, assembly GCA_034510155.1. Classification (NCBI taxonomy): domain Eukaryota; kingdom Metazoa; phylum Arthropoda; class Insecta; order Orthoptera; family Tetrigidae; genus Eucriotettix; species Eucriotettix oculatus. The sequence goes on along the minus strand of CM067376.1, from coordinate 7,998,118 downwards.
CAGGGGAAAGGCCGTACCCATGCTTAGTGTGCAATAAAAAATTCTCTGACCAAAGTTATTTAAGAAAGCATGCTCAGATGCATGCTGGTGAAAGGTGATAAATGTTGCAAAACAATTAATCAATGCATATGAATATTATGTCTATTTTTTAACTTTATGCAGTGAAATGGAAAGTGAAATTGCATTAAGTATAAGATTATATAAATTGTTTGTGTTTTATCTAGTGTATGTATCTCTTTTTTGGAATTTATGTTTAAAATTTAAGCGATTGCAATTTGAATCAATAATTAAAACATTGTTATTAATTTTCTATTGAATACATGAAAATGTGATTGATAATTAAGTATTTTTATGTAAAAATTTAAATTAGTGTGAAATTACTTGATCCTAACATTGATTGAGTTTATTACATTAATTAAAGTATTTTTTGATAAATCACAATCAATGAATTAAGAAAAGAAACATTTCAAAATTATTTCATTTTTACCTATTTATATTTTACTCATGTGCTTGAAAGACATTAAATTAAATAACAAATTATGACATAAACAATTAATATTTAACAATAATATAAGTTTCAAAACTATGAGAAAAAAACATAACAAAAGGAAATAAGCAACTAAATATTATTTCTTCCTTCATCAAATAATAAAAAAGTTTGGAACCCGATTCAAAATTTGCACAATTTCAAGAAGCGTTGCTGAAAGGTCACATATCATTCACAATATACATACCTTTCAAACGTTTACTTGAATGTTGACATGTTACTGGTTTTTGGCATGGCAATTTCTGCTAATGATTTAAGGTTAGTCAACCTCTCGCTATTCTACGCAGAAGAATTATATATAAATTGCTCTAGCTTTGTGAGACAAAGTCACATTGTGATAAAATTCCGGTGAATATATACATTATTTTATCTAGAACAGAAACAAAGGATGAACATTCAACTTCACCAAGAGTTTTCAGATAATGGAATTAATTATTATGAACTGATCACTTAAATTGATTTTTAAAAATGTATCAACTAACATACAAAAGTCAGGAAAGTTCAGAAACAAAATATTACCAAAACAACATGGGAAATTATAAAAATTAAATAGAAGTTTGTAGCTCATTAAAAGACATATAGGGGTTAGCACAGTAATGAAGCCATACAAAATCAAACTTTTTTGACAATTTCTATTTACATTTGGTTAACGCAAAAGTTGGCCACAAATCAAGTAAGGAACAACTTAAGCAGAGGTAAACCAGTCATTAACTTGTTTGAGACAACTGGTAAGGTTGTCATTATAAATTCTCCTAGGAAGAAGAAATGCGCTGGATAGGATAACAATCATACTATTAATAACAAACATTTTTGGGCACAGTAGTTTGTAGCGCAGTAGAACCCAGTCCAATTTTTTTACTATTTATGGAAATTTAAATTGCATAAATATTTCGGCACGTGCAAGTCGCTGGCCAGGGAAAGGAAGGGGTTTTTCTGTGCGCCGACTTGGCGGCTCGGAATCAAAACAAAGAGACAGCGGCTGACGCTTGGGCCATGAAGCTCCAGACACCTCGTCGCCGGTTACGGAATTTCCTAATCTGTCTTGAGAATTTGGTGGCGGGGTCTGTTCCCCGAATGTAACGAGGGATATTATTTGAGTATATCTAGTGATAGGTTTCGCATAAGTGGGTACGAAGTTTTAAAGGAGGCAGGCGGAGACATTATCGAGAGATTGGCAGCAGAGTTGTCGGAGAGAGGAGATTGGGTGGCGAGAGCAGACTGATGATGGAGAAAGAATCAGACAGATTGGCAGTATAAAGTATGATATGAGGATTGATAGGTGGAGGAGAGTGCGAGGTGTGTTTGACGATTGGAGGAAGTTAAGTGTAGTGTGAGACATTAACAAGTGGAGTAAGACAATGTAAATTACGGACTGATCCCTTAGATGAGGCAGCGGAGAGGTATACCACGTTTTGATCAGTCGAGGAAGCAGCGAAGAAAGGTTTTAACAAGAGGAAAAAGCTGAGTTTCCTCAATTCCGGCAGCACGACTTTGTGCCGCTTCAGAGTTCCACAACAAGGAAGGAAGCTCCAGTGACATCTGCCTGCAGCAAGGCGCATGTGCAAACAACTCAGGTTCGTCAACTAACAAAAAAATCTGTTACACGTGGGTCGACACCCAAACAATAATTACCCCTGAGAACTCTAATATAATCCCATTTTAATTCTTTATTTTTGTACACGATATATACACGCCGGACCCCATTTTAAAATTATTGTAGTTTTCAGTTAATAAATGTACATATTAAGCCCAATTATTAAATTCGTTAAATAATTAATATCCCCCTATCATCAAAAGCCAACCTTATAAATAATTCAACACAAACAGGCACTTTGCACAGAATATCTTAAAACATATACACGATTAAGAAAGGCAGCTACAACAAAGTTGACAATTTAATGAGCAATTTAATTAACATAATACATATGTACATAGGAAAAGTATTTAGTAAGTAAATTATTGAGTTACTTTATTATTTAGCAATGTAAGTAACCCTGATTGAGTTTTTGCCTATCAGAGGCATTACTTCCCTCCATCCTCTTACTTTCATTATTTTCACATCCTTGACAACCCCCATTAACCACCTCAGTTTTCATCTTCCTAATCTCTACTTATATTTTGTATCCATCCGTCCGTCCAATGACAACGAACGGTGCTAGAAACAAACAAAGCCAATTTTCATTTGCATCTTAGATACAAACGTAATAGCGACATAAACTCACGTGTATTGTTGTGACTAACAATAGCCTGCCAAATGATCCGAAAATGTACAATGAAAAAGAGTTACAACTGCATTTGTCCAAAATGTACAGTATATATAATATAATATAAATGAATGAGTAAACATTGGCCAAACAGGAAATGTAATAACAAATAAATAGAAATTCATAACTTTTAAAAAAATATTATCTACAGTTTTTAACCCCAATTAAACATACAGACTCAAAAATTTATTATTGTATCACATTAATTATTCAAAAGACATGGGTTGATTACTTCAGCCAACAAAATATAATGCCTATTAATTATTTTTGAAAAGGTTGTTAGGTTCGTTGTGGTGATTAAAAAAGGGTTGGAATATTTCAAGAAAACTTCCGTTACTAACTCAATTCTTTCTTACCCCGTGTGTATAAAAAGTAATCTTGTTGGTAAAAGGAAAAATTATTGGAAGTAAACTATGCAGTGAAGAAAACACATTACCCAACATTTGTATTAGAGGCAACTGAATTATTATAGGATTACGACTAATAAAAAACAGAAACGTACTGACAATGACTCGTACATAAATAAGGAGGACTATACTTTTCAATAGGCTACCTGTAAAGATAAAGAACGTGGGCTTTCCCGGTGTATATTATGCATGTATGAACAATTCTCGGGTAAATTCTATATTTACCCGGTTGAAAACCCGAGAATTGTTCATGCATAAAGAAGCTAAATGGAAAGCTGTTTGAAGGTAGAAATGAGAAAATATTTGTTTAAATAACCACTGTACTGTATGACTGACCTCAATATTAATTTTGTTACCCATCCTATATGGATGCTCCTTCTTGTATCCATCCCAACGCAATTGTCTTAACTACGTCGCCCTAACCTAAACGTTTAAGACACCCTGTAGCTGTGATGATTCGGGTTTGAGTCCCGGCTGTGCCGAATATTTTCAGCCTTTCATCTTCCATTTCTCTCTACGCTCAACATATGTCCTTCTCTGAGCATAATTCTATGCCAAGCATAGGACTCGAAACAAATTTCCTACCTTTCTCCCTCATTTCTATGTGTTACATTAAGCCAGATGCTGCTTCACTGGTTGGTTTTCAGCCAATGGCTTGTCAGTCAATTGTGATAAAACAACTCACTTCATGGCAATTCATGCCAATTTGAACTCAATAAAAGTAGCAACAAATAATTGTGAAATAACTGAAGTTGAATGTACAAAATTTTTAGGTATATCATCCATGGACAATAAATTAAACTGGAAGGATCATATTAATATTCTCCTGCGAAAATTAGGCTCGGCGGCAACAACCTTTGCTCTTAGAGAATTATGTCAAGTTGTAGTGATCCTAACATCATAAGAAAATTAGTTTATTATGCATATTTCCACTCTATAATGACATCATATGGTGGTATAATAATATTCTGGGGCAATGCATCAGGGGAAAGATAAAATATTTACACTTCAAAAAAAGGCTGTTAGAATATTATGATGTCAGGTCTCACCAAAAACATCTTGTAGGGGACTTTTCAAGAAAACTGCCAGCATGCATATTCAATCACTCATGTTATTTGTTATTAATAACAGTAACCTCTTCAGATATGTTACATGACTTTGATACCAGAAGTAAAAACAATTTACACAAGGAAGGAAGGAAGGGAAGTCTCTAACCGTAATACAAAAGGGTGTACATTACAATGCCATCTATTAGCATATTTAATAAACTTCCCACCTCCATTAAACAATTAAAAATAAATCCAAACAAGTTCAAATATGAACTAACTAACTAAGTTCTTACTAAGGCCACTCCTTCTACTCTGTTGAAGAATTTATGGAGCTGAATGTATCATAGGGTAGATATTTATAATTATGTAAGAACATTATTAGAACACTAATTTTTTAGTATAGGATGTAAAAATATTTATCAATTTTATATATAAGGTACAAATTGTATGTCTTCTGTATAGAACTTAAGAAAATCTTATTATAAGTTAAAAATTAATGAATAGTTACAGTATATTCTAATATTAATAAAGCAACCTAACTATGTGTATAAAATCTCTGACTCGTTCCACAACATCATCCTTGAAGCTTGTGCTTGCTTCTCTATAGGATCTATGGAATATGATTTTATACTTATAATTAATGAATAGTTACAGTATATTTTAATATTAATAAAGCAACCTAACTATGTGTATAAAATCTCTGACTCGTGTTCCACAACATCATCCTTGAAGCTTGTGCTTGCTTCTCTATAGTAGGATCTATGGAATATGATTTTATACTTATACTTACTACCCAAATATCTAATGTGTGTGACCAAAACACTTTCCATCCTTAATTTGTTATATAAGTAAACCTGGTATATTTGAAGATAAGATTTTTATTATTAGATTTCTTTTTAATATAGGCCAAGGATAGGTTACGCTAAGCAGATTAGGGAGGATGTGGGTTGTGGCTAGTTATAAGGAAATGAAAAGGCTTGCGCAAGGTAGGGTTGCATCAGACCAAGTCTTATAGGACTGAATAGCACAACAGCAGCAATTACAATTTTAATAATATATATAGCTCTACAACTTTTACAACGTTATTTATGAAATAAGAAGAACGGGAATGAATTTATTTTTTTAAAAAAATAAAGGTGCAGCGACTAAAAATGAGCTTGAAAAATACATTACGGGGAAACTTTGCTGCTCGTATGTTGGCACACATGTACCACGAAAACAACGTCTCTGTCGATGCATGCGATTGTCTACTTGAAACCTTGTGAAGGTTGGAGGAAATTGCCGAATTAATATACACATCCGCCTATGTTTCTGATTATATTTTCGGAGTTGAGAGTTTCGGTAGGAAATTATGGTGTGTAAACAAGCAGAATTTATTATTTTTTTAAAAAGAAAATGGCCAAAAATTGCTGTTTTTAGAACGGACTCCGAAAATTTGTGAATTCGACATCGGCCCTCAATTTTAAGGTAAGGCCAACATCGGCTCTAAATTTCATCTTCACTTTTCACGGGTAGCCTGAAGCGCCATAAACAATGACGTCACAGCTGTGACGTCACACATTATAATTTTCCATCTCCGTAATTATCAGCTGTCGTGAGAAAATTTATTTGGCAAATACTCTTTAAAAGTGATAATAGACAACTTTAACCGGGGTTTCATTTTACCTTAGCCGTTTACATACAATGGATATTAGCCGCAGGTTAGATTGCAGAAACTTTATAAGTATAAAATCATATTCCATAGATCATCCTATAGAGAAGCAAGCACAAGCTTCAAGGATGTTGTGCAACGAAGAGTCAGAGATTTTACATACATAGTTAGGTTGCTTTATTAATATTAGAATATATATACCGTAACTATTCATTAATTTTTAACTTATAATAAGATTTTCTTAAGTTCTATACAGAAGACATACAATTTGTACCTTATATATATAAAATTGATAAATATTTTTACACTAATAAATTAGTGTTCTAATAATGTTCTTTCATAATTATAAATATCTACCCCTATGATGATACATTCAGCTCCATAACAGAGTAGAAGGAGTGGCCTTAGTAAGAACTTAGTTAGTTAGTTCATATTTGAACTTGTTTGGATTTATTTTTAATTGTTTAATGGAGGTGGGAAGTTTATTAAATATGCTAATAGATGGCATTGTAATGTACACCCTTTTGTATTACGGTTAGAGACTTCCCTTCCTTCCTTCCTTCCTTCCTTCCTTGTGTAAATTGTTTTTACTTCTGGTATCAAAGTCATGTATTTCTGAGTTTAGTGTGAAGAGGTTACTGTTATTAATAACAAATCATAAATTAAGTGAAACATAACTAAATTGATTAAATACTAATGATTCACCGTAGTTAATTATTAACGAGAATGTAAAAGTGGAATATCAACATAACCTAATTGCCAAAAAGCCTGCACGTTATTATTATTTTCTTTTTCCAGAGTTGTTACCGCTCTGAATTATGTTGTTGTGAGATTCAGTCATCCTACAATGAATGCACTCCATTACCATTTTATTGCTAAAACTCTTAACTCGTGGATTTTAATTGAAGTTCATTTCTATTTAAGAGTACAGATTGTCCCCAGGATTGCTGGAAAGACAAATTACAAACCGTTCTGTGGACAGATTACCGCTGAAAATAATTTTAAATGCATGGGAAGTTTTCAAGTAATCCATTGATTGATTTGTTTTTGTGAATTTATTTTTCACATTTTTGTTATCTTTTTAACGTTTTGTTGTTGTAGATGCTTTTCATATGACAAAGAGGTTGTCTTTTTATTGTACATATCAAGTGACCCGACCATTTAGATTTTGAAACGCATTTGGTCACAAACTTTCACTTGTCGTGTTCGTTAGGGGTATTTTTTAATAGTCTCCGGCAGTCATGCTTTCTTTTTCCTAATGTCATGCTTTCTTTTTCCTAATGTGAACAGTTGCTTATGATATTGTGGTATTTGGGGAGTCCAAAGACGACTTGGACTTGGAAACCATAATAAATGCCAAGAACATGGTCCTGGAGGAAGAGTACAGCATGAGGATTAATAGAGGGAAAACCAAGGTGATGGAGTGTAGTATGGGAAACAGTGGAATAACAAAGGCTGTTAGATTGGGAAGGGATTTTTTTAAGGAAGTTAAGGAATTCTGCTACTTGGGCAGCAGCGTAATAACTAGAGTAGGAGGCAAGGAAGAGGGATTTACTTACGGGTAATATAAGTGTTAATATTAGGAAATACAACAAACTTCTCTGACATTAAAAGACGCCCAAATAGTCAGCATCAAGTATATCACTATTTATTCACAAAAGCGACGTTTCATCTCCATTCTGAGACTTCCTCAGGCTTAAAATTTAGCAGTGCCTCCCAGTTGCTCCTTGAGTTCCCATGTGGTGGAACATCTCCAGCCCCTGACTTTTCGGCCCGTCTTTTTATTTATTGTAAATATTAGAAAATCTTATCTATAAGTGTTGTTATTCAGTGTGGGTACGAAACGTGGACGATAGGATTTGCGGGAAAGGGGAAAAGAATAGATAGAAGCCTTTGAAAATGTGGTGGTCCTGTAGGAGAATAACGTGGGTGTGGATAGGGTAACTAACCAGCGAAAATAGTATACAGGAGGACGGAACGTCAAAAATAGAATGCGAGGCGAGTTAGGAGAAGATCACTTTGGTTTTAGAAAGAATGTAGGGACGAGAGAAGGAATATTGAGTTGGCGGCTAATTTTAGAAGACTGGATAAAAGAAAAAAAAAACCGGACTACGTTCATGGAATTTTAAGATTTAGAAAAAGCGTTTGGTAACGTGAACCGCAACACACTATTAGGGATGATAGCAAGGAAGAGGAATTTACTTACGCATAATAAAAGTCTGAATAATAGTAAGTCATTACTAAAATGTTGGTACGGAGTGTGGCGTTAAATATGGGCGTGAAACACGGACAGTAGGAGTCGCAGAAAGGAAAAGAAACGTGGACGATAGGAGTTGGGGAAAGGAAAAGAATAGAAGTCTTTGAAATGTGGAACTAACAAGAGATTGAGATGGGGTGGATAGAATCACAAATGTTCTAAGCAGAATGGGGGATGAGAGAATAAATAATATGGAGGACGTTGACCAAGAAAAGGGATAGATTAATAGGCCACATGAGGGTCCTGTAATATTAGCATTAAAGTGAACAGAAGAGGGAGGTGAAGGATGGAATATGCTAAGGAGATTAGGGAGGAGGTGGTGGTAGTTATGCAGTTCTGAAAAGGCTTGCGCAGGTCGTCAGACCAGTCTTAGGACTGAATATCTCAACAACATTGTCAAGTAGTGAAATTTTACACCTTTAAAGAATTTACAAAACGAGTTGTTTTAAGGAAGTATAACTTTATTTAGTTTTACCACCGAGTGGTTATTATAAAAGCCTTACTGGAAATTCCCGACTGCACGGAGTTGCCAATTACATGGAAATGAACGACATTACGGACAGAAAGGTCAAGGGACTCCAATTTGACAACTAGTCCGCTCTACCCGAGTTTCCATTACCTTGCCAAATTTTGCCTTTGTACCTCAGATTTAGAGCACCTTTACAGAGAAACATGTTTATTGCTTGCATAGTTTGTAACGTGAGCTGCAGATTTTCACATTTCTAAGTCCATCTTCAACTCTGGACGAAGCAACTGTCGTCATATTTTTATTATTTATTAGTCTGTTCATTAAGATCAATAGCTATATGTGAGAATACCTGTTGTGTTTGGATCCGTTAATTGGGCATTCATCAAAGTTGTGTTTCATATTAAGAGCAACGATGATCGTGAAATACCTTAAAATTAATGATTAAAAAAATATATAAGTAAACCAAACATTTAAGTAATAATTATTCAGATTATTTATTTTATGGGATTTGTCTTACTGCTGTGTAGTAACGAGTAAGTTTTATGTAGAACTACAAAATAATTTATATTGTGTTTCAGAAATTACCCCTAGGAAGTTATTTGAAAAGGAATCTCTCAAATGAAACTTCTTAATATGAATTGACGGGAAGAAACGACACCTCACTCAACAAGTGATCCAAAACAGAAAGTAATAAGTATTGGTGTTAGAAATTATCTTGTAAGATATTTTTTTTCGCTTGTGAAGAAACACACGGAGGCTCTTATTCATAAAGAGTAGAACATCGTGTGTCGATAGTGTTGTAATAAAGGTTTTTTTACATACTCTAGAATGAAAAATGCCACTTATCATATACAGCTTATATTGACGTAGGATTCAATATAATCTTCACATCTCATACCAAGCACATTTGTTTCATTTCTCATCTTTTTTTTAAAGCAACTGCCACATTTGGTCTCTGAAGTACTTAATTCAACTTCACTACGAAATTTAGAAAATATAATTGTAAATAAATAATAAAAACATAACTGTTTATTCAGTTGAAATATAATACAACTATATATTTTACTCAAAAGTACTTAAAAACTTTTTGAAGTATAGCTACAGCAGCCAATCAATAGTATAACAGAAATATCAAATAGTCGAGCAAGTTGTACGCCATATGCCATGTCAGATTCAGCAGCTAGTTCAACGAAACACACTCGCACAAATAATATAGTAAAAAAATGTGTTTTGTATAATAATGCAAATTCTGAATCGGGTAAACAAAATGATCACGTAAATATTCACAACCCAGGGAAGCCGTACAAATGTGTTGAATGTGGTCAAAGGTTCTGTCAAACGTCTGCCTTGATGAGCCACGTGAGGATTCATACTGCTGAGAAACCATACAAATGTGCGGAATGTGAAAAGGCATTCGCGAGGTCAGATCACCTGAGCAAGCACATGAGGACGCACACTGGTGAGAAGCCGTACATATGTTATGCCTGTCAGAAAACATTCTCTTATTCGTTTACCTTAAGAAACCATATGAGGATTCATACCGGCGAAAAGCCGTATAAATGCGACGAGTGCGGTAAAACGTTCTCGTTATCGACAACTTTAGCAAAACACAGAAGAATTCATTCCGGTGAGAAGCCGTTCGTATGTGACGTGTGCCACAATACATTTCGTCATTCGTCGTCTCTGATTACCCACATGAGGATCCACACTGGTGATAAACCGTACCGGTGCGGTGAATGTGACAAGTCGTTTTCCAAATCGGACCACTTGAATAAGCACATGAGGATTCACACTGGTGAAAAGCCTTACAAATGTGTTGAGTGTGATAAAACGTTTTCAGTATCATATAGGCTTACAAAACATATGAGAATTCACACCCGTGAGAAGACGTAGAAATGTGTCCCGTGTCGTGAAATGTTCTCAGATGCGGGTAATCTAACGTAAGCACAAACAAGAAATAAAATTATTTCAAATTGGTTGTATGTTACCAAATCTTTCAATACTCTAATTTGGTAAACAACATGATAATGGTGCGAATCTATTAGAATATGATTGATCTAATGAGCCACCACACAGATTCACTGTGGCTAGTTACATAAAAATGTTCAAAGCTTTGAACTATGATATTTTTAAACTTTTTGGTCTAGTTTTTTTTTACCATCTGTTTTATGATATAATTATTGATATTTTCTGTATGGATTATTTGTAATAAAACTTTGTATGAATGTAATCTTTAAATAACAAAAAATTGTTCAGCGAAGTTTAAAGAGCAATTTATTTGAAGGGGACTAATTTACACCTTAATCATGTATAAAATTAATAATTTTGTATGTATGAAATGATGATAAACTTTGTACAATTGTACAAGTAATATAGTTATTATTTTGTATGTGAAGCATTGTAGTTTTTCAAGACAACCTCTTCCATAGCATTAAGTTTCCGAGTTTGTTCCTTCCTTCCTTCCTTCCTTGCTCTGCGGTCTGTGATAACACTGCTGTGACGAGGAGGAAGGAATGCTAAAGGATTGACTTTTCTGCGTTTTTAATTAAAAAGGTTGTATTGAAGCAACGTTCGGATTGCAAGCAGCTGGATCTCGAGAGTTCCTTCTCTCCTCTCACCAAGGTCTCCCTTATTAACTAACAACCCCCCCCCTCTCTCTCTCTCTCTCCTTGTTGCTGTTCTTCTTGTACTATTTTTCAGTCCTGAGACCGTTTCCAATGCTAACCCATCGTGTGCAAACTTTTTCCATTATCTTATAACTAACACACAGCTCACATAATCCCTATTCGCCTTAGAGTATTCCATCCTTGGCCTCCCCCTTCTTTTATAACCAACCCCGCCACACACCCCACACACACACACTTCCCTTCTAATGCTAATTTTACAAGACGTTCGTGTCTTAACACGTGGCCAATTAATAATCTATCCCTTCTCTTAGTCAACGTCCTCCATATTATTCGCCTTTCTCCCCTATTATTCTGTTTAGAACTTCCTCGTTTGTGATTCTATCCACCTCATCATCATCTCATTCTCCCATAGCACAAGATTTTTTTCAAAAGGCTTCTATTAATACTCTTTAATCTGCTTAGCTAATTGCATCCTTGGCCTCCCTCTTCTGTTCTTACCTCACATACTTCCCTGTAATGATTAATTTTACAAGACCCTCGTAACTGAAATTAATCTATTCCTTCTCTTAGTCAACATAACCCATATTGTTCTCTCTTCCCCTATTCTGTTTAGAACTTCCTCGTCAGTGATTCCTATCCACCTCATCATCTCATTCTCCTATAGCACAAGATTTTTCAAAGGCTTCTGTTCTTTTCCTTTCTCCCCACCAACTCCTGTCGTCCACGTTTCGCACCCCCATATAACTCACTCCACGCTCCATACCAACATTTTTAGCAACGATTACCCAATATTCACACTTATATTATTACCCCTAAGTAAATTCCTCTTCCTCGTTATCCTGTTGCTATCCTACTCTAGTTATTACGCTGCTTCCCAAGTAGCAGAATTCCTCAACTTCGGTCCAAATAACACTTCCTAATCTATCACTCTTTCTTATTCAACTACCTTGGGTTTTCCCTCTATTAATCCTTATATTGAACTCTTTCTCCAGGACCACGTTCATCCCATTTATTATGGTTTCCGAAGTCTTCTTCTGACTCCCCCTAATACTACAATATCATCGGCAAAGCGTAGTAGGGTCCTTATTTCTTCTCCTTGCAGTATGATTCCTTTTCCATATTCCATTTTAACTTTTTTCTTCGTCGCCTGTTCTATATATCAGTTAAACAGCATGGGACTGCATGGTCCTTGTCTTACTCCTTTCTAGATTTCTGGTTTCTTTTCTTAGTCTTCTACTCTGATTACTGCTGCCTGTCTTCTGTAGATGTTTCCTGATATTTTATTCCATTGGTCTTCAAAATCCTTAATAGTGTTGTTCCAGTTCACATTATCCAAACGCTTTACCTGAATCTACAGATGCCATCCATCAACGTAGGCCGATGGTTTTTTCTTCTTCTTCTTATCCTGTCTTCTAAAATTAGCCGCAAAGTGAATCTAGCTTCTCTCGTCCCTATATTCTTCCTAATTGCAAACTGATCTTCTCGTAACTCTGATTCTATTTGAGGTTTTTTTTTTGGTTGACAGGCTACATGAGGGTGATCCTGAAACAGGCAACTCCCCTTTAATAGCATAGGAAGGGAATTGAAAAGGGGGGATGCGGAAGGTAGAGCAAGGTAGCCTAGCAAGGGTTAACTAGGGCCCCCGGGCTATGGTTTAAGGATCCTACCCTCCTCGCGGTGTTTCACCTTACGAGATGCAGCAGGGAAAACCCTAGAAAACCTGCATCAGGTAGGTCGCGGGGGCATTGGCTACTATTCTCACGCCCTTCCCTGTGAATGACGGGGAGAGACGAGTCTGCTGTGGGGACGCAGCATTCCCTTCTCCGTGTCTCCACCAGTTTCAGGAGGCAGTTGGCCCCTGACTGATCCAATGGGATCAGCGGACAGCTCTTGCCATATGCCCAAGGTCTTTGACCCCGGTACATATACCTCCTAAAATAGGTGAGGTTCCCTCATTCTGATATATATACACTATTTTCCTTAACGTTTTACCTGCACGCGAAACTTAAATTAATTGTCCTGTGCTGTTCGCATCTATTGTCAGCCCCCAATCTTCTTCACTGTGGGTACAATTTTATATTTTTACTAAAGTCTTCCGGGATTCTTCCTGTTTCGTAGATTCCGCAAACTATCCTCAACAGCCGCGATATTCCTTCTTGTTCTTCTCCCCCTTCCCCTTCCGATGCTCTCTCTTATCAACTCTCCTGGAATGTTATCAATTCCTGGCTCTTTACCGTAACTCGGGGTGTTTCAGCCGCGGCTCTGTCAATACTCTCACCTTAAATTTATTCCCCTCCCCCCACTCCATCTCTTCATCCCTTCATCATGCACCTCTCCTCTACTTCTTCTTCTCTTACTGACTGATGTAGATTTCCTCCACGGCACAGCTCTTCTAGATTTTCCTTCCACCTCTCTGCTCTTTCTTCTTCATCTATAATTAATTGGCTTCCCATCCGCTTTCCTGATGTTCTTGCTGATTATTATTTTTTCTGTATTCTGTATTTATTTTTCTATAATCTGCGTCTATTTTCCCTTTCGCCGTGAATAAATAGGGAGGACAAATGTCCCTGGTGCAGACGTAAGTACGTACGTAAGTAAGTAAGTAAGGAAGGTGCAAGGATCATCTCTGATAAGACCCGACGATTCTATTATCTTTTGGAGATAAGATCTGAGGCAAATCTCTCTCTCAGACAGAGAGATATTCCTTTGATTACGTTAGTTTTTCACGGAAAAGATAAAAAGCGTTGTTGGATTAAATGCCTTAAGATGGCTTCCAGATTACAAAACCTCCACAGCACCTGGGGAAATTATGGAATGTTTACTGCATTGTACGACGTTAGAAATAACCAAAGACATATATAAACAACATAGACTGGCTGGACACAAGGCGCCGCCATATTTGAAGCAAATTGAAGGCTCAGGCGCCATTTTTTGAATGGTAAGGTGTGGGGGCGTGTCCTGTCTGCTGCCGCATGGCATTGAATTGAGGTGGACTTAGGAATACGTGCAGGAAGCGTATCTCGTAAATCAATATTTAAAAACTATATATATACATATGTATTAAAGTTACAAATGAGCGGAAACCAGCTAGAAAGTGTTTCATTACATATAATATATATATAACACATCACTTAAAAATTGTAAATTATTTCTGTTGTCACACAAGGAAAGTGGCCGAAATTAAAGTTAACACGGGATAAAAGGGGCTCATTAACATCATCTCAATGCTAAATACAACATGTAAACATTGACAGGAAACTTTATAATAGTTAATTTATAATTTTTGTTTTTAAATCAGTCATTTCTGATATTATTAATGGCCGAATTATTAGATGAGATATGATGAAGCATCTCGCTCATCAGTCTATAATAATAAAGATTACTCCCAATATCTAAAATTTTAATTTTTTTACAATTGTACGTTGTACAAGTAACATCTAAATGCATCTAGACTGACATTAAATATAGTTGAAAGTTGATAGGGATCAAGGTTAAACGAAATAATAAAACACATTCATTAATTACAGTACAGAGAACTACTTTCATAAAAAGAACAAGAGCATGGGCTTGCATATTCTAGAGCACCACCAAGATCAGAAATTTGGTAAATATCCAAGTTACAAACACGTGCTGTCAAAAGTGAAAATATGATGATGATATTTACTTAAAATACGATATTCCAGTTGTTTTTGAACTACGATTAGTACAATTGTACGCTGAACACACATACATTTGGCATGATTTCGGATGAAAAACAATATATTTTAATCACAAAAATACACGATTATTCAACCTCAGTCATTTAACACAGTACATACGGTCAAAGTTCTTGACCACCGTAGACATTGTGATTGTCTCCCCCTGTTGTTAGTTGCTGCCACCCAGAGCGCTGTAACAGCCTCTCTATGATGGTTATATATCTCTTTGGAAATAACTATATACGAAGCTGAGGTGTTGTTATAATTAATATCTTTGCCTCCTTTACCTCGCGACGTTTTTTTTCTACAGGCCGTAGGGGAAAACATATTTAAAGCTGCTTTTTTTATAAGAAAACTATATTTTATAATAGAAAATGGAAGGGAAAAAAATGACTCCTGAAAGCGTTTAAGGACGACAAGAAGACGAGTTGTCTCCTTGTACCACATTGCTGTTAATTTTTCTACTGCTGAAGACAACGAACAGCCACTGTGAAAAGGAATCCAGTGTAACCTCATTACATCCGTTGTCGTTGTTGTTGTTGTTGTGCTGTTGTTCACTCCTAAGTCTGGTCAGATGCCCATGCTGGCCTATTTTGCGCAAGCCTTTTCATTTCTACGTAACTAACGCTTCCTTCCTGATCTGCTTAGCGTATTCCATCCTTGGCCTCCTCCCTCTTCTGTTGCACCTTCTTCTCTTGAAAAACGTGGCCTATTAATCTATCCCTTCTTTTTGGTCAACGTCCTCCCAATATTGTTCGCTCTTCCCCCCCTGTTCTGTTTAGAAGTTCCTCGTTTCTGATTCTATCATCCACCTCATTATCCTACAGCACCACCACATTTCAAAGGCTTCTATTCTTTTCCCTTTCACCCACCAACTCCTATCGTCCACGTTTCGCACCCCATATCAACATTTCCTAATATTCATACTTATATTACCATAAGTAAATTATTTCTCTTCCTTGCTATCCTACTCTAGTTATTACTCTTCCCAAGTAGCAGAATTCCTTAACTTCCTTCAAAATATCCCTTCCTAATCCAACAGCCTTTGTTATTCCACTGTTTCCCCCATACTACACTCCTTTACCTTTTTGGTTTTCCCTCTATTAATCCTCATATATATGGGACCTTTGTTCCAGGACCACGTTCGTGCCGTTTATTATGATTTTCCAAGTCTCCTTCTGACTCCCCTCCTAAATACTGCAATGTCGTCGGGTGTAATCTTTTAGGTTTTTTTTTATTATTTCAACTCCTTGCAGCTTTTTTTTTCCTTTTCCCAATATTCCGTTTTAACTTTATTAATCGCCTGTTCTATACATATATAAATTAAACAGTATAATAATGTCTATTCAGGGTGGAGGAGGGGGGAGAGACAGGAGTGAATTTAAATTAAAATTATAAACAGTTAATTTAATTAGATTTTAAACACATTAAATTTATTAACAGAGAAAAAAAAGCTAAAAGTAATAACTTTAGGGTCCATTAAAAAATTTTACCAGGAGATTGAATCAAATGAGGGTGAGTAATAAGGCGATTCTCGGAGGAGAACGATAGATTTTTAGGGCAAGTAGCTCAACCTCACCTCTTAACGAAGGAAAATAAAACCCACCTGTAAACGAACACTCTATTCTTTTTTTTTAAGTTGTCATATGCCGAGACACACATTCACCTTTTTTTTATTAGGATGTGTTTATACTGGGGTCGAAGTGTTGTCCGCGGGTCACATTGGAACAGTCAGCCAGCTGCCTCCTGAAACTGGTGGAGTCGCGGAGAAGGGAATGCTGCGACCCCCACAGAAAACTCGTCTCCAGTCATTCACAGGGAAGGGCGTGAGAATAGTAGCAGCCAATGCCCGACCTACCTGATGCAGGTTTTCTAGGGTTTTCCCTGCATCTCTTTAGGTGAAACACCACGAGGGTAGGATCCTTAAACCATAGCCCGGGGGCCCTAGTCAACCCTTGCTCTACCTTCCGCATCCCCCCTTTTCAATTCCCTTCCTATGCTATTAAAGGGGAGTAGTTGCCTGCTTCTTCAGGATCACCCTCATGTAGCAGCCTGTTAACCAACAAACAAGGGTAATAAAAATAAGTCTAAAAATTTCAGGAATTTAGAAAATTGCCTCATGATTTTTTTTCGGTTTATTTAAAAGGATTTTGATGTTAATTTTAATATATTTCATTAACCAAAAAATAGTTCAAAGGGTAATAAAAATAAGTCTAAAAATTTCAGGAATTTAGAAAATTGCCTCATGATTTTTTTTGGTTTATTTAAAAGGATTTTGATGTTAATTTTAATATATTTCATTAACCAAAAAATAGTTCAAAGGGTAATAAAAATAAGTCTAAAAATTTCAGGAATTTAGAAAATTGCCTCATGATTTTTTTTGGTTTGGTTAAAAGGATTTTGATGTTAATTTTAATATATTTCATTAACCAAAAAATAGTTCAAAGGGTAATAAAAATAAGTCTAAAAATTTCAGGAATTTAGAAAATTGCCCCATACCCTGTTGTCCTCGCTTCCGCAGCGCTTGTTTCTAGTTATTACGTTTCCCAATTATCGTTAGCGAAACTGAAGAGCAGTGGAACGAAATATCGAGAAAGGAGGCTTATAGGGGTAACCTCTACAGCAGAAGACACGCAACAGTAATTAGAATAGAAGACCAAGAAAAAGTAAGCTGTAATCAAGGAAGGAGTAAGACAAGGATGATGCAGCAGTTTGTCGCCCCACCCCCTTTTTTTTTGGTTAACAGGCTACATGAGGGTGATCCTGAAACAGGCAACTCCCCTTTAATAGCATAGGAAGGGAATTGAAAAGGGGGGGATGCAGTGGAAGGTAGAGCAAGGTAGCCTAGCAAGGGTTAACTAGGGGCCCCCGGGCTATGGTTTAAGGATCCTACCCTTGCGGTGTTTCACCTAAAGAGATGCAGGGAAAACCCTAGAAAACCTGCATCAGGTAGGTCGGGGGGGCATTGGCTGCTACTATTCTCACGCCCTTCCCTGTGAATGACGGGGGAGACGAGTCTGCTGTGGAAGGGACGCAGCATTCCCTTCTCCGTGTCTCCACCAGTTTCAGGAGGCAGCTGGCTGACTGTTCCAACTGTTTAACTTATATATATATATATATAGAACAGGGGATGGAGCGTAATAACCAGGAGTAGGATAGCAGAGGCAGCTAATATATAACTATGGATATTAGGAAATGTTGTGTATGGAGCGTGACGTGGATGATAGGAGTTGGTGGTGCGGGGAAAGGAAAAGAATAGAAGCCTTTGAAATGTTGTGTTGCTAAAGGAGAATGAGATGATGAGGAGGTGGATAGAATCATTAACAGTTAAGAGGGGGGGAAGGGAGAACAATATGGAGGACGTTGACTAAGAGAAGGAACAGATTAATAGGCCACGTGTTTTAAGACGCGAGGCTCTTGTAATGTTATCATTAGAGGGGTGTGGGGTGAGAGGGATGTAAGTCGCTAATCAGATTAGGGAGGATATGAAAAGCCTTGCTTCCAAGTAGCGCAATCTCTTATCTGCACGAGATAAAACCAATAGAGTAATATTTTACTCAACTGTCACAACAGATTAGGTTTTAAAAAGTACTTTATTCATTCGACGATAAAATTTAAACAATGTTCAACTTCATCTGGAATCTCATTGTAATAAACAAACCAACCAACAGAATTTCCAGGTTCCTGTGTTAGTTTCACCAGGGCAGTGAAGGCCTCTTGGCGGAACCCTTGTAGCTGCTGCTGCTGCTGCGGAAAGAGGGGAAAACGTCTGCAATTAGTGACGATGGTTCAAATCATGGCAACTCTGTCAGCTAGTCGGGATTAAATACCCTGTGAAAAGAGGAGGCGGAGGAGGAGGAGAGAGGAGGAAGGGGAGAACAGGAAGATTAGCAGGAAAAATGAGACGGAGGAAAAAGGAAGAGGAGAACAGGAGGAGGAGGTAAACACTAAGAGGAGGAGTAGAGGAGGAGGTTACGATGAGGTAGAGAAGGGAAAGAGGAGGGGTAGGACGAGAAGACAAGGAAGTGGAGAAGAGGAGGATGAGGAGAGAAAGAGGAGGAGGAGAAGATAAGGAAGAGAGAATAGGAGGAAGAGGAGGATAACGGAAGAAAGAGGTGAACAGTAGGAGGAGGAGAAGAGAAAGAGGAGGGGAATAAGAGGAGGAGAAGGAAACAGGAGCGGGGGGAAAGAGGAGGTGGAGGAAAGAGGAGGAGGAGGAAATAGAAGGGGAGGAGACGAGGAGGTGGAGAAGAGGAGGATGAGGAGAAGAAGAAGAGGAGGATGAGGAAAAGAGGAAGAGTAGAAGAAGAAGAGGAGGAAGAAAAGAGGAGGAGGAAGAGAAGAGGACGAGTAGAAGTAGAAGAAGAGGAGGAGGAGGAAATAGGAGGAGACGAGAAGGTGGAGAAGAGGAGGAAGAGGAGGAGGAAGAGAAGAGGACGAATAGAAGAAGAGGAGGAGGAGAAAAGGAGGAGATGGAAATAGGAGGAGGAGGAGACGAGGAGGTGGAGAAGAGGATGAAGAGAAGAAGTAGAGGAGAAGTAGAAGAAGAGGAGGAGTAGGAGGAGAGGACGAGTAGAAGAAGAAGAGGAGGAAGAAAAGAGGAGGAGGAGGAGAAGAGGACGAGTAAAAGAAGAGGACGAGTAGAAGAAGAGGACGAGGAGTAGAACAGGAGGAAGAGTAGAAGAAGAGTAGGAGGAGGAGGAGACGAGATGGTGGAGAAGAGGAGGAGGAGGAGAAGAAGAAGAGGAGGAGGAGAAGGCACTTGCGCTCACCTCGACGTATTATCCTTCGCGATCACAAAACCAGAGGTTCGCCTTCTATTGCTCGACTTCCTTCTCTTCCCGTCGGCCTCCTCTTCTTTGGTTTCAATCTCCTCCGCGTAATGGCCGCGAAAGGAACCAGCAAACAGGAACATTACGGTTGCTAAACAGAAAACGAAACTTGCAGTCAGACTTTACAAATGCGTCGTGACGTTGAAAGTAGTCAAAACGAGGAAAAAGCGGAACAAAATGAAGAGAAAAAAAATATACATCGAATAAGATGATAATTTAATTAATAATATGAACACAAAACCTCTACAAATGACAGTTAGCTGTAATTAGAACAGAAGATCAAGAAAGGAAAGCAGAAATCAAGGAAGGAGTAAGACAAGGATGAAGCCCATGCTGTTTATATAGAACAGGCGACGAAGAAAGTTAAAACGGAATATGGAAAAGGAATCACACTGCTGTAAGGAGAAGAAATAAAAACCCTATGCTTTGCCGATGATATTGTGGATACTTCAATATGAGGATTAATAGAGGGAAAACAAAGGGCATGGAATATAGTTTGGGAAAGAGTGGAATATGAAAGGCTGTTTTTTTTAGAAAATTAAGGAATTCTGTTACTTGGGCAGCAGCGTAATAACTAGAGTAGGATAGCACCTACGGGTAATATAAGTGTGAATACTAGGAAATCGTAGTTGAAAATGTTGGAATGGAGCGTGGCGTTACATGGGGGTGCGAAACGTGGACGATAGGAGTTTGAGGGGGAAAGGAAAAGAATAGAGGCGTTTGAAATGTGGTGGTGCTATAGGAGAATGAGATGGATGGATAAAGTCACTAACGAGGAAGGAAGTTCTAAACAGAATAGATGAAAAGAGAACAAGAGAAGGAATACGCTAAGCAGATTAGGGAGGATTTGGGGTGTGACAATTATGCTGAAATGAAAAGGCTTGCGCAAGATAGGTTCGCATGGAAGGGTTGCAACAGAAAATTTTAGGACTGAATACCACAGCAACAGCAACAACATGAATACTGACCATTGTTACATAGTTGACAAAAGTATATATATCTTCACATCGCACTTCTCTTTTTTCTGTTGTTCAAGGCGAAACAAACGTTTCGATCCATTCCCGTGAATCAGTCGGGGAATTAAAAATGCGCCCCCCCAAAGTCAACGCCGGAGCATCACTACTTGTAAACAAAATGGCCAAGGTCACAATCTATGCCAATAAATAAATAAATTTGACGTATATTTTTCTGGAACAGGATCCGAACAGGATAAACGGATTTCAATGAAAATTTCCCCTTTTTTGAAACGGGAATTTTTACTTAAATTTTCGTGTATTTTTTCATTTCAATATTTTGCAGAGTTGAGAAGATATTAACGTAAATATTTAAAAATCCAGTGAATAGCCGCGCGAATGTCAAGCGTGAAAACCGACTGCGAGTTAAAAGTTCTAATAGGCGCTCCTATACAATTCATCCCACTTCCTGTGTTATTATAAGCGTAATTTTGGGCAGCATGAGAAAGGGAGAGAGAGGGCGAGCATTATCACTCTATCTATTGTTGTAAACGTCTTGAAAACCGACTGCGAGTTAAAAGTTCTAATAGGCGCTCCTATACCATTCAACCTCACTTCCTGTGTTATTATAAGCGTAATTTTGGGCAGCATGAGAAAGGGAGAGAGAGAGGGCGAGCATTATCACTCTATCTATTGTTGTAAACGTCTTGAAAACCGACTGCGAGTTAAAAGTTCTAATAGGCGCTCCTATACCATTCAACCTCACTTCCTGTGTTATTATAAGCGTAATTTTGGGCATTATGAGAGAGAGAGAGGGCGAGCATTATCACTCTATCTATTGTTGTAAACGCCTTGAAAACCGACTGCGAGTTAAAAGTTCTAATAGGCGCTCCTATACCATTCATCCTACTTCCTGTGTTATTATAAGCGTAATTTTGGGCAGCATGAGAAAGGGAGAGAGAGAGAGGGCGAGCATTATCACTCTATCTATTGTTGTAAACGCCTTGAAAACCGACTGCGAGTTAGAAGCGGTTGTAAATAAATTGCACCGCACTTTCCTTTTCAGGGCAAAATAAAATGGTGCTAACGAAGTTGCGGGAACACAACAGCGGTGAATCCTCAAAACAGAATCCTTTCCTGCGTTTGCTGGGATCAATCCTTATGACTGACCAACTTTTCATTCAAGAAATTAGGGTAGGGAGTGTGTGTTTATTGCAGGGTGTTGGTAGCCCTGTGTTGAGTGACTCTCAGCGCCCGTCAACTTGTTTCCCACTAAACCCAAGGGAAATGTGAAATCCTCTAAGGAATATTAAAAGAATATGTTAATGTAAACCTGAAGTGCAAGTCAGTCTCAGTGTGAAACGTAACACAAGTACGTGTATCACGGAGGCTCAAGTCAACAGTCAACAGAAAAAAAACAAATTGGACGAAAACAAAACGAAGAAACTAATCTTTAAAATCAAAGTTTGACAAGGCAACACAACATAAGGAATACAAAACACAAGTACGTAAGGCAAACCGTGTAGTAAATGAATGTTGAAAGCTTCATACCGAAGGCGAAGCCGCAGAGAAAATACCTGAGTTTGTCTAAAACAGAGGAAAAAAAAATTGCTGTAAAATATTGCAAAAGCATAATAAATATTTTTAGTTAAGGGGTGAATTATCAGTAAATGTTAAAACGTTATCCTATTTTTCTATTTCAGTCCTCCTTGTTCTTGTTGTTGTCCTAACATATTTTTTTCATCTAGACTAAACTGCTTAGTGTAATCCACCCTTGGCCTCCCTCTTCTACTTCACTCTATTTCCTCTAATGCTAACAACCTCATGTTTCATCTAACGAGCCCTTAAATTCTCTATTCCGTCCAGAATTTTCTCTACTCATCAGACGAACAACCTGTAAATGAATGGTATTACCCTTTTATTATATTTTCTAAGATAATATTATAAATTTTCCTTTCTTCCCCGTTTCATTACTTATCTCTTTTTGTAGTCTATATTACATACTTTCTTTTATTTAAAATATATACCTCCGTTCTTTGATTCGTTTCCTAATATGTTGTACATGCTTGATGTTGTTGTTGTTGTAGTGGTATTCAGTCCTAAGCCTGGTCTGATGCAGCCCTCCATCCTAACCTATTTGGCACAAGCTTCAACATCCCACATCCTACTTAGCGTATTCCATCGTTGTCTTCCCTTTTTCAGTTCACTTCCCCTCTAATGCTTATTTTAAAAGACCCTCGTGCCTTAAAACGTGGCCCCCCTATTAATCTATCCTCTTCAGCGTCGTCCATGTTGTTTCATCCTCTGTTCTATTCTGTTTATAACCGTCCTGGTTATTTACTCTATCCACCCACCCATCTCAATCCTCCTTTAGAATACCTGCTTGTTTTTGTTTTTGTATTCAGTCCTAACTCACACTGATCTGGAGCAAATCCTCCAAGCTAACCTATCTTGCGAAAGCCTTTTCGTTTCCACATGACTAACACATACCCACATCATTCTCACTAACTAACTGCTCTTAGCGCGTATTCCATCATCATTGGCCTCCTTTTTCTCTTCTCTTCTCTTCTCTTCTCTTCTCTTCACTTCCCCTTTAATGCTCGTGGTCTATTAATCCATCCTTTCAAATTCTTCTATACTCTTCACTTTTCCCCTATCCTGTTTAAAACTTCCGCCTTAGTGATTCTATCCACACATCATCAAAGGCTTCTGTTCTTTTCCTGTTGTCCACGTTCCATATATGACTCCACACTCGATACCAACATTTCCTGATTTTTTCATACTTATATTAGCCTTGAGTAAATTCCTCTTTCTTCCTTGCCTCTGCCTATCCTACTCTAGTTAAGTATCTAACATCCTTTGTTATTCCACTGTTTTCCCAAAACTACACTCCCTCCATTTCTCGCTTTTCCCTCTATTAATCCTCATATTATATGTAATCTTCCTCCAGGATTACGGTTTCCAAGCGTTATTTTGATCCCCCCTAATACTACAATGTCATCGGCAGTCTTGTAGGGTTTATATTTCTTCTCCTTGCAGCAGTATGATTCCCTTTTTTAAGTTTCTCCTTCGCCTGTTCTATATATATATATAACAGTTAAACAGCATGGAAATCCTTGTCTCACTCCTTTCTTGAGTTTTCCTCTTTTCGGTGCTTATTCTATTAGATTGCCTTTAAAGATCCAACTGACGTCACTTACATCCGGGTGACGAGAAGACGACACGAAATGAGGGAGTTTTCTATATAGTCACCCGAAAAAAAAAATTGCCTGTCGCCTGCGCGAGTCTTCTTCAACCCCAGAGTGACTGCGGGACTCGCCTCATCATGTCTCGTATTCTCTCTCTCTCTCTCTCTCTCTCTCTCTCTCTCTCTCTCTCTCTCTCTCTCTCTCTGGTTTCTTTTTTTTTCTTATCAAAGTTCTCACATGCAGAGACACCTTTTTTATTTTTTTGCGAGGGCAGGTGAAAAAATCTTGTAAAGACACTATCTGAGGGAAGGTCCGCACTGGATAGTAGTAGTGTGTGGGACTGATTCTACCCACTAAAAACACCTCCCTTCCTTCCTTTCCAACGATGATGACTGTGTGTATTTTCCTGTGCGACCGTCGTTAGACATTACTTCACAGCGTCAAGCTCTCTCTCTCTCTCTCTCTGTCTCCCTCCTTTAAACACTATTATTTCTCTCTTTTTCGTAATTTCTTAATCTTTGAATTACTGTAGAGGAGGCTGCAGCATATGCGCTTACTTTATTCCAGGTATTAGGGTGATGAAAGCAGCAGCCAGCATATTGGGTACCAAATTATCTGGTGTTATTGAGGTTCCAATATCGCTTTCTAATAATGCTCGTCTCTCCCCCCCATATGAAAATCTCGAGCAACTGAAGCACACACGTGTTATGGTGTCTCATATTCAGGGCGCGGCGTGCAGGTGAATTACCTATGGCAAACCTGAAGCCGTGACCGGTCAAGAGTTGAGTTAGATAATAATTCACTTCTCCGTGTTTCCGATCAATCCAGTCTTTAATTGATCTTATTAACCAACCTACGGGTCCATCGGCCCTTTTATTGGACTCACCTTCACCTATTTTAGGGAGGTATATGTACCGGGGTCGAAGACCTTGGGCATATGGCAAGAGTTGTTGTCCGCTGATCCCATTGGAACATTCAGCTGCCAACTGCCTCCTGAAACTGGTGGAGACGCGGAGAAGGGAATGCTGCGTCCCCACACAGCAGACTCGTCTCCCCCCGTCATTCATAGGGAAGGGCGTGAGAATAGTAGCAGCCAATGCAACCCCCGACCTACCTGATGCAGGTTTTCTAGGGGTTTTCCCTGCATCATCACCTTTAGGTGAAACACCGCGAGGAGGGTAGGATCCTTAAACCATAGCCCGGGGGCCCTAGTTAACCCTTGCTAGGCTACCTTGCTCTACCTTCGGCATTCCCCTCTTTTCAATTCCCTTCCTATGCTACTAAAGGGGAGTTGCCTGTATCAGGATCACCCTCATGTAGCCTGTTAAACCCGCCGAGACACCTTCACCTATTTTAGGAGGTATATGTATTGGGGTCAAAGACCTTGGGCATAAGGCAAGAGTTTTCCGCTGATCCCATTGGAACATTCAGCTGCCAACTGCTTCCTGAAACTGGTGGGAAGCACGGAACGGAAGGGAATGCTCGCCCCACATGCAACTCGTTCTCGCCGACAGTGGGATGCTGCGACCCAACCACAGCAGAACTCGTCCCTCCCCGTCATTCGATAGGTGCAAAGGCGCGTGAGAATAGTAGCCAGCAATGCCCAACCTACCTGATGCAGGTTTTCTAGGGTTTTCCCTGCATCATCACCTTTAGGTGAAACACCACGAGGGTAGGATCCTTAAACCATAGCCCGGGGGCCCTAGTTAACCCTTCCTTGCTATACCTTCCGCATCCCCCCTTTTCAATTCCCTTCCTATGCTATCAAAGGGGAGTTGCCTGTTTCAGGATCACCCTCATGTAGCCTGTTAAACCCCCCCAAAAAAAATTGCCGAGACACCTTCACCTATTTTAGGAGGTGTATGTACTGGGGGTCGAAGACCTTGGGCACTCGGCAAGAGTCTCCGTTATCTAGGATTTCCCTCTGTTAATACTAATGTTGTAGTGTTTCTCCAGGAACCCGTTTATCCCATTTATTGTGATTTCCAAGTCTTCTTCGGAGAGAATGACGTTGATACGTGTTTTGATGTTAGACACGGAATAGGTTGTTAGAATATACTGGTGACGTAGCAGGCCACGCGTCAGAGCTCGTTACGTCACACCGCGCAGTCGTGACGTCACTTGGCCGAGTCTCTCAATAATAATCTTCATCATCAGCTGCGCCTGGAGAAATAGTCCCTTTGCAAAGAGCCAGAGTCCGCACAATCGTGAAGACATTCCTCAACAACAACAACAACAACACACGCGCGCGATGCGAAGATTTTCTGTATTTACGATGAAACCGAATATAGGAAAACTGCAAGGAGAAGAAATGAAAAACCTTACTACGCTTTGCCGACGAATATTAGGGGGAGTCAGAATAAGAATAAGACTTGGAAACCACGATGAACGTAGTCCAGGAGAAAGACTTCAACATGAGGGGATTAACAGAGGGAAAAAATCAAGTTTGGTTCTAGGAAAAAAAAATGTAGTGACAAGAGGAGGAGAAGAAGAAGAAGCAGCAACAACATTGGACTTTGCGTCTAATTTTAGAAGACGGGAAGAGAAGAAACCTGCCTATGTTCACAGCAGTTGGAGATTTAGAAGAAAAAGAAAAAAAATAAGCATTTGATAATGAGAATTGGAACACGCTATTATAGGACTTTGAAGAGTATTGGAATAAAAAAAATCGAGAAAGAAGGCTTAACCTCTACAGAAGAAAGACAGTAGTAATTAGAAGATCAAGAAAAGAAAGCTGCAATCAAGAAAGGAGTTAGGCAAGGATGAAGCCCATGGCTGTTTAACTTATCTATGGAACAGGGCGATGAAGAAAGGTAAAACGACATATGGGAAGGAGAATCATACTGCTGTAAGGAGAAGAAATAAAAACCCTTGCAGACGATATTGTAGTATTAGGGGAATCAGAAGAAGACTTGGAAACTATAATAAATGGCATGAACGTGGTCCTGGAGAAAAGAGTTCCATATGGGGATTGATAATAGAGGGGAAACCAAGGTAATGGAGTGAAGTATAGGGAAACAGTGGAATAACAAAGGCTGTTAGATTGTGAAGGGATATCTTGACGGAAGGTAAGGAATTTTGCTACTAGGGGCAGCAGCGTAATAACTAGAGTAGAATAGCAAGGAAGAGGAATTTACGTACGGGTAATATAAGTGCAATTGATTTGAAATGGTTGCTCGAATGTTTGTATGGAGCAGCGTGGCGTTATATGGGGTCCGAAACGTGGACGGCAGGAATTGGGGAAAGGAAAAGAATAGAAGTCTTTGAAATGCGGTGCTATAGGAGAATGAGATGATGAGGTGGGAGGATAGAATCACTAACGGGGAAGTTATAAACAGAATAAGGGAACAGAGAACAATATGGAGGACGTTGACTAAGAGAAGGGAATAAATTAATAGGGGCCACGTGTTTTAAGACACGACGGGGTCTCGTAAAATTAGCATTAGAGGGGGAAGTAAGTGTGTGTGTGTGGGGAAGGTAAGAACAGAAGAGGGACGCAAAGGATGGAATACGCTAAGACCGTTATGCAGTGTGTGAGATACAGTAGTGAAACGGAAGGAAAAGGCTGCTTTCGCAGACACTTGCGCAAGCCTTTTCATTTTAACATTACAACCTCATCACCCAAATCTGCTTAGCTTATTCCATCCTTGGCATCGTTCTTACCCGCCCTCTTGTCTCAAAAAACTTGGCCTATTAATCTATTCCTTCAAAATCCTCCATATTCTGCTTCAGAACTAACTTGAAACCCTCCTATAGGAACACAATTCAAAGGATTCTATAATTTCTTTTAGAAATTTTTATTTTAATTTTTCTTAAAAGACTGCTTTTTTACTTTGTTATTGTCCTATGTTTATCAGTTACATCATTTAACTAACCGAAACTGTAGTTTAGTGTTTGTTTAAAATAGGATCACTGACGAGGAAGTTCTTAACGGAATAGGGGGGAAAAGCGAACAATATGGAGGACGTTGACCAAGAGAAGTTGTAAAAAAATATGCATGAGTAAAACATTCTGCTGTAATACATGTAAATCACTATTGTTTTTGTTTTTGTTGTTGTTTTTGTTATTCAGTCCCAAGACCAGTCCGATACAAACCCTTCCGTTCTAACCTATATTGCGCAAGCCTTTTCATTTACTTATAACTAGCACATCACCAAATACTCCCCAATCTGTGTAGCGAATTCCATCCTTGGCCTCCCTCTTCTGTCCACACATTACACACACTTCCCTCTAATGGTAATTTTACGAGACCCTCGTGTCTTAAAACACGTGGCCCTATTAATCTATCCCTTCTCTTGGTCAACGTCCTCCATATTATTCGCTTTTCCCCCCTATTCTGTTTAGAACTTCCTCGTTAGTGATTCCTATCCACCTCACCTCAGCTCATTCTCCTACAGCACCACCACATTTCAAAGGCTTCTATTCTTTTCCTTTCCCCCAACTCCTTTCGTCTACGTTCTTCGCACCCCATATATAGCGCCACGACGGTCCATGCCAACATTTTTAGCAACGGTTTCCTAATATTCACACTTATATTACCCGAAAGTAAATTCCTCTTCCTTGCTATCCTACTCTAGTTATTATTCTTCTCAAGTAGCAGAATTCCTTAATTTCGTTCAAAATATCCCTTCCCCAATCTAACAGCCTTTGTTATTCCACTGTTTCCCTTACTACACTCCATTACCTTGGTTTTCCCTCCAATAATCCTCATATTGAACTTTTCCCCCATGTCCGCGTTCTTCATGCCATTTATAATGGTTTCCCAAGTCTTCTTCTGACTCCCCCCCTAATACTACAATAAAAGCGTAGTAAGGGTTTTTATTTCTTCTCCTTGCAGCAGTATGATTCCTTTCCCATATTCCGTTTTACCTTTCTTTCTCCATCGCCTGTCCTATATATATATATAAGTTAAACATCATGGGGGCGGACAGACTACTGCTACTGCATCCATCCTTGTCTTACTCCTTACTTGATTTCTACTTTCTTTTCTTGAACTTCAATTCTAATTACAGCTGACTGTCTAATGTAGAGGTTATGTATTGTAAGCCTCTTTCCCCAATATTTTATTCCTGTGATCCTAGAACAACGCACATCCTCCTTTAGATTAATGGTCCACGTGTTTTTTTAAGACACGAGCGAGGGGGTCCTTGTAAAATTAGCATTAGAGAATGGGAAGTGTGTGTTAGTGTGTGTGTGGACAGAAGAGGGATGCCGAGGATGGAATACGCTAAGTAGAATAGGGAGGATGTGGGCTGTTCTGCTGGTTACGCAGAAATGAAAAGGCTTGCCGTAAGATAGTTTAGCATGGAGGAGGGTTGTTGCATCAGTCCCGGTCCGGGTCTGAAACACACACACACACAAAGAATAGAAGCCTTTAACATTTGGTGGGATGGGAGGATAGAATCATTAACGAGGAAGGTCTAAACAGAATAGGGGGGAGGGGGGGAAGCGAATAATATGGAGGAGGTTGACTAAGGGATATATAATAATGGGCCGCGTGTTTTAAGACACGAGCGAGGGTCCTTGTAAAATTATCATCAGAGGGTAGTGTAAGGACAGAAGAGGGAGGCCGAGGATGGAATACGCTAAGTAGATTAGGGAGGAATTTGGTGTGTTCTGTGCTGGTTACGCAGAAATTAAACGGGCTTGCGTAAGATGGGTTGCAACAGACGAGTCCCGCGAGACTGAAACTCCCGCACGGACACGCGCACGCACGCTATAATAATAAGTGACACGACGTGTCAACGTTTCGTAAAGACCTAATTAGAAGGCCGTGAGTGAGTGAGTGACTGTACCTCCGTCCATGCTGCGCCGCGCCGAGTCTCCACACTAATTTGAGGCAGGTTCCCTTCCTTTAGATAGGAAAGTGAAGGAGTGGGGGGAGAGGGGGAGGGGAGAGGAGGGGGGAGAGGAGGGGGGAGATAAGCCCCCGTGATGACGTCACTGCATGACCACAACGACCTTTGGTAAGTGATTATGTAGTGAATTTAAGTTTACCATATAATATATATATATTGTGATATACTTTTTTAAGGTATAAAACATTAATTAATCAATAGAACAAATTATAATCAATTTTAAAATTTTTTTACATTTATTAATTTCAATGTGATTACACACATGGGCTTAATCTCAGGGGGGATTTTTTGGGGTCTCTCGAGAGATGGATGGAGTATTCATGCAGTAACTAGATGAAAATAGAAAGAAAAAATACAATCATTTAAATATTATTTAACCAGAGCAATGAGCAAGTTTCACAGCTTTTTTTTTAAAAAAAAAATAACTTACCCACAATTACTACAGGGGCCTGCTACAAACATCCTCCACCTTCAGGAATGTTTCCGCGTCTCTCTGGCTGGCGTCTTGCCAGAGGATTTTTATACACCGATGAAGGTGGTAGAAGGAAGGAACCAGATCCTCCGCAACTCATCTGCTTCCTCGAAAACATCTGCTGACGTCTCTGCAGCCACCTCTCACAGCATCTGATCACGTCCGTTCCTCTTCCTCAACTCGTCTGACTTCTCCTCTGACCACGTCCGTCCTCTCCTCCACTCATCTGACTTCTCCTCTGACCACGTCCGTCCTCTCCTCCACTCATCTGACTTCTCCTCTGACCACGTCCGTCCTCTCCTCCACTCATCTGACTTCTCCTCTGACCACGTCCGTCCTCTCCTCCACTCATCTGACTTCTCCTCTGACCACGTCCGTCCTCTCCTCCACTCATCTGACTTCTGATCCCGAGCCACTTTTTTTTAGGTAAGAGGCTACATGAGGGTGATCCTGAAGCAGGCAACTCCCCTTTAATAGCATAGGAACGGAGTAGAAAAAGGAGGATTTGGAAGGTAGAGCAAGGTAGCCTAGCAAGGGTTGACTAGCGGCCCCCCAGGCTATAGTGTAAGGATCCTACCCTCGCCACGGTGTTTCACCTAAAGGTGATGCAGGGAAAAACCCTAGAAAACCTGCATCAGGTAGGTCAGGGGCTAGTGGCTGCTGCTACTCCTGCGCCCTTCTGATGTCGTCGGGAGAGACTGGATTGCTGTGGGGGACGCAACAAACCAACCTCCGTGCCTTGTTCAGTATTGAGAGGCAGCTGGCCGACTTGCCCAATAGGATCAGCGAAAAACTCTTACCCTGGTATGCCGAAGGTCTTCGACCCCCGTACATACACCTCTCAAACTGCCGCTCAAGGTCGCCTCAGCCTGCAGGAGTTTTAAATTAGCTACCTTGGCCATGGACCAAGTGGGTAGGAAAAGAGGAAAACTAGGAAAGAGGAAGTCAACCTCCACCCTGGCTCTCCCAGCAGGATATCTTCCTGCTCTTCGACCTATATATCCCCAGCCACCCATCGGCTCCCCTTTTTAAATCCTCCGACGGGAATTCCCCGTCATATGTCAAATTTCATAAAACTCCGCGGCTCCCCGCCTCAGGTCCCTTATAAAATTCCGGGGTTCCCCGGCCAGTCAGTTCATTTCACAAAATTTCGGGGGTTCCCCGCCCTCATTTTTTTAACACACACGCGTTCGGCGGGACTCTCCCGCGGGGAATCACCATCTTTCAGCCGACTAGACATTGTTGTTGGCTGAACTCCGCCTCATAACTGCGCCACAACACCAGAAAAATCCGCGTTTTTTATCACAATAAATATATATACATTTATAAAAAAAGAAGCACAATAATTTTAAATGGAGTCCTGCGTGACGATTACAAATACATAATATATATAATTAAAGAGGACGGTTTTTTAAAGGTCTCAGGGTTAAACTATTATTTGGTGGGTAACCACGTGTGCAATGGACGAACCTGCTTCCTTTTTTGTTCGTGCGTCTCGGTGCGGATTAACATGCGGCTGGAACTTCTTCCTTCCCTTCGTCGATCCTCAAGTTGCCGGCGTAAGTAGTGTTGTGTGGTGACTCATCATGACCCCCTAAAATTTAAGCGGGTAAAGCCAAAAATAATTGAGTTTGTTTTTTTGTTATTCGCGTACAGCAGCAGGACGAAAAAAGCAAAGGGTGGTTTTGGTCGAGGCCGAGTAGGCGGGAAACGTCGCCGTTTTACAACATTGCCTGGAGGAGTGCATTGTATTCGACACAGTTGGTCCCGGGAGCTGTCCTGAGAAAGACGGGATGAGAGAGAGAGAGAGAGAGAGAGAGAGAGCAGTGGCTGAGGGAAACAACATGCGTAAAAGTTAAATTCTGCATGTTATGAGAAAGAAGATTCATTTGATGGGGGGAAGACGGAAAACAAAAAGATAACATTTGATGGAGATTTAAGCTGAAGAAGAAGAGGCGCTAGAGGATCTAGAAGACGTGATCCAGCAAAGGAACCTCCGGCGGCAACGGCAAACCAAGAATGACGTCACCCACCAGGCCCTTGTTAACATCTGGTAACGGCATTTTTTCCCCCGGCTTTTCCAAATAAACCATTCTCGTTGATTCGCGATTGTTTTTTCATTTCAATTATACCGTTGTTCGTCACCCGCGGCTGTTCCCTCGGGAGCAGCAGCCGCCGTTTAGGAGCTGCATAGATTCTTCTTTTTTTGCTTTACCGACTGAGCCAATTTGATTATACATTTTTTACTCGTAAATTAATATTTTTATATTAAAACTTAATTTGAGTTATATTTCTTTTGGAAATTTTATAATGTAATATCATCATAATTAAATGGAATATATATTCAAATTAAATAAACTCTTTTTATTATTATTTAACAATTCCTTACTTGTTATAATAATATTTTTCTTTGCGGTGGTGTAAACAAAGACTAAACACACCGCAAATGTGTGGTGTTCGTTGGCTTACACCAACAAAAAAATATTTTTGTACAATCAAACGAATAATAATAATAATAATGTATTTAATTTGAATAGAAATATAACTCAAATTAAGTTATAGTGGAAAAAATATAAATTTACGAATATCAATTTCAGTTTTCACTTGTATGTTTTCACTGTATGGCTTCACCACTTTGCCTATCACTTATCACTTCCCTCTTCACAGATACTGCATCATTGTCTTTACTCGTAGCAGTCGTTTTAACTTCTTTCTCTATTTCGGGAGCTTCAACATATTTCTTCTTTAGTGTTTTTTTCTAAAAAACGTCTTTTTCTAACATTCTTTAGCGGAGGTGAGGTGTTATTCCATGAGGCCAAAGAAACTTTTTATCCACTTTATTTGGATCTTTTCTTTTTAGTTTTAACTGGGCTTTCTTCATCGGGAGTTTTATTTCTATTCAAATTAAATACATTATTATTATTATTATTATTGTTCGTTTGATTGTACAAAAATATTTTTTTGCGGTATAAGCAAACGAACATCACACATTTGCGGTGTTTAGTCTTTGTTTACACCACCGCAAAAAAATATTATTATAACAAGGAATTGTTAAACAATAAAAAGAGTATATTTAATTTGAATATATTCCATTTAATTATGATGATGTTACATTATAAATTTTCCAAAAGAAATATAACTCAAATTAAGTTTTAATAAAGAAATATTAATTTACGAATAAAATGTATATTATCAAATTGGCTCAGTCGGTAAAGCAAAAAAAAAAGAATCTATGCAGCTCCTAAACGGCGGCTGCTGATCCCGGGGAACCGCTGCGGGTGACGAACGGTATAATTGTTGGTGTAAGCAAACGAACACCGCAAATGGGTATGGAGTCGTCTTGAGGAATTACTCCTTCACCTCGTAGCCTTACCTGATACTCAACTTCACGCCCCACTGTTCTGTCCCGTGTTCCTCGACCTTTTCAATCCATACTTAATACTTGTGTCCGCCAGTTCCTCGACTTGTCCGACTGTTTACCAAACTTCATACTGTCCATTTTTCCCGGGGTTTCACCTTCGCAGGTCGTCAACTCCGTATAAGCCCTCTCCCTCCCTAACTGTAAAAGGGGTGATGCCATCTCACTCACGTGACGTTTTACTCCCTCCCAAAGCATCGTGAGTAAGGCGCGCGCGAAATTTTTTGATGACACGGGTAACGACGGTGTCCCTAGAAAAATTCCGAAGTGAAGGAACTATTTTTTTTTATTCACTAATTACACAAATAACCTGTTTTCTTGAGTATCTATAACAGGCCTTATTTTAATTTCTTACAATGTTTGTCTTACAGATTTATTCTATTTTATTTTATAAATAATTATTTTCCTAAAACAATAATAAAATTAATAAACTAAAACTAAAAACAGAAGGGTATAGGGTGAATGGGAGTGGGAGGATTGAGGGGAAAGTGCTGTGACGTCACAGCTGGCGGAATATGGAAGGGAAGAAAGAGAAGGGAGAGGAAAACTATGTTAAGTCATAGCTGCTTCCATCTTCTTTTACATTACATTACAGACTGAGATTTTTTAACATTTTTTTATAATACTTATATATATATATACATCAAATATGGAAGTATATTTTTTGCAGGGGGTCTGTAGAGCAGACTGTGTATTGAAGGAACTCTCTGTTAGCGAAAAACAAGCTTACCGTTATAAGCACGGAGACAGCCGCCAAGTCGGCGCCGGGAAAAAAACCAACCCTTTTACCTGGCCAGCGACATTATGTTTGAATAAAGTTCCTTTTAACACTTAAATTTTGTAATAATTCATACTTAAACTTTAATGCGAATTTTTTTTATCAGAATCGAATTTCGTTTAATCTTGAATATATTTTATTTGATTTTATAGAAAATATGATACTTTTTATTGCGTATTTTATTTTCGTAGTCCAAGATTTTATTTATTTGAATTTTGTTTCTTCACAAGTGTTGTGTGTTGATTAGTTTCTGTTACAAGCACTATATATATATATATATATATATATATATATATGGCGCTGAGAATAAATGTCCAAATAAGTGTTCTCGTCCTTTTTTTTATTTAATTTCCGTGCCGCATTTTTCATAAAGGTTAGTACCAATCACAACATGTTTTCATTTAACATATTGATATATATATATCACAGTAATGGTGTGTTGTATTCTCTCTCGTGTAATTTGCCAGTATTCTTTCTTATCCCTCCTGCCAGTATTCTCTAACCCATTAGGATTTTTTTGTGAGCTATTCAAAGCTTTTGATTGTATAGACCATAATATCCTTCTAAACAAAATGAAGTTTTATGGCATAACAGGAATTTCCCCCCATAATTGGCTCTCCTCTTACCTAACAAATAGGAAACAGAGGGTTACATTGAAAGACTCTAACTCTGGACAAATTATTAACTCAGACTGGGGTTCCACAGGGTTCCATTCTAGGTCCATTGCTCTTCTTAATATATATATAAATGACTTACCTAGATCCATAAATTCTTCTTCTTCTAAAACTATACTTTTTGCTGATGATACTAGTTAGTATTTTGGTTACAAATAGACAAAATAGTCTGGAAAATGCTGCAAAGTGCTACATTAATTAAGCCAGATGCTGCTTCACTGGTTGGCTTGTCAGTCAATGGCTTGTGATAAAACTCACTTCATGCAGTTTCAGACAAAGGATGGCCGCCAATTTGAACTAGCAACAAAATAATTGTGAAATAACTGAAGTTGAATGTACAAAATTTTCAGGTCTATCATCCATGGACAATAAATTAAACTGGAAGGATCATATTAATATTCTCTTAGAATTATGTCAAGTTGTAGTGATCCTAACATAAGAAAATTAGTTTATTATGCATATTTCCACTCTATAATGACATATGGT
This sequence comes from Eucriotettix oculatus, assembly GCA_034510155.1. Taxonomy (NCBI): domain Eukaryota; kingdom Metazoa; phylum Arthropoda; class Insecta; order Orthoptera; family Tetrigidae; genus Eucriotettix; species Eucriotettix oculatus. The sequence continues at coordinate 7,962,490 of CM067376.1, read as the reverse complement.
GGTATAATATTCTGGGGCAATGCATCAGGGAGGGAAAGATAAAATATTTACACTTCAAAAAAAAGGCTGTTAGAATATTATGATGTCAGGTCTTGTAGGAGGACTTTTCAAGAAAACTGCCAGCATATTCAGTCACTGACTCATGTAACCTCTTCACACTAAACTCAGATATACATGACTTTGATACCAGAAGTAAAAACAATTTACACAAGGAAGGAAGGAAGGGAAGTCTCTAACCCTAATACAAAAGGGTGTACATTACAATGCCATCTATTAGCATATTTAATAAACTTCTCACCTCCATTAAAGCAATTAAAAATAAATCCAAACAAGTTCAAATATGAACTAACTGACTAACTAACCTTCTACTCTGTTATGGAGCTGAATGTAGATGTTTATAATTATGTAAGAACATTATTGGAACACTAATTTTTTTAGTATAGGATGAAAAAAATATTTATCAATTTTATATATATATATATATATATTGTATATATGAGGTACAAATTGTATGTCTTCTGTATAGAACTTAAGAAAATCTTATTACAAGTTAAAAATTAATGAATAGTTACAGTATATTATTTTAATATTAATAAAGCAACCTAACTATGTGTATAAAATCTCTGACTCGTGTTCCACAACATCATCCTTGAAGCTTGTGCTTGCTTCTCTATAGTAGGATCTATGGAATATGATTTTATACTACTTCATGGGGTCGTGGCGTTATATGGGGTTGCGAAACGTGGACGGAAGGAAAAGAATAGAAGCCTTTGAAATAATGTGGTGGCGCTGTAGGAGGAGAATGAGATGATGGATGAGATGGATAGTGGATAGAATCACTAAGGAGGAAGTTCTGAAGAGAATAGGGGGGAAAAGCAAACGTTACAGAGGACTTTTGAAGGGGGATAGACTAATGGAGCACGTTTCAAGACACGGGGTTCTTGTGTAAAATTAGCGTTAGAGGGAAGTGAGAACAGAAGAGCGAGGCCAAGGATAGTGTACGCTAAGCAGATTAGAGATGATGTATGACTTGCTAGCTACGTATACGGAAATGAAAAGGCTTGCGCAAGATAGACCAGTCTTGGGACTGAATACAACAACAACAACATGACTATAAATTCGGTAAACTAAAAAAAAGGAGCGTGCAATGAAAAGTAGGAAGGAGGAGAATTTTAATTAACATGATTGATTCTAAATTATTTATTATTTGCTATCTTTTTTTTTGTGAAAAATGCTTTATGATTTCTGCTACCGAAAACTTTTCTACACGTCACAAATTTTTGAGATATTGTCTTCATTCTTACGGTACATAATCTACATGCTAATTAATACCTTCATATACCAGTACAGTACAACTAAAACACAGGAAATGAATGTATGCGTTTTCAATTGTTACAGCACTCCGTGTAAAAGAAACAAAAAAGACGGAAAAGAGAAAATGAATACAAAATATTAGCGATCCTCGCACCATCTACGAGAACTTTTATGACTCCCCTGAGTATTAATAACAATAGAGTGTGTTGTTATTGTGTGGCGCGAGTGCGCGGACCTGCGACATTTTGGCTGGGGATCTGCACCAAGTCTAAGGAAACACCACGAGGAGCAGCAGCTGGAGGATGACGACGCCGCAGTGTTGAGCGGAAGACGCTGATCCAGAAGGCGCGGGCCTCGCGGTTGCAGCCGTACAGCAGGAAGAGCAGGAGGCCGTGGAGCGAGCCCAGGGCGTGGTAGTAGCTGAGCACGTGCTGCAGACCCTGGATCTGCGCGAAGACGAGCCTCAAGACGATCCCCGCCCCCGACAGCAGCGACGTCTTCAGGGCGAAGTTGAAGAGGTCGGCGAAGACGACGACGCCGCGACGACGGCCCTTGACGCGCTGCTGCAGCTGGACGGCGTTCCTCCGCACCTCGTGGTAGAACTTGCAGTTCTTGTGGAACATGTACAGGTTGGCCAGGAGCGCCGCGTAGTTGCAGAGGAGGAAGAGCAGCTGGCCGACTTGCACTTGGGCGTCGACGGCGTCGTCCAGGAGGAAGAAGGCCGTGGACGAGGCCGCGGGCAAGAGCCAGCCCAGCAGCGAGCAGCGGAGGAAGACCCTGCGGGCCTCGGCGGGGCTGAGGCTGTCCGGAGGCCGCAGGTCCATGATGGACACCGTCAGGAAGTGGAGGTAGGCGGTGAGCCAGAGCGTCGAGGCCAGGTCCAGGGCGACGTCGAGGCGCACGGCCGGGGTCGAGTCCTCGAGGCTCGCGGGGAACACCACCACCAGCAGCAGCAGCCTCAGCAGCGCCGTCGTCATGTAAGCCACCAGAAGCTTGCCCGGGAGGTTGCGGAGCTGCGGGCAGGCGACGTACGTGATGACGGTGAGGACGCGCACCGCGAGGTCAGAGTACGTGAGGAAAAGGACCAGCGTCGAGTCCCCGGCCCCGTAGTAAAGCAGCTGCAAGTCGTCGTCGTCATCGTTGTCGTCGTCGTCACAGAGGACGAACTCGTTGACCCTCATCGCGGCACAGAGCTCCGTCACGTTGAAAGTATCCATGGTCGGACGCTCCGTACAGTTGACGTCCTTGTTGAAGATGTCCTTGAAATAGCATCGCGCGGAAAAGAAGGGATCGAAGCGTTCCGCCAAGTCGTCTTTGCACATCTTGTTGAAAGTCAAGGAGACGAGGTGAGAGAACTTGCAGACGGGAATCGGGGTCATGAAGGCGTAGTCCAGGTAGGTGAGGGCCGGCCTGAACCAGACCTGCCTCTGGAAGTCCCTCAGCAGCACCGACAGGCAGTAGGGGCCGGGGTCGACCCCCGGGGGCGGCTTCACCCCGCAGTCTCGGCCGTTGGACGCGACGCACAAGCAGCGGGAGTGGACGAAGAAGGAGGGAAGCGGCGAGGACCAGGCCAGCGGGGTGCGAGTCGGATCCCTGAAAACGCAGGTCAGGAGGCCCGAAACTACCTGCGATATCCTGATGCCGAAGCACCGTTCGTAGTAGTGCCTGCTGGAGCTGCCGTAGACGTCCCTGTAGCTGGAACACTTGAAGCTGGAGGAGCCCCTGCTGGACCTGACTATGCCCCACGTCGACTCTTCCTCCGACTCGGTCGTTTCCTCCGGAGTGTACGACTTGAGGACGAACGTGTTACCCCACGGTCGCAATATATTTTCCAAGGCCAGCAGCTCGATTGGTCGCGGGGTCCTGAAGAAACTCTGCAGGGAGAACATGGTGTAGTAGGCGTTGGCGAAGAGTTTCCTCGCCGCCTGCGTCGTGTCGTACAGTTGGGTCGCTATGATGGTCATGGGCGTCGCGTCGGGGTCGGGGTCGCGGGCCAGGGTGAACCTGTAGTCCTCTACGTAGCCCCCGAGCAGCCGGCGCACTTGGCCGCCGTAGGCCGTCGCGCAGAGGCGCCTCCGGGCCACTCTGCTGCTGTTGCAGCCGCGAGACAGGTGCTGCAGGCCGACGTCGACGCCCTGGAGGAACCTCGGCTCCAGCAGCCGGGACAGGCGGGAGGTCACACACGTCGCGTTCTGCAACGAGGGAAAAAGACCAAGTGTATGGAGTGTGGCGTTATATGGACGATAGGAATTGGGGAAAGGAAAAAAAAACACAGAAGCCTTTGAAATGTGGTGCTATAGGAGAATGAGATGATGAAGAGTGGATTCAATCACAAACGAGGAAGTTCTAAACAGAATAGCGGAAAGGCGGACAATATGGAGGACCTTGACTAAGAGAAGGGATAGATTAATAGGCCACGTTTTAAGACACAAGGTCTTGTAAAATTAGAATTAGAGGGGAAGTGAACAGATGAGGGAGGGAGGGAGGCCAAGGATGGAATGCGCTAAGCAGAATAGGAAGGATGTGGGGGTGTGCTAGTTATAAGGAAATGCAAAGGCTTGCGCATCAGACCAGTTTTAGGGCTGAATATAACAACAAAAACAAGACAATTTTTAAAATCGTATATATATATGTGTGTGTGTGTGATTATATTGTAATAATATGTTTATTTAAGTGAAGAATACATTTGTTGACTTCCATTTTTTTATTTAAATAAAAATGGAAGTAATCATTGCTAATTCTTAAATAGTTGCTTATTTATAATAATTTACTAAGTGTGTGTGTGTTTGTACATATTTGATTAATATATATATATATATATGTGTGTGTGTGTGTGTGTTTGTACATATTTGAATAAAAAACATATATATTATGTGTGTGTTTGTTTGTACATATTTGATTAAATATATATATATGTGTGTGTGTGTGTGTGTGTGGCCAAACTGTAGATCCTAATTAAAACTTACTGGATTATTGAATAATTTAGTTTTTTAAAATAATATTATATCTTCAAAGGTTTCCCATACCCTTTATAAACCATCGTTTGGATTTTTATTAACAAATCTATTATTGGCAGTTGCGTGATGACGTCACCACCTCCCACCTCTAGCAGATGAAATTCTTGCGCAAGCCTTTTCATTTCATCATAACCAGCACATCCCACTTTCTCCCCCATATTCGTTTGATAACTTGCTGGTTAGTTACCCTATCCTCCACTATCCATCTTATCCTCCTACAGCACCACAATTCATAGGATTCAATTTTTCCCCCCGCGTTTCGAACCCATATAACGCCACGCTACCATACCAACATTTCCTAAAATTCAGACTTATATTAGCCATAAGGAAATTCCTACTCTAGTAGCACAATTCCTTCTAAATATCCCTTCCCTAGTTATTACGCTTCCTAAAATAGTACAATTCCTTAGCTTCAGTCAAAATATCCCTTCTCAATCTTTGTCTTTCCACTGTTCCCCATCCTACACTCCATCACCTTGGTTTTACCCTCTATTAATCCTCATTTTCTATGACCACGTTCATGCCATTTATTATGGTTTCCAAGTCTCCTACTGACTGCCCTAATACTACAACATCATCAAGCAATTACGTAGAGTTTTTTATTTATTCTCCTTGCAGTAAAAAAGGGGAGACAGCAACCCCTGCAAATATTCCCCGCTGTACACGAGGAAAGGAAAACAAGCACACATCACCACACTTGGTAACCTGATTACATAAAGAAAGGGGGAAAGGAAAACAAGCAACAGTGAGTATCAATGTGCGAAAGGGAAACGTGCAGGTGAATAATTTTAAACAAACACAATAAATACTAAATACAAATTTATGAACCACTGTCTCTCTCCCTCCCTCCTTCCCTTTTTCTCCCCCTCCCCCTCCCCCTCTCTCCCCTCTTCCTCCTCTCTATCACCTCTCTCTCCATATTCTCCCTCCCTCCCTCTCCTTCCCCCCTCTCCCCTCTTCCTCCTCTCTATCACCTCTCTCTCCATATTCTCTCTCCCCTCCCTCCCTCTCCTTCCCCTCCATCCCCTCTTCCTCCTCTCTATCACCCCTCTCTCTCCATATTCTCTCTCCCCTCCCTCCCTCTCCTTCCCCCCTCTTCCTCCTCTCTATCACCTCTCTCTCTCTCCATATTCTCTCTCCCCTCCCTACCTCTCCTTCCCCCTCTCTCCCCTCTTGCTCCTATCTATCACCCTCTCACTCTCCATATTCTCTCTCTCCTCTCTTTCCCTTCGCCTCTCTCTCTCCACTCCATCCCTCTCCCTCCCTCTCGTCCTCTCCCTCCCTTTCTGCCTCCCCCTCTCCCTCCCTCTGTCTCCCCCTCTCTCTCTCTACGTCGTCTAATGCCCCAGGCTCTATCTCTTTCCTTCAATTCTTTGCCTCACGCGCTATAATTTGACTTAGATTGAGCTCTACAGACCCTTGGTGCTACTTACGCCTAGTTTCGTGAAGAGGTCCTTGACGCCCGCCCCCGGGAGCTCAGAGCAATGGCTGTGGAGGTCCTCCAGGATGGATTCCACAGTGATGCTTCCCACATCCGACGAGAATCCTGCCACCGTCTGGGCGCTGACGAAGATCAGGCAGCTGAGAAACTGGACAAGGTAGATCAGTCCTCAGGTGAGAAAATAGGACCAGTCACATAGTTAGACTATACATAAATATTCATTCTTACACATTACAAAAAAAAATTGGAGACAGGATAAGGAAAAACCGGTGTAGATTTAGGAAAAAGCGTTTAATAATGTGAAGTGGAACACGGTGTTAAGGGTTCTGTAGAGCACGGGAATAAAATATCGGGAAAGGAGGCTTATGCATAACCTCTACAGAAGACTGGCGGCAGTAATTAGAATAGAAAATCAAGAAAAGAGAGGAGTAAGACAAGGATGTCCGCGCTCTTTAGGCGATGTCCTGTGCCATGGAAAATTTCCCACGGCTCACGAGGATTGGCAGAACAAACATCAGCGTTTTCCCTTGGAGAAGGGATATACGGAGTTGCTATTATTATTATTCAATCCATTAGTCCTCGGTTGAGGAAATAGGATACGTCAAATATAATATTACAAGAAATATACAAAAAAAATTTACAACTAAGAATTGAAGGACAAAAAGAGGAAAGATTAAATTCAATCTACAATTTTCAGTCGACGGAGAAGATCGAGCGTAGGCTCCCGTCGAACACGAAAAAGGAAATAGGTTATCAGTTAAATTCTAGTAGTGTATAGTAAAATAATAGGAGAATTTGATAGGACACGAGCAAAACTGTTTTAGTCCTTCGTACCTGCGAACTCTTTCAGCGAATAATACGCTGCGAAAAAAATTCCGTGTGGTGCGAGACGTCGAGAGGGTGGAGTTGATCAGGACGTAGGAGGGGGAGGAGGACGAACACGAGTTGAAAGTGAGGCCTCAATTTGGTGCTGTTTATTGAGGACAAGGAAGGTCAGAGGGGAAGAAGAAGGAGGAAAAAATTGGTTCTCCTCAATCACCCCGGGCAGTACCGGGTTCATCCCACTTTCCGCCGGCGGGGCGGGAAAAATCTTGATTTCAACGCGAAGGAAGTTCCGGTCCTGCATCAGGACTCGAATAAAGATATAACAGGTTCGTCAAGTGGACGAAATCTCTGCTGCAGCTCCTCACAACCTCCCCAATGAATAATTAACCAGCCTGGTATTTAAAAATCGTCCCCTTAAATTTATTTGTGAAAGAACGCAGGACGCCTTTTACAAATAAAATTATCGAGTCTTACCCTCATCAAATAATTAAAATAATAAATATATATATTTTTGTTTTCGTAGGTTGTCTTGCCTGCGTCACGTCCTGACCGTCGAAGGGCAGTCGGCGGCTGTCGAAAACCCCCGTGTCCAGTCGGCGAAGGTCGTTCATCTTCTCGACGCCATCCTTGAGGTGCTGAAGGGACCAGGAGGTTGCTGTCGCTCCTGTCCGCTCCAAGAAGATGGCGTCCAGCTGCAACAAAACCGCGATTACCTACTCTTTCTAAAAGGAAAACAATTATTCCTCTGCAGGTAAGTCAACAGCAGCTGTAACTTGCATTTATAGTTACTACTCGACGATTTATAAAAACCCCATATTAAATTATTTAAAAGACTTGAACCTACTCAATAACGTGCAATGTATCTCTAACAGCAGGTTGTTTTGTCCCCCTCTTTTTTTTATGAGTTATTATATTGTATGTAACTGCAAGGAGAAGAAATGAAAACCTTAACGGTTTGCCGATGAAATACATAGGACAAACAATAACAACTGCAGAGGAAAGAATAAAAGAGCACAATAGAGACATCTACGGTTGAAACAACCTAATAAGTCAGCCATTGCCTTGTTCACACGGGCCATAAGATAGCTTCCGACAAGACTCGTATCCTGGATGGACAGAGATAATTGCATTATTTTGGAGGCAATAAACATCAGGTCCAGCGAGAATTTACAGAGTACAGAGATTCTCTGGATTCCAACTGAGCCCATTGTCACACCACGGAGGGAGGAACGAACGCCGCGATTGGCCGAGTCACGTGGAGACTAGAGCATGAACAGGCAAGTGGACCAATATTAGACGCCATCGCTCACAGGCGGCCTTCCGTGACTTCCCTCTGACTACGTAAATGCTTACACTTACCCGAATTTGACACTTCAGTCCGAAGATGACGGCGGAGCGAGGCCATCGAAACGTCACTGATAACCTCTCATTTTGACCCCGGGCTCGAAAAACCCCCGAGAGGAATTTATACGTGAAATGTTAAGGTTCCTTCGTGCAGCAACGTTACTAAGACTTATTATCGGATCCACTTGTACTCGGTTGAGGGAAATAGGATACGTCAACAACTGTACAATAGTACAAGAAATATATATACAAAATTTTACAATTAAGAAATGAAGGACGGACGAAAAGAGGGGAAGGTAAATTTCAGTCCACGGAGGAGGAGGAGGAAGAGGAAAAGACAGCAGAGGAAGACCGTGTCCCGTCCCATCATGAAGAAGAAAATAAGTCAGCGGCTAAATTCTAGTAAAGTGTTTTTACTCCCTTCCCATCTTCCTGCACTCATTAACAGAGAGATTTACAACTCTTTATAAATATAGATGTTTACTTTTTTGGGGGGTTAACAGGCTACATGAATGAGGGTGATCATGAAACAGGCAACTCTCCCCTTTAATGGCATAGGAAGGGAATTGAAAAGGATGCGGAAGGTAGCCTAGCAAGGTTTTATTTCCTCCGCAAGAGTATTGTATAGATTTACACCGGAATAGTGAAGGCTTAGAGGATGTTTTTGAAGCCGGAGCTGAGAGAGAGAGAGAGAGAGAGACAGCATAATATAGATTCCATCACAACTTGTATAATGTCTATAATATACTACGTAGAAGGCGAGGTTAGAATCGCAAAGGCTTGCGCACCTGTTACTCCACTTGTATTCAGCTTCCCAACGATGTACCATGAACATATTCATGGTACATCGTTTCCCATGATGCGTCGGCTTCCCCGACCTGACACCCCATAATTTTGCCGAGTTTTCCCCGTAGTTTTTCAATGCGGTGATTCCAACTCTTCTCAATCACCAGACCAAGAAACAGCGCGGCGTCTGATCTGAAATGTTTTCCAAGTAACGGGATAAACCTGTTTTGTGTTTTCTGACACGTTAACGATTTCGGTTTTCTCCGGGTTAAGAGAGAAGAAAAAATTTGTTCGCAGTGAACCAGGATCGACGTCAGCGGCTGTCCGTGATTTGCCCTCCACGTAGAGGACTGATTTTAGGGGATCTAAATAATTAGGTAAATCGTTGACGTAAATGACGGAAAGTGAAGGTCCCAAAAATTGACCCCTGAGGGACACCGCAGGCAGGCGTGGCAGGAAATCGTTTCCCCAATCTGACTGATTCTCATTTCCATCAGAGTTTTGGCGTCCGTGTAGGGAGGAAGGAAAGGAAGCGGGAGGCTAAACTAGGCTCATATGAAAGAAAGACGAAAAAAAATAATAATAACCTGACCTTCTTTTTTTTCAATTTTTTTTCGCCAAAACGCAAGCATAAAATGCTTATATATATATTTTTTCTTTTCATGCCATAAAATATCATTGAAATTGTGCGTAAAATGAGAGGTTTCACAATAACGTGGGTCAGAGTAGTGAGGACAGAAGTCACAGTCAGGATCCTCCACAACGTTCTCCATCCATCTTCCCTAAGACCTCGTGTAAGATAAACTCACCGTCAAGTTGCCTTGAGCTGCGGACATCTTCAGCAGCAGCAGCAGCAGAGACAAGACGAGAAGGCGCGACATCTTGAGGGCAAGTGACTGGCTGACTTCCTGTGCTGCTTCAGGTTAACCTTATCAGCGGAACTGCGCAGCGACAAGGAAGTCATGATGAAAATGCTACGGAGAAATAAAATAACATCTCTTGTCTCTTCGTCAGGTAGTTTTGATGTAAGAGGGGGTTGGTACAGCCAGAGAGTATCTTAACTAGGTACAGGGCAAAGCAAAGACATATATAAACAACATAGACTGGCTGGACACAAGGCGCCGCCATATTTGAAGCAAATTGAAGGCTCAGGCGCCATTTTTTGAATGGTAAGGTGTGGGGGCGTGTCCTGTCCTCGTCTGCTGCATGGCATTGAATTGAGGTGGACTTAAGGAATACGTGCAGGAATCAATATTTAAAAACTATATATATATATGTATGTATGTATTTATTAAAGTTACAAATGAGCGGAAACCAGCTGGAAAGACGGGGAGGAAGATGTGGTGTTTAGTCTTTGTTTACACCGCAAAAAAATATTATTATAACAAGGAATTGTTAAATAATAATAATAATAAAGTATATTTAATTTGAATATATTCCATTTAATTATGATGATATTACATTATAAAATTTCCAAAAGAAATATAACTCAAATTAAGTTTTAATAAAAATATAAATTTACGAATAAAATGTATAATCAAATTGGCTCAGTCGGTAAAGCGAAAAAAAAGAATCTATGCAGCTCCTAAACGGCGGCTGCTGCTCCCGAGGGAAACGCCGCGGCGGGTGACGAACAACGATATAATTGAAATGAAAAAACAATCGCGAATCAACGAGAATGGTTTGAGTGGAAAAGCCGGGTAAAAATGCAGTTACCAGATGTTAACAAGGGCCTGGTGGGTGACGTCGTTCTTGGTTTGCCGTTGCCGCTGGATGTTCCTTTGCTGGATCACGTCGTCTAGATCCTCTAGCGCCTCTTCTTCAGCTTAAATCTCCATCAAATGTTATATTTTTGTTTTCCGTCTTCCCCCATCAAATGAATCTTCTTTCTCATAACATGCAGAATTTAACTTGTACGCGTGTTGTTTCCCTCAGCCACTGCTCTCTCTCTCTCTCTCTCTCTCTCTCTCTCGTCCCGCCTTTCTCAGGACAGCTCCCGGGACCAACTGTCCAAATACAATGCACTCCTCCAGGCAATGTTGTAAAACGGCGACGTTTCCCACCTACTCGGCCTTGACCAAAACCACCCTCGTTTTTCGTCCTGCTGTACGCGAATAACAAAAACAAAATTATTTTTGCTTTACCCGGTCAATGTAAGGGTCATGAGTCACCACAAAGACAAGCAGGAAGACTGGGAGGAAGACAAGCACGAAGGGACACAGGAAGAGAGGGAGGAAGTCGAGCAGGAAGACTGGGAGGAAGGCAGGGAGGAAGTCAGGGAGGAAGACAGGGAGGAAGGCAAGCAGGAAGACAGGGAGGAAGGCAAGCAGGAAGACAGGGAGAAAGGCTGGGAGGAAGACTAGCAGGAAGTCAGGGAAGAAGACAGGGAGGAAGGCTGAGGATTCCATTCACGATGGAGCGCTTCGTCGTCGTCGTCGTCGTCGCCGTGACTCTGCTGACGATGTCTTCAGTTGCGACAGCTGATGACAACCTCACGACGGTGAGTCCCTCCATGTCACTTCATTTCAACAAACAGAGATTTATTCGACTGCATTGAGACAAGTCGTAATGACGACCAAATGCACACGCACACACGCGCGCAAAATGGACGACGAATCCTTCCACTATCGACGTCCGACTGCGACATCGACAGTCAGTGACGTCAGACAGTTCCCTGGATTCTCTTCTTACGGGAAAACCAAATTTTTAACACCAAGCCGCCATTTTATTTTTCACTTCAATACCAAGTGATACCCAAACCGTGGAGGACTGAGGCTGATAGATGCAGGACAATTACTTTAGTATCCCATGCGTGAAAAATAGTATACAAGAGGATGGAAAGTCAAATAGATGCGAGTTAGGAGAAGATCAATTTAGTTTTTGGAAGGATGTAGGGACAAGAGAAGAAATGTTGACTTTTCAACTAAGTTCAGAAGACAGGATAAGAAGAAAAAACAGGTCTATATTCATGGCATTTGTAGATTTAGAAAAAAGCGTTTCATAATGTGAACTGGAACAGGCTATTAAGGATCTTGATGAGCACAGTAATGAAATATCCAGAAAGGAGGCTTATACATAACCTCTACAGAAGACAGGCAGCGGTAATTAGAATAGAGGACCAAGAAAAGAAAGCCGTAATCAGGAAAAAAGTAAGACAAGGATGCGGTCCATACTGTTTAACTTATATATGGAACAGGCAATGAAGAAAGTTAAAATGGAATATAGAAAAGTGCAAGTGAAAGAAATAAAAACCCTATAGTTTTTCGATGATATATTGTAGTATTAGGGGGAGTCAGAAGAAGACTTGGAAACTATAATAAATGACATGAACGTGGTCCTGGAGGAAGAGTGCAATACGAGGATTGATACAGGGGAAACCAAGGTAATGGAGTTTAACAAAGGCTGTTAGATTGGGAAAGGATATTATGACGGAAGTTGAGGAATTCTGATACTTGGAAAGCGTAATAACTAGAGTAGGATAGCAAGGAAGAGGAATTTACTTACGGGTAATATAAGCGTGAATATTAGGAAATCGTTGCTATGGAGCGTGGCGTTGTTATATGGGGGTGCGAAACGTGGAAGATAAGAGTTGGGGAAAGGAACAGAATAGAAGACTTTGGAATGTGGTGCTATGGGAGATGTGTAACGTGACATACGTACACACACACGATATTTGAAATGAAAAGAAATGCGAGGTAACATAATAATTCGCGAGTGAGCAACAACGTCTCTGGAATGTATGTTAGCAATCAATATCCCTGGTTGTAAACAGAAATATCTTTGGGTTCGCGAATATGTCATTTACATTTATTGTTTTTTTTTCTCGCGTGATTTAAATTAATTTAAAAGTGTAACATTAATATACGTTTGATGTTAAATTGTTGACCACAAAGGAAATTAATACTGAAGGTCACAAATAGTGAAAATTACAATGAATAAACAGTAAAGGAAACCAATTAAAGTTATATTTTCTTTGAACTGAACGTATTATTGATGTCTGTATTCCTTGGCTTGGAGCTGGATGTGTGTTAGGGAGACGATTCATTGTCTCTATACATGTATATATATATAACAATCTATTAAATTAGTTAATTGAATAATTTTACGTAAATAATTTTAATCAGTGTTGTATTCATATAAGTCAATATCAATTGTTGTTTCGCAAACCCAAAGATATTTCTGTTTCCAACCAGGGATATTGATTGCTAACATACATACCACCAGAGACGTTGTTGCTTACGCGCGAATTATTACTATATTTGAAATGAAAAGAAATGCGAGGTAACGTGTGTGTGTGTACGTATGTCACGTTAAAGATGGATGGATGGATAGAATCACAAACGAGGAAGGTCTAAGGAGAAGAAGGAGACAAGTGAGAACAATATGGTGGACTTTGATTAATAGGCCCCCGTTTTGAATCGCGAGGGAAGAGTTGTGGCGTAATGAGAGAAGAGGGAGGAAGAACTTACTTCATCGCCTTTTCTTTATATAAGTTAACGTGAATATTGACTTTAAAATTTTGAAGTAAGGCGTCGATTTTTTTCTGAGTGATTTTAAAAGAAATTGTCGACGCATTTCGGGTTAAAATTGGGCCAAAATTGAAAAATCAATACGTACGTCGGTTGTGTGGATGTTGTCCATGGTGGAATCATTTTTAGTGTAAAAATAGTATTTTATGTATTTAAATAACATGTATAATGAAATAGGATGAGGACGGTAACTTTACAAAACAAACTGTGACGTGTTCGACGCTGAGACAAGCGAACGGACAGGAAAATTCCCCACTAGTTTCCATGACGTCACAACCGCCCCGGCACCACTTGTCCCACGAGCACGAATGATCAAAGAATAAAAAGTCCTCTCTCAGGGCCTACGACTGAAAGTTCAAAGTTCGGTCTGATGGGTCCAAGGTTCCCCAAGTCCGAGACACGTTGGTATTTTGCATTTTGACTTTTATTAACCTTAAGCCCAGCGATCCATTGTCACCTTACCTTTGTTGCAGGTGGACGACGTCTTCTTTGAAGAGTTCGGACTCCGCCTATACCCGTTCTTTTCCGACCAACTGTATAAACACACCTCTGCGGAGAATAGCGACTGGAAGGGCGTCCTCCAGACACCGACGCGGTTGTACCTGGAGCTGAAGGACGTGACAGAGGCAAGATTTACTGTTGTTTCCATTAGTCCTCGATTGAGGAAATAGGATACGTCATACATTACAAATGAATAAAATAAAGTACATAATTAAAGACAAATTATCTTAAAATAAATTAATAAAAGGAAATGTATATAGACAAAAGTCAATATAAACACAACACCAGGGACACACACACACACACACTGGGGGAAACACAAACAAGCACACACACACTGTGAGGAACACGCAATGGAGTTTTAACTACTTGGACCAGGAAGGAAACTGTCCTTGCTCCAGCAGCAGCAGCAGCTATATACATGAAACAAACAAACAAAAGAGCAGAAAAAAACTGATAAGAAATTTTAAACATATGTGGTGTGTTATTTTACAAGGTTGGCAGCACCTCATTCAACACTTGCAGCAGGAGCAACCACCTTGATTTTAAATACTAGAAGGGACTATTAAGAAAATCCTGTACCACAGAGTAAAACAGCAGCAGCAGCAGCGCCGCCATTTAAAAGAATAGTTTCTCACACTCTGCTTCAACACGAAGCTTTTGTAGTTACTGTTTTTAACCTCTGGAGGAAGGATAATAATATCTCTGCTTTGTGAATACTTTTCTGGTGTAGAGAGGGAGAACAAGGGCGATGCTTGTCCGACCTTAGAGCTGAACCTCTGACTGATTTCTGGTCACTCGCGTAGTCATTCATGAAACTCGCCATTTGTTTGAAACAAATTAGTGTTCCGCTTTAGAAACTTTAATATTTCATAAATATATATATACACACACAGGCTTGGTAAAGTAAGTATCTGCAAACTTTTGATGAAAGGTTTTGCAGCAGCAACTCCTTGATCTAAAATTCCTAGTAGAAAGTATTGTTAACTGCACGCTTTTTGCAACTTAAATATTTCATTACTCCTGGAGCAGTTAGAAGACAGACGCCATACATAGGCTCATGATTGAATGAAAATAGGCGAAGTAAACCATTTTCGAGGTACTTTTTGTCAACGTGGTGTTGCGTTAGTGAACTTAGTTTTCCGGGCAAGCAGATCCTCTATATGGACGGTCATTCCACTTTAATTTATAGTCAATCCGAAGGCCGAGGAAAGGCTGAGGCATTAGCTGACAAGTTGTCTACGGTGTCTGTCTATTAGTAGCACCAGACTTATCTAGATTGAGGGATAATTTATTCACGTTAAACCAAATATTTAGACCATTCAGTGCCTCGTTGTCTACTTTCTCAATCAGATAATCCAAGTTTTTATCTGCAATAACCATATTTGTATCATCATCCGGCGCGTAGAGAATCTATTTCAGAGGTCAACCACAACAGAGTCACTCCTCCGTTTCTCTACTCTACTCTGCACAGAGAAAGAATTGGACGTTGTGTGTGTGTAGACCAACTGTTGTGCAAATGTTCCTTCCGTCCCGGAAACGAAATGGTCGACTCTCAACCCCCCTAGTGGCCCCGTGGGAGGGGGTGGAAAAATAAATTACTTTATAAAACGCCACATACATATTTTCGTCATGATAAGAGGCTGCAGTAGTTGCAATAGAAGGAGGTGTCAAGAAAAGAAAAGCCGTAACCAGGAAAGGAGTAAGACGAGGAGGATGCAGCAGGCTGCTGTATAGAACAGACGGAATATGGAAAAGGAATCATACTGCTGCAGGGAGAAGAAATAAAAAAACCTTCCGCTTTATCGACGATATTCTAGTATTAGGGGGGAGTCAGAAGGAGACTACTTGGAAACCACAACAAAAAATATCATAAAACGTTGTCCTCGAAAAAGACTTCAATATGAGGATAAATAGAGGGTAAAAACCAAGGTAATGGAGTGTAGTATGGGAAACAGTGAAATAACAAAGGCTGTTAGAATGGGAAGGGATATTTTAACAGAAGTTAAGGAATTCTGCTACTTGGGAAGCGTAATAACTAGAGTAGGATAGCACAGGATAGCAAGGAAGAGGAATTTACTTAAGTCTAATATAAGCGTGAAAATTAGGAAATCGTTGCTAAATATGTGTTATATGGGTGCGAAACGTGGACGATAGGAGTTGGGGAAAGGAAAAGAATAGAAGCCTGTGAAATGTGGTGCTACAGGAGAATGAGATGAGGTGGATAGACTACGTAATAAGGAAGTTATAAACAGAATAGAGGGAAAAACGAACAATACGTAGGACGTCGACTAAGAGAAGGACTAGATTAATGTGCCACGTTTTAAGACACGAGGCTCTTTTAAAATTATCATTAGAGGGAAGTGTGTTTGGGTAAGAACAGTACAGGTTGGCCAAGGATGGAATATGTGACGCAGATTATGAGAATGGATGTGGGGAAATGAAAAGGCTTGCGCAAGATAGGTTGCATCGGGCCAGTGTTAGGACTGAATACCACAACAAGAAGTGAGAATGTTGCTTGTGTATATTTCCAAACCAATGTCGTTATTGGGGTTCGTGGTATGGGATGTAGAGGGAGGGAGAGGGAGGAGCAGCAGTAACATAACGGAAAAACATCCGAAATTCCAGAGTCATGGAAGTCGCTTTCATTTAAGTCTGTCATTTTTGTGGTCAGGTCGAAAGGTCAACGGATAGGCTTAGCCGCTAGGAGAGGAAGGGAATGAAATGCCAATAATTACCCATGTTATCTAAAAGGTTTACGGGTAGATTTAGATTTATTGTTGTTTCCATTAATCCTCGATTGAGGAAATAGGATACGTCATACATTAAAAATTAAAAATGAACAAAATAAAGTAAATAATTAAAGACAAATAAACTTAAAATAAATTAGTAAAAGAAAGTGTATATAGACAAAAGTCAATATAACCACAACACGGACACACACTGGGAAACACAAACAAGCACACACTGAGGAACACGCAATGGAGTTTTAACTACTTGGACCAGGAAACTCTCCTTGCTCCAGCAGCAGCAGCTATATACATGAAACAAACAAACAAAAGAGCAGAAAAAAACTGAATAGAAATTTTAAGATATGTGATTTGCTATTTTACAAGGTTGGCAGCAGCTCATTCAACACTTGCAGCAGCAGGAATCTTGATTTAAATAGTAGAAGGACGATTAAGAAAATCCTGTACCGAGTAAAACGCGCCATTTAAAAGAATAGTTTTACTCTGCTTCACGAAGCTTTTGTAGTTACTATTTTTAACCTCTGGTGGAAGGAAGGCTGTTGTATAAAATTATCCCGGGGGTATTGTGAATACTTTTCTGGTGTAGAACAAGGCGATGCTTGTCCGACCTTAGAGCTGAACGATTTCTAGTCGCGTATTCATGAAACTCGCCATTTGTTTGAAACAAATTAATGTTTCGTAAAAATCTTTGTAAGGAAAACGGACACACACTTTTCATTAAATTCTGCGTCGGGATTGGAAATGATACCAACGATTTCATCATCTCCCATCGGCGGTTCACACAATTTTAAAGCTGCGGCCTTATCCGTTGCGTAATCTCTCGTCGTACCCAACTGACGATTCCATATCCCACTAATAATATTTATTTTATGCTCGATTTGGCTAGAAATCCTTCCATCGTGTTAGGTTGAGGTGTGAGGGTGTCTAACCACGCACGGGCGTTCCCTTCAAGCAACCTACATACAATTTGTACTTTCTTGCTTTCTATCGTTGGTTAAAGAGCAAAATAGTTTTCAACCCTATTTAAAAAAAATACAAGGGTGCTCCCCGTGTTCCCCGCTATACTTAAAATTAGGCGTTATCGATTGTAAACTAATATTATTAGCACCATTCGCTGGTAAATTACCAATTATTTAATGTACATTATTCAACTGGCTATCTACCACTTTCCGGTGCGATTGCAGTTCTTGGTGACTTTCCTTTGCCGCGTCATGCAATTCGCAAACCTGATTTTTGATACATGTAATGTTACTAGTATTTACTGAAATATGATTATTTAATTCAGTGGCAGTTTCTTTTCCTTTATCCACCACTTCGTTGTACCGATAACTATTGGACCGATCATTAGCATCCAAAGCTGCATTTAATTGTTGGATTGATTGATTAGTTTCATTTTATTGTTCTTAAATCTCTCGCCCCATTATGTTGTTCGACAACCTTGATATTCCTACTGACTTGTGTGAGGACTTTGGCAAAATTAGCCATTTGAGTCTTATTCTCCTCAGGGAACTTAGTCATCTGAGATTTATTTTCCTCCACTAAAACCATATTTCCCTCTGTTACCCTTTGAATGCTAGCATGCATGTCCTCGCGCAGAGATGCCATTTGGGCTTGATTCTGCTCCATGAACCTTGTAAACATATTAAATAAGTCGCCATACTTTATTAGGAGCAACATTATCGTTCATAAACACATACAGTTTTTTTTTAATAAGTTCGTTCCGCGATCGAGAGGAGAGAGAAGGGGGAGGGAGATAGATAGATAGATAGATAGATAGATAGATA
Source organism: Eucriotettix oculatus (assembly GCA_034510155.1). Lineage (NCBI taxonomy): Eukaryota > Metazoa > Arthropoda > Insecta > Orthoptera > Tetrigidae > Eucriotettix > Eucriotettix oculatus. The sequence continues at coordinate 7,944,199 of CM067376.1, read as the reverse complement.
GATAGATAGAGAGACAGAGAGAGAGAGAGAGAGAGAGAGAGAGAGAGAGACCAACTCGGGATGTAGCAAGCAGGCAGCCTCATCTTGTAGAAGCGGGGCAGCAGCAACCAGGCACCGAAAAGGTCCATCTTCTGACCAGAATCAGCGTCCACGCCCGATAGCGACGTCAACCTGTACTTGTTCAGTTTTCTTTTCCACGAGCTATTCTTCTCAATCGATAATCGAGACACGTCCATCCCGCCCGCTCTCACGTCTCGAGATAGAATCTATTTTCTTTTATGTTCGCGTTCTTCTTTTTTTTTATATACCTTCCATGCCGCAGAATCCATGGATCTCAATACTATTTATTCTTAGAAGATGAATCAAGTAATCAAATTCCAGTCCATTTATTTACTTGTTTCCCGTGATAAGAACGATTCAATATTTCCAGTTACCTTTCTATTTAATTGTCCAATTTATTAAAGAATTGCATTCACATCGCAACCAATAGTCATCCAGTTATGTAATGACTACGTCACCCGCAGACGTTCGCATACAGTATTATATTATAAAACCACAGCCCGGGAACCTGGGAGTTTTCTCGCAGACGCTTCAGCCCAGAGTGACTGCTGCGAGGCTCACCTGATCATGTCGGGGATGCCTCCTGCACTCTCTCTGGGTACTTTTTATCAAAGTTCTCATATGCCGAGACACCTTCACCTATTTTAGGAGGTACATGTACCGGGGTCAAAGACCTTGGGCATATGGCAAGAGTTGCTGTCCTCCGCTGATCCCATTGGATCAGTCGGACAACCAACTGCCTCCTGAAACTGGTGGAGACACGGAGAAGGGAATGCTGCGTCCCCACAGCAGACTCGTCTCCCGTCATTCACAGGGAAGGGCGTGAGAATAGTAGCAGCCAATGCCCCCCGACCTACCTGATGCAGGTTTTCTAGGGTTTTCCCTGCATCTCTTTAGGTGAAACACCACCGCGAGGGTAGGATCCTTAAACCATAGCCCGGGGGCCCTAGTTAACCCTTGCTAGGCTACCTTGCTCTACCTTCCGCATCCCCCCTTTTCAATTCCCTTCCTATGCTATTAAAGGGGAGTTGCCTGTTTCAGGATCACCCTCAAGTAGCCTGTTAACCAAAAAAAAAAGCGCCAATTTTTTTTAATATAACTCATTATTGTAACGGGACGTTAAACAGCATGGGGGCGACAGACTGCATCCTTTTCTTACTCCTTTCTTGATTTCTTCTTTCATCTCTTGGTCTTCTATTCTAATTACCGCTGCCCTAAACGTTATGTATTAGCCTCTTTTATCGATATTTTATTCTAGTTGTCTTACATATAATAAATTGAGAAACGTTTTATTTCTTTGTAATCTCAAAAATTCTCTCTTAAGTTCGTTTATTTTTAGCGTTGCAGTTAACTGATTTAAGGAAACAGTGGTCGAATGTCCGTAATTCGGTTTGTTAGAGAGCAGAGAGAAGTTTCAAAAACTGCTCCGATTTCTTCTTCTGATCCTTCTGTAGAGCAAATAATACGGAGAAAACGGTTTTGTGGAACAATGGCGGTCTGTAAAAGGCCTAGGAATTGAAGGGTTGAGGTGCAGGGTGCGGGACCAAGTGACTAAAGTTGCTATTCTTCACACGGGATTTCCCATGGGAATCGACTTGACTATCGCGCCCCCTGAAGTCAGCCGTCACTGGTCTCCGCTGCTGATGACGTCACAGAGTGACGTGGCGCTACATTCAGCGTCGAGAGGAAACGCAAGTGAAATCAGATTGAATGAGGTTAAATTTGAACCTGTAGACAAGCCGAGGAACTCAACAAAGTTCGCTGTTGTTTTTCTGTTCCAGATCCTCCAATACGTGAGCGACGTAAGGGCGGGGATTGTGTTACAACTCACGTCGACTTTGGTGAACGGCGTCGCCCAATCCATCGTCGATTTCCTCAACAGTCAGTGCTCCGAGGACCTGGAGTCGCCCGTCGAGGACCTCAGACACAATCTCAGCGTGAGTACGGTCAAGGGTTGCCAACATAAAAATGCTCTTGAGGAAAATTATCCATTTGCTTGCGCTTTTTTTTTTTTGAAAACCAGTGCAATAAAATATAGAAAATGGACGATTATTCGTAACCTGTACAGCAGACAGGCAGCAGTAATTAGAATAGAAGATCGAGATAACAAAGCCGTAATCAAGAAATAAGTAAGACAAAGGATGCAGTAGTCTGTCGCCCATGTTCTATAAGTTATATGTATATATATATAACAGACGATGGAGGAACTTAAAACGGAATATGGAAAACGAATCATAAAGCAACGAGACGAAATAAAAAAATCCCTACGCTTTGCCGATGATATTGTAGTAGTATTAGGGGAGTCAGAAGGAGACTCGGAAACCACAATAAGCGGCATTAGCGTGGTCCTGGGGAGAAAGAGTTCAATATGGGGATTAACAGAGGGAAAACCAAGGTAATGGAGTGTAGTATGGGAAAGAGACAGCGGAATAGCAACTGGGAAGGGATATTTTGAAGGAAGTTAAGGAATTATTGTACTTGGGCAACATAATAACTAGAGTAGGTTAGCACAGGATAGCAAGGAATATGAATTTACTCACGAGTAATTTAACTGTAAATATTAGGAAATCCTTGCTAAAAATGTTGGTATGGAGCGTGGCGTTATATGGATTCGAAACGAGGACGATAGGAGTTGGGGAGAGGAAAAGAATAGAAGCTTTTTGTAATGTGGTGCTATTGGAGGATGAAATGAGGTGTGGATAGAATCACAAACGAGGAAGTTCTTAACAGAATAGGGGCAAAAGAGTACAATGTGTAGGACGTTGACCAAGAGAAGGGATAGATTAATAGGCCACGTTTTAAGACTCGAGGGTCTCGTAAAATTAGTATTGGAGGGAAGTCTGTGTGTGGGGTAAGAACAGAAGAGGGAGGACAAGGATGTAATTCGCTAAGAAGATTGGGGATGATGTTGGGATGTGGTAGTTTTAAGGAAATGTAAAGGCTTGCGCAGAATAGCTTAGCATGGAGGGTTTTCAGCAGACCAGTCTTGGGACTGAATACCACAACAACAACAACAACCTATGGAGTATTTATTTATCTGAATAGGTGACACAGTATCAAGTTTTAACGTTTAAACGTTCCTGTTTAATAAAGGGTTCAGTCACTAGAGGAAAGAAAAGTAACAGAGGAAGGACGGGAATAGATATGCATACCACTGCATTATAAGCTTTAATTGATTATTGCATCATTCGTTCACAATTTTGCACGACGAAGACGAGAATATCACGCAGACGGTTGCGATTCGCTTTTATTGGCCGGTCAGTCAGCCACTTGCTGTCACACTGTGGGGTCGGACATGTTTAAAATACCTGTATATATAGGCTCGTGATCGGCACAGCGCAGTTTTCTCTAATCACCGCCACAAGCGCTGCGCCACTAGGACCAAGGAAGGGGAGGCTCGCTCTCTCGCTGACCAGACGCCGAGCGGTGCACATCCATTTATCTCTTGCCTTCGGATTGACGATAAATTAAAGTGTAATGACCGTCCATATAGAGGATCTGCTTGCCGGAAAACTAAGTTCAGCTTGTTATTCTCTCACAACACTCATGCAGCAACACGTTGACAAAAGTACGTCAAAATGGTTTATTTCGCGGATTTTCATTCACATATGAGCCATGGTATGACGTCTTCTAACTGCTCCAGGAGTAAGGAAATATTTAAGTTGCAAAAAGCGTGCAATTAGAATACTACTTTCTAGCACGAATTCTAGATCACGGAGTTGCAAACCTTTCTTCAGAAGTTTTCAAATACTTACTTTACCAAGCCTGTGTATATATATTTATGAAATATTAAAGTTTGTAAAGCGGAACACTAATTTGTTTCAAACAAATGGCGAGTTTCATGAATACGCGACAGGAAATCGTTCAGCTCTAAGGTCGGACAAGCATCGCCCTTGTTCTTTCTCTCTACACCAGAAAAGTATTCACAATACCCCCGGGGATAATTTTATAAACAGCCTTCCTTCCTCCAGAGGTTAAAAATAGTAACTACAAAAGCTTCGTGGTGAAGCAGAGTGAAAAACTATTCTTTTAAATGGCGGCCATGCTGCTGCTGTTGTTTTACTCTGTGGTACAGGATTTTCTTAATCGTCCCTTCTAGTATTTAAAATCAAGGTTCCTGCTGCTGCTGCTGCAAGTGTTGAATGAGCTGCTGCTGTCAACCTTGTAAAATAGCACATCACATATCTTTAAAATTTCTATTCAGTTTTTCCTGATCTTTTGTTTGTTTGTTTCATGTATATAGCTGCTGCTGCTGCCGCTGGAGCAAGGACAGTTGTTTCCTTCCTGGTCCAAGTAGTTAAAACTCCATTGCGTGTTCCTCAGTGTGTGTGTGCTTGTCTGTGTTTCCCAGTGTGTGTGTCCCTGGTGTTGTGTTTATATTGACTTTTGTCTATATACACTTTCTTTTACTAATTTATTTTTAAGTTTATTTGTCTTTAATTATTTACTTTATTTTGTTCATTTTTAATTTTTAATGTATGACGTATCCATCCTATTTCCTCAATCGAGGATTAATGGAATCAACAATGAATCTAAATCTAAATCATGACTGCACTTTCTTCCCTTTTTTTATTATTACTTTCATAAGGTAGTGATTGACCATTACATTCAATTGTTGTGTTTCATTATATTTCTTTTGTTCAGTTTATTTGTAAGTTTTTTCCATTATACTTTGCTTTAAAAAAATTGTGTTATTTTGGGTCAACGTTTTGTTTCTTTAATCTTCCTGGTTCCATTTTTTAATTTTTTTTTAATCCACGACGTGTCGTCGTCGTCGTACGCTCAGAACCTGACAGTATGTCGGTCCCTGCAGCACCCATACGCGGTCGAGCTTTCGATGGAGGCGAGAAGTTGACTTGACGCTTGTTGCAGGACACGACGTGTGTGACCAGCCAACTGTTGAAATTGATGTCAGTGATGGCGGAAGATGCCTCCGACGTCACTCTGCAGGGTCCCTCTGGTGGGTGCATCCACGAGAAAATGTCCATCTGCTCGGCGGAGAATCGCCGCTGCACCTCGGCCCACGGAGGACGCTTAGCTCACATGCTGAGGGAACTCGTCGAAGACAGTTACGACGTGGAAAGTCCGACTTTCGGAACCCCACTCCACATCATAATCAATTACGTTGGCCGACACATAACCTACGTGTCAATTCTCTTCACGGAGGCCTTCCACGTGTTTGCGACGACGGGGAATCTCTTGACCACGTCACCCGCCATCCGACCGTTTTCGTTCGAAAATATTCTGCACCCTTTGACGAACGAGTTCATCTCATCGGGTCTGATCAAGACGCAAAACAACACGAGGTCTGAGGAGGACTTGAATTGGGGCATAGTCAGGTCGTACACGGGCACCATCGACTATCCCTGTTCCAACCACAAACAGACGGACTCGGAGCATAACTTTATATTCTTCGTCAAGTGCTACGTCGTCAGAATGATTAAATACATCGGTCGGCATTTGCGGTGCATCACCAGAGATCCGGCCAAGCGGGCCCTGGCCTGGTCCAAGGCCCCTTCCCTCTTCGTCCACTCCCAATGCCTCTGTCTCGTCTCCAGAGGCAAACACTGCGGAGTCAAGGCGCCCCAAGGAGTCGACCCCCAAATTTATTGCTTGTCGGCGTTGCTGAGGGACTTCCAGCGGCAAGTGTCGTTCAGGCCGGCCGTGACCTACCTGGACTACGCCTTCCAGACGCGGGTTCCCGTCTGCAAACTTTCAAATTTCATCTCGGCCCCATTCAGGAAGGTGTGCATCGAAACTGCCAAACACGGCGGTTTCAAAACAGTCCTCTGGTCACAGTGCTACTTCAAAGATCTCGTCAACAAGGACCTCAACTGTACGGAAACTTTAATCATGGACACTTTCGACACGTCCAAGGTGTGCGCGGCTATGTACTTCGCCTCTCAGGTTGTCTGCGAAGATGTGGCGGACGAAGAAGCTGGTCTTCTTTACTACGGTGCTGGAGATTCGGCCCTGGTCCTGGCCCTGTCGTACCTGGACGTCGCCGTGCGGCTGTTGACGCTTGTCACGTACCTCGCCTGCCCGCAGCTGAGGAACCTCCCGGGCAAGATGCTGATAGCCTACCAGCTGACGGCGCTGGTGAGGCTGCTGCTGGTGCGCGGGACCCTCGAGGACCTGTCCCTGGCCGTGCGCCTCGACGTCGCCACGGACCTGGCCTCGACCTTCTGGCTCTCGGCCTACCTCCACTTCATCACGGTGTCCATCTTGGATCTGCGGCCTCCAAACTCCCTGCTGCCGGGGGAAGCCCGCGTGGTCCTCCTCCGCTACTGTCTGTGGGGCTGGGCCTTGCCCGCGGCCTTGTCGGCGGCCTTCTTCTTCACGGACGACACCGTCGAGAGCCACGTGCAAGTGGGCCAGCTGCTCTTCGTAGTTTGCAACTACGCGGCGCTCATCGGCAACCTGTGCATGTTCATCTACAACTGCAGATTCTACTACGGCGTGAGGAAGGACGCCAGCGCCTTCCAGAAACACCTCAAGGCCAACAGCGTCTTCGCTGACCTGTTCAACTTCGCCCTGAAGACGTCGCTGCTGTCGGGGGCGGGGATCAGCTTCCGGCTCATCTTCACGCAGGTCCAGGGCCTGGAGCACGTGCTGGGCTATTACCACGTCATGGGCACGCTCCACGGCCTCCTGCTCTTCCTGCTGTACGGCTGCAACCACGAGGCCCGCGCCTTCTGGCTCAGGGTCCTCCGCGCGACTCTCTCTCACTGCAGAAACACCACAGAGGGCACCACACACGCTTAACTCTCTCATAACTGCATTACGTGCAACGGGTAATAAAACTGTTTTGCAAGTTTCTGGCTCTAGTTGCTGCCTCACAACTCAGGGCTTGGATGTTTGTGACGTCATGATCGCGAGGACCGGGATTAAGGCTGCTGGGGAATTGATACACTGATCACGTATCTCCCAAAATTCGGCATGTGTCACGCCAGGTGACAGTCCGCAGCCAACTCGGTAGGCCCAGGCCCTCAGGAGGGCTGCTGAGCCATTGGAATAAAAAGAAGGAGAAGCTTGCGGCAGTTATGTTGCCATATTCATCCTTCCACTAACAAACCATTTCATATTATCCCTATTTATCCTGAATAGGACGTTGTTAATTTTAATAATGTTTGTTTCCTACAAACGGACAACGCGTAAAACAACACAAACATTTTAAAATTCAGAAACGTACTTTGTACGGAAAATAGGGATACTATAAAATAGTTTGTATGTGCAAGGATGAATATCTACCTTTTTTTAAAATAAAATAATTCTGAAAAAAAGTGACCGATAAACAGTTTTATTACCCACTACATCAATATTTAAACAGTCAAAGAATGAAAATCTACCTTTTAGTAAAAATGAACCTTGTAAAATAAAAATAAAGTCATTTAAAAAGATTAATTTGATTTCTGTCGTTGAAATAAAATCAAACCAAATAAATTAAAAATACTCCTACAGTTTAATTTTTATTCAAACTTAATTGTTTCGTGGTCCTCTTTGTACAGTCTGAAACAGGCTGAGAGACTTTTAAACAGAGAAAATTGTCTGTTATACTCCTTTGAAGGAATTTAAAGTAATCCCGATAACTTGAGGCAGTGCTTGGAAGAGAGTAATAGTAATAAGGGAGCCATTACGGGTGATTTGTGTGTTGAGAAATGGCTTCAAAGAAAGTAACCATTACTGTAAGTATGTTGTGGAGGACAAACAGAGATTATTATAGAGTGCAGAGACGGACTATGATATCTCTGGTATTGCCACAGTAACGGCGAGATAAAACAGTGTACATAAACCATTTTATAACCCTTTTGTGTATTTAATTTAACAACTTACCAACAGGATGCGTGGCTAATAGCTGTAATTGGATGACGCAGGCTGTCAATAAGTTGTTACATTAAATACACAAAACTATTATAAAATGGTTTATTAAAGCTTCGGATGTGTACACTGCTTATCTCTGGCTGTTACTATGGCAATACCAGCGATATCATAGTTCGTCTCTGCACTCTATAATCTCTGTGGCGCTAAATTCCAAGGATTGTCACTCCTTATGTAAGAGAAATATTTTAAAAATCCCTGTAGGCCGAGGCTCACGGAAGTGGGCAGGAAATTCCTAGCCGCGAGTTTCCTGTTTGCCAAAAATAACGCCCTGGCTGTTCCTCCGCTGTAAAGTCGCCCAAATGCGGAAGCTGAATCGCTGGTAATCGAATGTGTCTGTGACTTGGAAAGTCTGGCAAGTTCTTACCGTGGTAAGGATAGGAAAGGTGACGAGGAACATTAAATTTCAGTGGCGCGTGTAATAACGGGAGGGTCTAGCAAAGTGATTTCACCAATTCGATGTATAAAATTAATAATCATGGGTATAACAATCATTATATTAACTATAATTCAATGATGACGAGAAGGAAGACATCGAGGACTCGCCACTACTCCCGAGTGAACAGAACTACGATGAGGCATAATTTTATCTATTGCATCAGAGGTTTTATTCTCATCTCCTTTCTTTGGGAATTTTTCATCAGAAGACTAGCAGTAAATATTGGACTAGGAATAATTTAAACACAAATAGGAATTGGAATCTTTCAATAATATCCTTTGAATACAATTATACTATTATCATCGGAGTGTAATGATTAGGAGGAGGATTATTTGAATTATTTTAAATGAAATTACTTTGTGTTGTGGTATTCAGTCCTAAGACTGGCTTGATGCAACCCTCCATGAAAACCTATCTTGTGCAAGCCTTTTCATTTCCATATAACTAGCACAAATTAATCCTCGTTAATCTGCTTAGCTAATTGCATCCTTAGCCTCCCTCTTCTGTTCTTACCTCACACAATTCCCTGTAATGATAATTTTACAAGACCCAGGAGCTTTCAGCCCTTAGCTGGCCATTCTAATCAGTAATTACATATACAACAGCTACACAGTTTTAAATTCAACAACAAAACAAGTGCAATTACCTGTTTACAATGCCTCCAAGCCAAACCAAAATACTACTTCGTACCATAGCTACATACAATGTTGTGATCGAACTTGCCGTATGCTATGTTTCACATCAGTTCTCAAAGGGCCACAAATGGCCTCTAAGTGAACTATGTGATTTGAACTATTAATATTAGTGATATCATTCATGACACATTATCATCTCATATATATATATATTGTAATGTAAAAAGTTCTCATATGCCGAGACACCTTCACCTATTTTAGGAGGTATATGTACCGGAGTCAAAGACCTTGGCCATAAGGCAAGAGCTGCTGTCCGCTGATCCCATTGGATCAGTCAGGGGCCAACTGCCTCCTGAAACTGGTGGAGACACGGAGAAGGGAATGCTGCGACCCCACAGCAAACTCGTCTCCCGTCATTCGGAAGGGCGTGAGAATAGTAGCCAATGCCCGACCTACCTGATGCAGGTTTTCTAGGGTTTTCCCTGCATCTCTTTAGGTGAAACACCGTGAGGGTAGGATCCTTAAACCATAGCCCGGGGGCCCTAGTCAACCCTTGGCTACCTTGCTCTACCTTCCGCATCCCCCTTTTCAATTCCCTTCCTATGCTATTAAAGGGGAGTTGCCTGTTTCAGGATCACCCTCATGTAGCCTGTTACCCAAAAAAAGTAACCATTTTCCTGGATTAATCTTAATTTTGGGGTTTATTGAGTTAAGAATGAATATCACAACCTGAGACTGTTTTAAGTGATTGTTTTATCTTTACTGGATACATTCCCCTTTAAATTGCTTATAATAAAATTTATAAAAATATATAATCTTAATGTTTCTATGTCATAAATGAATAATTACTCAGACCCATAAACATATCACAGAAATGAGACTTAACATAACTGATAACATTTGTTCACTATAATAAACATACAGAAAAAATAAAAACGCTCTGGTTTCTTTATGACATCATATTATTACGGAGAAACGTTTGGGAAACCATAATAATTGGCATCAACGTGGTCCTGAAGAAAGACTTCAGTGTGAGGATTAATAGAGGGAAAACCAAGGCAATGGAGTGTTAGTCAGTAGGAAATTATACAGGACTGTAGATTATGAATAATTAATATAAACCTGAAGTCCAACAATTTTATAGAAAGTATTTTAATATACTCTCATAGTCACCATCACAGAAGCTTTCGGTTATTTGCCAAAGTGATCTTATAATTTATATTTTTGCTCCCTCATATGTCCGATCCCTCTACTCAGTATTATTAAATTGGTAAAAGTTTTTCCATTATTTTAGTGACTTCATGTAACTTCATTACATAAACTGACACAGGTAATTGAAAAATGTTGTTGTGCAAGCCTTTTCATTTCCTTATAACTAACACAACACACGTCCTAATTAGCGTTTCCATCCTTGGCCTCCCACTTTTGCTCTTACCCCACACACATTTCCCTCTAATGCTAATTCGACAAGACCCTCGTGTCTTAAAACGTGGCCTATTAATCTATCCCTTCTCTTAGTCAACGTCCTCCATATATATTGTTCGCTTTCCCCCCTATTCTGTTAAGAACTTCCTCGTTTGTGATTCTATCCAGCCACCTGATGTTCAGCATTCGCCACCAGAAGCCGTAATAGAGTAGAAATAAAGTTTATAGAGACATTACTGGCAAAACAGTTCTTAATAAAAATTTGGGCACGGTAAATGAAACACAAAATGAAACTTTTGAATACTCTATCATTAATGATAATACTTTCAAAATTATCTGTTTGAACAGATGGCAAATACAGCTCCTATTGATAATACGTAGTGGAAATGTGCAACTACATAGTAAGTGTCATGGAGAATAATGTCGATTGATGAATTCGCTGGGATTAAACCTGTTGAACCTCCAATTGTAAATAAGAAAATAAATCCTATTGATCATAGTAATTGTGGTGTATATTGGAATTTAGTTCCATGTAATGTAGCTAATCATCCAAATACATTAATTCCTGTAGGTACAGCAATAATTATTGTAGCTGAAGTAAAGTAAGCCCGTGTATCAACATCTATTCCAACTGTAAATATATGATGAGCTCGTACAATAAATCCTATTAAACCGATTGATAATATAGCGTAAATTATACCCAGAGTCCCAAATGATTCGTTTTTTCCACTTTCTTGATTAATGATATGAGAAATTATTCCGAATCCTGGTAGAATGTATTTTTCTCCTGGATAAGAACTAGAATGACATACTATTACTTTACTATTTCATAGCTTATTATTTTCACCTGCCCTTTCTAATTCCATTGCCTCTAATTTAGGTTCTCCACTTGCAACTCCTAAACAGTATTTACACAGAAGTTTCTCTAATCAGGGCCATTCTTAACAGTTATGTATTTACAAATCAATTAAACCAACTACACCATATTCAATTGAGTCTCACTGATTACGAATTATAATACTGATATATCCGATAGTTTTCTTTGCATTGAAACTGTAATGAAAATTATTACTACATTTTTAATCCCACTTTGTGAACATTAAAAGGGACGTTTGATAGACTAACGGGAAATTATACCTACGAAAAATAAAAATAGCGATGTATAATTATGGATGTAATTATAAATGCACACGAGGGAGTTTTTCTAATTCACAATTCCCACACAGTACAATTATTTTATAGGGAATTACGATACTGAACGGACGTTGTTATTTTTCCCCGAGGCCAGACATCAAAATTTCTAGGTACAAAAGTTCCTATATTACTCCCAACACCTTTATAATTTCTTCAAGTAATCATGTATAGTATTTATTCAGCTAATAATATCTATATAACTTGTAATAAAAGCTGCACTATCTTCGGATAAAAGTTTTCGAGATAAAAAAAAACCTCTCACTACAACATTTATGGATAGGAAAAACAAATATTAATAGAAACGAAAATAATAATTTTTTTTGCAATTATTATTTTTTTGAGTTTTCAGATTGGTTGCACTGAAGAAGCTGTTGAATTGTAACATTTTTAAAACTATTATACTTGATGAAGGTAGGGGTTTTATTTTATAACAGAAACTGAATCGGTTAAAAATGGAATGCATGTTCAATTTGTAGCTAATTCAAATTTAATAATTCCATGCAGGGAACGTCAAATATAAAACGTCTGTGATAAACGTAAAGTAATTACACAAACGCCAATAAAATGAATACCTCACAACGGTTTCCGCAAGCTTTGAGCGTTGAGGAGGAGATCAGGAACCCTGGAGCCGCAAGAACAACAATCGAACACGGAACGCGTGAGGAAGGAAGGCAAAGGTTATATGAAAGCAAAGATGTTATCTGTTGTCAAAGAGTCATTCAGCGTCAAAGATTGGTTTACACGGGCAGTGATGTTCGTCGAAGTTGGGTTGGCTGTGCACTGCCTACCGTTCACATCTTAGGCAGATAACTGCCCCACTTCTTCACTGACAATTCTGTGCAAGTGCTGCCCTCACTACAGAACGGGCAGAGAACTCTGATGCATGTTTATACTTCTCTGCCATTTCTTGGCAACTACGTCAGGTTGGATTGTTGATGTTGCATAGAGTCGATATATTGTTTATATCAAGTTGAATATTTTTCCCCTTTGTGTTTTCGCGTACGCATAATGTCCATAAACAGGAACTAATCACTTTGTATTTGTGATAGAATAGACGTGACGAGGAGGAAAGGTTCCTGAAAAAGTCAAACTCAGTATCACGCTACTGTGCTATAGATACATAAAAATGAAAACAGTTGTTTAGTAATATTGCTTTATATTATTACTACAGAAATCAAGCAATAATAAAAACAGCCATCACATGTACTTTGAAGCTGGTTTTCATTGTTTAATTGGCTCGGTTTCTATTACTTGTTTTATTCCCCTTGAAGGTGTCAATTACTGAACAAAACGAAATGAATTATTTTTCATTACGTGTGATAGTAGAATGTTTATAACTATACATCATTATTTTGCGTATTTTTTTTCTAGTTGAAGGGTGGACAATAATTATTTTTGGAAAGTTAGCCTAAAAATTTATAGGCGATTAGGTGCAACAAACGAACTCGATCCTAAATGCTTCTGAACCAAAATTCTAACCGCTGTTCACAACAAAGATTCACTTACTCCAATCGCACACTATAACAAACTGCACGCGTATTGAAAATGAAAAATTCAAACTGTTTTCCATTGCGCAATCGATACTCAGCCCTGCCTCACCGTTCACAATCGATAATTGACAACCGTAACTGCCACTAACTGGCCTCCCATGAGGGCAGCGTCTAGGTCGGTGGAGGGGGAACGTCAGTCATGACTGACATACTGTTGACACGCTCCAAGAAAAGTGAGGCAGTGCTCTCGTGTCAGCGATGTATAGGCAGTTGTCAGTGCAGCACTGACGTATGTTGACACGCCACTGACATCACTGCCCCTCGTTTTCTGGCAGTCATCACTGCCCGTGTAAACCTAGCCTAATTCACTCTTATCCACGTGGTTATTCTCCATACACTTTCTTTTCTGATAATTGTGAATTTTTTATTTTCTCGGGTTGCTTCAAATTGTGTAGTGCCGACATTCTAATTCACTCATCACGTGAAATTCTTGAGCTGCTAGCCATCGCCTTTGAAAATTTATTACCATATATTGTTCTTTACATTGAGGTACGAAAATAACACATTCACTAGTTACAGTTTCTCACGTATTACAATTTTCTGAAAACTGAATTTATTTTTATAGGTTGTAAATTGTATCCGCTCAAATAAATGGATTTTCTGTGTGACCTTTGTGGTGCATCATTCACTCAACATAAGTTACGCACTCACGGTATTAAACCAGCCAAAACTATCGGAGAATTCACTTGTTCCATTTGTGATAAACACTTCGTCCATGAAAGTTCCCTCAAATCATTCTGCAAGCATGCACAATATTTATATTTATATGGATTCCACAGTTTCCCACGTTAAATAAATAAATATATATATATATATATATATATATAAAACAATTGTTATTTTGTACAAATTAAAATCTGTAAAATATTATTATTGAAAATAAATTTTTTTAAAAAAGAAAAACAAATTGTGCAAATTTTTTGAGACAAAACCCCATACCTTGGTGGTTAAAATTCTGACCTGAAAGTTTGAGAGGTAGAGTTCAAATCCAGTGGATACACATCTTGTATAATTATTTTAAAGGCTACAGTTTCAGGAGTGAATAATTATTCAATTATTGACAATTGACATGGTTACTTGAGAAACTTCAAGGACACGTATAGTAGTTTGGAGAGAAACTGTATGCACCTTGTGGGTTTTGTTTGCATCTTTATCTGGAGAATTAGATCATTTATAATTTTTTTTTCTTTTTGACTTAAAACATTTTTCTACATTATATTTTCCATAAATGGTGCATTTAGGTTCAAAATTGTCTAGACATGTGCTTTTTCAATTTGTAAATTGAAGAGCTTGGCGCAAGAAGGTGTTATACATCCTGAAACATCTTTTTCTATACATCCTTCCTATAATTTGATAGTTTCGTGTTATTACTGCTAACTTAACTACAAAAGTTAGCAAGAAGGTGTCAAGTCTCAGAGTTGACATATATATTGCCTTATTAAGACATTTTTTGATGAAATTTACTCTGAAAGCAAAACTACAATGTCATTTAAATTTAACATTGTATAAGGAATTCATGAATTTCTACTGAAAATAGCACTTCTAAATGTTACAATTCAAATTATTTACATTTCTTCTGACAGGAGCAATTATAACTCAATTTGGTATTACGTATTTGTTAAAAATTTAAAGAACCCCATTAATATGTGATAACAATTGATACACAAATTTGTCTCCCCTCTGGAGAGTGATGGAATCCCTGAAAAATTGGATTTACTAGGTTTGTTTCATTAATCCTCCCTTTACATTTTCAGTCTTCCTATTGTATAACCTGAGCTGGTTTGGCAAATGTTTAATTTGTATATACTTGTTTGCCAGCCTTGTGACATTAATTAGATTATCCCTTCAGGCACTATTTATAATGATCCTGTAACCATCAATGCTGTAAATAATGCCAATTTGTTTTTAAAACACAGAAAAATCTTGGCCCACATTCACAACAATATGTCTTACTTCTGGAAACTTGTGATCTGTGCAGTAAAATAACCCTCCATAATCAAATAATGAAAACATTTTGTAGTATTAGTTTTTCAGGTCTATTTAAAATTATTTAATCATTAAATTATAACACAATGTTTTATTCCTTTGTTTGACAAAGATTTATTAACAAAATTTGTAATGTGAAGCCCAAAACTGTCCCAGAGGAGGCTTGTTATTGAACCACTGTAGTAGTAGTAGTATTGTTTTCACACTACATTTAGAGTCAACAATTATAAAATTTGTATGATGTAAAGAAAAAACTACTGAAAACAGACTCTGAGATAAAAACACCTTGCATAAAACCATTTCCAACACTTTTGAATGAATTAGCACCTATTTGATGTCAAATATATCAGAAAATACTGTGATTTCCATGAAAAGTAGCAATGAATGTCAGAACACTGCAGTTTATATATAACTCAAAATTTTGTGATTCATGATGCACAAAATTAGTTAAATGTATAAGAGTTATATAAAGGTTTTGCTAATAGGTATTTATTTAGGGTTCTTTCCTGTCAGTTACATTAGTAGTTCTTTTTTTTTTTTCAAGATTATTTTTATTCAGATCTTTGGATAAAACTTATGGTTTCTGTGAAGAAATAACTTTTTGTCAGACGTGAACTACTCAATTTCATATATCCGCGTTT
This sequence comes from Eucriotettix oculatus, assembly GCA_034510155.1. NCBI lineage: Eukaryota > Metazoa > Arthropoda > Insecta > Orthoptera > Tetrigidae > Eucriotettix > Eucriotettix oculatus. Next base: position 7,928,391 of record CM067376.1, on the reverse strand, counting down.
ACCCATTCATACAATCACATTTGGGATCAGACAGCTGTGCGCTCTGGAGGGAGCAATGCGAACTTCCCGATCTCGTGAATTGTGTGGGTCTAGCCGCCTGTAGATAATGTGTGTGTTATCTTTGTTGTGTGTGTTCTGCGAGGATCTGCATCGCTGGAGAGATAATGATGTGTGTGTTATCTTTGTTGAGAGTTTGTGAGAGGCGCGTTGTTGGACTTTCTCAAGTAAAGAAAGCAATCTAAAGGTTAATAAGCATCCAGAAATCATCCTGCGGACGTGGAAGACTGAATCCTGAGGATCTATGCAAATGCGGAGGTAATTTTTAAAATTTCAAATAATACGTACCTGTAAATTCGCTTGCACACGTCAACAGATTTCGTGCCGTGACCGAACATTTATCTATAGCGTATCATGAACATGAGGAAAGATTTATTAAACGCAACATATATAGGAAGCGAGTAGTTTATTTTATTTATATTGCGATGTAATGTAATAGAAAACGACTTTTAATATTTTTTTAAAATGAAAACTTAATTATAATAATTTTTTTTTTACATTTTCGAAATTGATTTCATTTAACAATACTGATGTTCATAAAACCACACACACACCTAAAGTTTAGTGTTCTTACAATTATTTGTCACGTGCTATTGTGTTTTTATACGGAAGGATAATTTCACATCTTACATTGTTAATTTATTTAAGGAATAATTGCAACTGACTTAATGATACAAAAATTCTTATTCTATTTATTTTAACTATTGTTACATTTACAAATTAATGTGATCGAGCAGTAGCGGCGGTTGAAATACAATTAGAGTAATCCACATTTTCAAGCTTTCATCGTTTTTTTTAGATAATTGTAAAAACTTAAACACGTGTAATACATATTTTAAAATGTTTTTACTTGTATATGAAAGAAATTTAGGATTAATATCCAATGGTAAATGTAGATAACTATTAATTGAGATTATTTATATAATCTATATAATACTTGATGCCATGAGAATTAAAGTAACAAGGCAAATTGCCTCATTATGTGAAGTATTACCAAAATAAATTTGACTGTGGATTTTGTGAGAGAGAGGCGCGGAGTTTGTTTCAGTTTTATGCCATCTTAAGTCCCATCATGCATATAGCTGTGTGGCTCCTAACAGCAGAGTCCGCTCTTGTCGGGACCAATCACAATCCGATGACGTCATCATCATCATCATCTTGAAGGTATATCGCAAATGATGGAGACAATCACAGAACACAAGCCAAGGAGCCTGCTATGATTATCTCTGATACAAGGCAAAGAGCTCGGCTCGTCTCTCGTCCACACTACGAGGCACGCGAACCGAGCATTCCTCCTTTGATGTTTCGTCAAAATACCGACAACAGATGGGGGGGAAACACGGCGAGGCGAGCAACCCTGGCTCATCTAGCGCATGCGCACTGCCTCGTGCTCGGTTCGTTGCTCGCAAGTGTGGACACGGCTTTAAGGAAGGGGCAAACATGGCGCAAGCCAATCACAGACAGCGTTGGCAATACTGGAAAGCGGCAATTCAAACGTTGCTTGCTCAATGGCTTCCCATACAGCTCAAGGCGTTACTCACAATGCACCAAACTCACTAGTCTTGCTGTATATTTCCTTAAATTTAATTGAATGACTAAGAACAGATAAATTATTAAAATCAACCTCCTAATATATGAATTAATTTTTTGGCTTTATAATGAGTATCCAAAACATACTTTTTAAACATTTATTTAATTGTAAATAAATGAAACAAAGAATGGTACAAAGTCGCACAAGAAATAATTTTATAAATGTCATAAATAAAACACAAGGAGTGGCAAAAAGTCAGAAAAGAAAAGAATCCTTTTCGTCCCCGCACCTCAGGGTCCCGCCTCCCCAGTTCTTTATTTAAAATAAAAATATTTCTTGTTACTTGTGCAACGTCCGGTATTATTTTAATTAAAGAACTGAGGAGGATCCTAAAGTTGGGGGACGAAAATGTTTCCTTTTTTTTCTTCTATCATTTGTGAGTTTTGGCCACCAACTTGTTTTTCTTATTCTGCCTTCTTAAATCAGACGCAAAGTCAATATTGCTGCTCTTGCCTCTCTACATTCTTCCTAAAACCAAACTGATCTTCTCCTAAATCGCGTTCTGTTTGTCCTTTGTAACATAACCAACTTTAAGGACCTCGTCATTTCTTCCTGCAAAATTTGTTAAAGTTAAACTTACATAGGTGACTATCAATAATTAACTAAATAAAATTAGTACTTTCCTATTTGGGCTGTTAGGTCAGTCAGGGGGCGAAAAAAGAGTGAAAACGATGAAAGGCAAACATGACGTCTTGTCAGTTGATAGTTTTGTGACGTGGATCTCGGGTGCACAGTTTATTAATATTCAATAATAATTATACAATTATTGTGTTATTTAAAATTAAGATATTGAAATGTTCGAAATCCAGCAAGAATATTGTAACAGGGGAAAACAGGCAGGCTCTCTAACCATCTGCCTCTCTGTTCAAACATTCAATAGAAAATTGAAGAAATACATAATTTAAACTATATGAATCCAATGTAAATACTGTCAATAGACTATTTAATCAAATCTTATAAGTGTTGAAGTTTGTTAATTGTGGTATAAATTAAATTCTTCATTATCTTGTATATTCAATAATTCTTAAATAATGTTAATAACAAATTGGTAGATAAAAGTCTTTTTAATATAATTATTATTATTATTGGAGCCCACTTATTTATACTTTGTTTTTAAAAAATGTAAACGTTGTGATTATGCAAAATAGCAAAGTATTATCATTTGCAAAAAAAAAATAAAAATAGCCAATAGGGCAATGAAGATCAATCAATCTGTCTCTCTCCATCTCTCTCTCTCTCTCTCTCTGTCCTTATATTCCCCCCCCCCACTCTCCCCATCTCTCTCTAATATAATTATTATTATCGGTACCTATTTATTTACACTTTGTTTTTTAAAAAAATGTTAATACTGCTGTGATAATGAGAATTGATAATGTATTATCATTTGTAAAAAATATAGCCAACAGGCTAATAAATAAAGATGAATCAATCACGGTCAGTTTCACTGTAGGAAATGACATTTCAGCTCGAAATAAAAATATCGTTCTTCATGATAAGGATCTGTTTATTCGTGAAGGTTGAAACAGAACTTACGGAGAGTTTGCAGTTAATCCAGGGAATGATTGAAGCGACGTCCAGTGTGACGCAATAAGCTCATGACATCCATTTGACAGCCTGAAGACGACACCAGGACAGTTGGCGAAATGGGAATGAAAATAAAAACCAAACGAAAGCTAATGGAGGAATCCAATGTTATGCAACTAAATGGACATAATTGTGGTATAGCTAATTGTAACGTGACATACGTACACACACACACGTTACCGCGCATTTCTTTTCTTTTCAAATATAGTAATAATTCGCGCGTAAGCAACAACGTCTCTGGTATGTATGTTAGCAATCAATATCTCTCTGGTTGTAAACAGAAATATCTTTGGGTTCGCGAATATGTCATTTCCATTTATTATTTTTCTTTCGCGTGATTTAAATTAATTTAAAAGTGTAACATTAATATACGTTTGATGTTAAATTGTTGACCACAAAGGAAATTAATACTGAAGGTCACAAATAGTGAAAATTACAATGAATAAACAGTAAAGGAAAACAATTGAAGTTATATTTTCTTTGAACTGAACGTATTGTTGATGTCTGTATTCCTTGGCTTGGAGCTGGATGTGTGTTAGGGAGACATCCCAGGGAGACGATTCATTGTCTCTATACATGTATATATATATATAAACAATCTATTCAATTAGTTAATTGAATAAATTTACTTAAATAATTTTAATTCATATAAGTCAACCGAAATTGTTGTTTCCATTGTTATTAATTATATTCATTTCAAATATTACATGTAGTACATTGTACGTTGAAGACGAGAGACTGTATCAAACTCGCCCCTGGTTGGCTGATGACGTCACGTCAGGACCAGTGACGTCACGACGCTTGCATTGCCCCGAGACGCGAACCAAAGCACCACCAGATCCTCTCCTCTTTCCAGTCCATCTTACTACTGCTGGTGCAACAGAACCAGCTACAACCATCATACCATGGTACAGCAATACCGAGGAAAAACTACTACTGGCAAAAATATTATACCCATTAGGCCTGAGTGCTCGTGCTTTGCTTTCTTCATGCATTATAAAACGGTTTAACAATTTTGTAAAAATATAATAAAAAGTTGTTTATTCGTTTTGATACGAATATCTATTTATGTAATGTCGCATAATAGCTTTAAACATTTGGCGACTAAAGTCGCGGCAGACAACAGCATAAAGGAAGAAATTAAATGACAATGAGCAATGGAACTCGAGAAGTAACGGAGAGTTGAAAATGCTATTGAACAACCCAGATATAGTCGTGTAGAAGGGAGAGCAGTTAGGGAGGGAGATGAGATGAGAGAAGGCGAAGGCCCTTCAAGGGCTGTACAGGTTTCTCTACACGTTAATTTTTATTTTTTAGTAATTTTTTGACTAAATTTAATTATTTAAACATTTCAAAACAACGCCAACACCGCAACCAATAAATAAGTCCATTAAATTATATTCTAATTTTAGAAGACAGGGTAAGAGAAAACGGGTCTACGTTTGTGACATTTTTAAAGATCGATAATGTACACTTGAACAGATTACAAAAGATTTTGAAGGTGACAGGAATGAAATATCAAGAAAGAAGGCTTATGCATAACCCTCTGCAGAAGACGGGCAGCAGTAATTAGAAAAGAAGGGCAAGAGAAGAAAGCAGAAATCAAGAAAGGAGTAAGGCAAGGATGCAGCAGTCTGTCGCCCCCCATGCTGTTTAACTTATATATAGAACAGGCGATGAAGAATGTAAAAATGGAATTTGGAAAAGAAATCATCCTGAAAGGAGAAGATTTAAAATTCCCTACGCTTTTCCGATGATTTTGTGGTTTTTTTTAGGGGAGTCAGAAGAAAACTTGGAAACCATTAATAAATGGCATGGAATAAGGCGCAATTCCACTGAGGCAACTTTTTAGGCAACATGTAGCATGCGGCATTGAAGGAACACGATGCGACAAGAAACATGTCTATTTGTGGCATGCGTCATTTCTCGACATTGTCGTCGCCATCCAACAGCGACTTGTAGTGTACGACATGGAGTGGAATAATATAGAAAAAAACCACAACATTTATTGAAGATTACCGCAACTCACCCGCATTGTGGAATAATAATAAAAATCAGTGAATATAAAGACAATAGAGTTAAATATGATAAGTTAAAGGAGTTGGCTATTAAATATAATTGTACTGTTCCTGAGATAAAAAACAAAAATCAAAAAACTTGCGTTCAGCATATCAACGAGAACGAAAAAAAAAAGTGCAATCAAATATCTCAATGTCACTAATAACCTCAAACGAGGTGGTATTGCATCACGAAAGTTTGTATCATCCCTTTTTTTTATAGCGGGTGAGATTTTTTTCAAGTAAGTACTCAAAATCCTCTTTACTCATTCGTGTAAAATTTCGAAAACAACCTTTCATCATCATCAGCAAGCAAGTTGTTGTATAAATTATATTGTGTTTCTTCAACACCAACATAATAGTTGTCTTCTCCACCACCGCGGTGAGCTTCTTTTCTTCTTACGATTCAAAGCTATTACCAAATATGCAGCCGCCGCGACTTTCCGTAAAGACATGTTGCAACCAAAGACATATATAAACAACATAGACTGGCTGGACACAAGGCGCCGCGCCATATTTGAAGCAAATTGAAGGCTCAGGCGCCATTTTTTGAACGGTAAGGTGTGTGGGCGTGTCCTGTCCTCGTCTGCTGCTGCATGGCATTGAATTGAGGTGGACTTAGGAATACGTGCAGGAAGCGTATCTCGTAAATCAATATTTAAAAACTATATATATACATATGTATTAAAGTTACAAATGAGCGGAAACCAGCTAGAAAGTGTTTCATTACATATAATATATATATAACACATCACTTAAAAATTGTGCATTATTTCTGTTGTCACACAAGGAAAGTTAACACGGGATAAAGGAGGGGCTCATTATTAACATCATCTCAATGCTAAATACAACATGTAAACATTGACAGTTAACTTTATAATAGTTAATTTATCATTTTTGTTTTAAATCAGTCATTTCTGATATTATTAATGGCCGAATTATTAGATGAGATATGATGATGAAGCATCTCGCTCATCAGTCTATAATAATAAAGATTACTCCCAATATCTAAAATTTTAATTTTTTTTACAATCATACAATTGTACGTTGTACAAGTAACATCTAAATGCATCTAGACTGACATTAAATATAGTTGAAAGTTGATAGGGATCAAGGTTAAACGAAATAAAACACATTCATTAATTACAGTACAGAGAACTACTTTCATAATAAGAACAAGAGCATGGGCTTGCATATTCCACAGCACCACCAAGATCAGAAATTTGGTAAATATCGAACACGTGCTGTCAAAAGTGAAAATATGATGATATTTACTTAAAATACGATATTCCAGTTGTTTTTGAACTACGATTAGTACAATTGTACGCTGAACACACATACATTTGGCATGATTTAGGATGAAAAACAATATATTTTAATCACAAAAATACACGATTATTCAACCTCAGTCATATAAACACAGTACATACGATGGTCAAAGTTCTTGACCACCGTAGACATTGTGATTGTCCCCCCTGTTGCTAGTTGCTGCCACCCAGAGCGCTGTAATCGTCCTCTCTCTATGATGTTTATATATCTCTTTGGTTGCAACAAACTGAAGTCGCCCGAATTTCAATCGTTAAAGACGCATGCTACAAACACAGACGACATTAGCTCGTGCCACCTGGGCCAACAAAATTCGTATGCGACATTACTGAATTTTGTGCCACAAAGTCGCACGTCAGGCGACACTTGGGAGCAAGCAGCATGCCTCATGTCGTTCAGTGTTGCCTCAATGGAATGTAAATTGCGCCAAAGGCTGTTGGATGTGGATGGAAGCTACTTAACTAATATTAATATTAGGAAAGCTGGAAGAATCGGAGAAAAATTATTGACATTTAAAGTGGTAGAATTTTGCAAAAAATAATGCGCAGTAAGCGCTTTTTTTTATCTCTCCGAGAGTTTCTTCGATAAGACTTTGAAGAACTTCTGATGATATTATTGTTGTTTGTTTTATCGACAGATGCGTGATAATGAAGAGGCTTCATTAAGATAGTAATTCCGAGAAAAGTTGAATTGTTCATTTATATTTGTTGCAAAATTGTTGAGCGTCTTGGCAGTGAGAAGAACGACGCCGAGGCTGACTTTTATACAGTGAGTGACACTCCACATGATTACTTACATCTCAACTGAGCTCATCAACGATTACAAACATACATCTCTTCTTATTATTATTCTACAATAACATTTCCGCGCCAACTACATAAAGTTTCTTAGTCCTCAACAATATCTAGCAATAATTACAAACATTGCTCAGTTTTCAATCCTTCTCCTTCATTTTCCAGCAGATCGCTGACTTTTGCAATGGATCGTTCTCATTCCAGCAATAATTCATTTATAACCCCTCTTTCTCGCTTTCTCCACAATGACCATACAAAAACCTTATTACTAAGTCTCCATCATCATAGCCTATTCTATGCTTAACTACGGCATCCCACACACTCCATATTCTCCTCTTATTCTGCTTAGAACTTCCTTGTTAGATACTCTATCCACCAATCTCATTCTCCTATAGCACTTCTATACTTTTCCTTTTTTGCAACTCCGCCCCACATAACGGCGGACCATTTTTTTTAAAACGATTTCCTAATATTCACACTTGTATTATCCTCTTTCCTGCCTCGGCTATCCTCTATTTATTATGTTGCCCAAGTGACTTCCTTCTAAATATCCCTTCCCAAATGACGTTGCCACGCCTTGTCCGCTGCTCGCATTGGATCAGTCGGCCAGCTGCCTCCTGAAACTGGTGGAGACACGCGGAGACGGGGAATGCTGCGACCCCATTCGGAATGGAGTGACGACCTACCTGATTCATCTCTTTTAGGTGTTACACCCCGGGTAGGATCCTTAAACTATAGTCCGAGGGACCAAATCAGCCCTTCCAGGGGCTACCTTTTCAATCGCCTATTAAAGGGTAGTTGCCTGTTTCAGGATCACCCTCGTGTAGCCTCTTAACCCCCAAAAAAACATCTTCTTTCTTCCGGATCCTTCATTTAAAATAGTTTCACTACAAACTATAGAATTAAAACTAGGTTTAATGGAAGCAAGCGGTTGACATTTTATTTCGATCCCTTGAAAGTACTTCACGTAGTCTTCTTCAACGTCCTACAGGTTATAGAAGGATTGAGCAACGTTAACCTTCAACGGCCTTAATCAAAACAACAAATATTGAGCGTGTATGTTACTATAATCTATAACTCACCATATGCGTATACTTCAATCACCGTAAACTATGTAATGTAACGTAATTGCTATTATGGGAAACTGGTTGGAAGTAAGTAAACCTCTTGCCCTTTGTAGATACTCATCATGGTTCCCAATACCCGTGATTACGGAGATATCACACCGTGACGTCACTACTCGCCTAGCCTAAAGATAACGCTTTTTACCTGAAAATGTGTTTTTAACAACGTTGCAATTTTATTATTACATTTAAAATAATAAAGATACACACACACACAACCAATTTTATATAAAATTTTTCACTTATGCAATCGACAAAGATTCTATTAAATATAATTATTGAGGAATGTTATTATCTTTGGTTTGTCTTTGGGTAGATGCGGTTTGAAATCTGCCGCGGTTGCTTGAAATGTGGATTTAAGATAATCTCTGCTGATAACTAACTAAGTACTTGGAACTGTAGTGTGGTCTCTGTACCGTCGCTTCTTTGACGAAGCTAAAGTCGAGCGTTACCCAGGTGCTTTTTTATATATTCACGAACTGCAGCAGGCCTGAGAGAGACAACTCTGCACTACTCTTTAATCATCAACCATTAAAAATATCTCTTTTTCCTTATTTTACCATAAATATTTCCACCGAAACCTTAAAGTGGCCGTCCCTGAACGTAAGGCTAGGTTTACACGCAGGCAGGGGCAGTGATGTCAGTGGCGTGTCAACATACGTCAGTGCTGCACTGACAACTGCCAATCCATCGCTGAGCACTGCCTCACTTTTCTTGGAGCGTGTGGACAGTGTGTCAGTCATGACTGACCTAGACTCTGCTGCCCTCATGGGAGGCCAGTTAGTGGCAGTTACGGTTGTCAACTATCGATTGTGAACGGTGAGGCAGGGTTGACTATCGATTGCGCGATGGCAAACAGTTTGTATTTTTCATTTTCAATACGCGTGCAGTTTGGTTTAGTGTGCGATTGGAGTAAGTGAATCTTTGTTGTGAACAGAGGCGAGTAGTTTGGTTCAGAAAGCATTTAGGATAGAGTTCGTTTGTTGCACCTGTGTATGAGCCTATAAATGTTAAGGTTAACTTTCCAAAAATAATTATTGTCCAGCCTCCAACGGCACAAACTTTAACTAGAAAAAAATACGCAAAGTAATGATGTATAGCTATAAACATACTACTTACTATCACACGTGATGAAAAATAATTCATTTCGTTCTGTTCAATAATTGACACCTTTAAGGGGAATAAAACAACAAGTAATAGAAACCCGAGGCAATTAAACACTGAAAACCAGCTTCAAAGAACAGGCGCTGGCTGTTTTTATTATTGCTTGATTTCTGTAGTAATAATATAAAGCAATATTACTAAACAACTGTTTTCATTTGTATGTATCTATAGCACAGTAGCGTGATACTGAGTTTGACTTTTTCAGGAACCTTTCCTCCTCGTTATACGTCTATTCTATCACAAATACAAAGTGATTAGTTCCTGTTTATGGACATTATGCGTACGTGAAAAAACAAAGGGGAAAAATATTCAACTTGATATAAACAATATATCGACTCTATGCAACATCATCAACATTCCAACCTGACGTAGTTGGCAAAAAATAGCAGAGAAGTATAAACATGCATCAGAGTTCTCTGCCCGTTCTGTAGTGAGTTGGCAGCACTTGTCACACAGTGAAGAAGTGGGCAGTGTTATCTGCCCAATATGTAAACGGTAGGCAGTGCACAGCCAACCCAACTTCGACGAACATCACTGCGCGTGTAAACCTAGCTTAACGCGCTGCGACCCACGTGACGTCATCACGGGTGAATCCCCGCATAAAGTGGCAGATAGGGAGAGAGAGAGAGAGAGAGAGAGAGAGAGAGAGAGAGAGAGAGAGAGAGAGAGAGAGAGACTGGCGCTTATCTCGCGCTTTGCCGTTTCGCTAACTGAAGATTAGATAAAGCTAATATAACTTGGCCACAATCACGACTTCTTTCTTTTAACATTTGGAAAGACGCGTGTCACAGCATCCCAAGAGATAGAGAGGCGGTGATGCCAGGTCTTGCCTACAAATGTTGGAGCAGAATGTAAATTGTTTCTTTTTTTTCTCTCTCTCTGTCAGGTCTTAATTCTGTTAATAAGGTATTTTCTTGATGTATAAATCCCTCTCGGGTTTCCAACCGGGCCAAAGAGATTGTCAGTGACGTCTTGCTCTCGTATTTCTGGACGGACAGAGCTGATTGCATTATTATTTTGGAGGCAATCAACATCAGGTCCAGTGATAATTTACTGAACAGGGATTCTGGATTCGGCTTGTTTCACCCAGATGCGACGGAGACTAGAGCATGAGCAAGCAAGTGGACCAACGGGACAATCACAGGCGGCCTTGCACGCACTTGCGATACTTCAGTCTGAAGTTGTTGACGGCGGCGTCGAAACGTCACTGATAATCTCTTTGACCCCGAGAGGGATTTATACACGCCATTCACCAGGGGAAGGCCTCGCACTTACTTTAATACTTTCCTTGATGCTTGGGCCGATTGGACTTTAAAAAATTGAAACACTGTCTCATTAAATTATTGAAATGTCACATTTTATTAGTTAATTATAAAACATTACAATACGGTGTTTAAAGCAATTAATTATAAAAATTCAAATTACGATCTGTTTTCTTGAAGTATGTATGGATGCGCGACTTATTCAGCGCGATTATATAATAATAATAATAATAATAATAGAAGGACCTGACTGGGATAATAAGTCCGGGTTGATACATTTTTAATTTCATCGAAAATTAAAATTAATTTTGAAAATGTAAGGATTACAAATTCTAATTTACTAATTTGTCGTCCGTTTCTCGTTTGAATTTAGCATTCCCTCCCCCCCCCCCTCCCTCCCGTCCCCCGGAGATAATCGATGATTTAGTGAAACATAGTGCACTAAAAAAAAAGAGAATCAAATTGCGTACAAGTTCCCTTCCAAGGACAAATTGCTGTTGGAGCGATCGTCGTGTGCATTGTTACCCTCACGTGATATACAAGGGCTCTTATGGAGCTACAGGAGTGGGGGATGACGTCATACGTTTATATGTGTTTTAATGATTGGACTATAAACCTGAAGAAGGTGCTGATATGCGCCGAAACGTTGTCTGAATGAAAAAAAAAAATAAAAACTTCCCAAGTAGCAGAATTCCTTAACTTCCTTCAAAATATCCCTTCCCCCAGTCTAACATCTTTTGCTATTCCACTGTTTCCCACACTGCAGTTTTTTTTCCCTCTATTATTAATCCTCACATTGAACTCTTTTCTCCAGGACCACGTTCTTGCCATTTATTATGATTGCCAAGTCTTCTTCTGACTCCCCCTAATACTGCAATATCATCGGCAAAGCGTAGGGTTTTTACTTCTTCTCCCAGCAGCATGATTCCTTTTCCACACTCCGTTTTAACTTTCTTTCTTTTTCTTCTTTTTTTTTTGGTTAACAGGCTACATGAGGGTGATCCTGAAACAGGCAACTCCCCTTTAATAGCATAGGAAGGGAATTGAAAAGGGGGGATGCAGTGGAAGGTAGAGCAAGGGTTAACTAGGGCCCCCGGGCTATGGTTTAAGGATCCTACCCTAGGGGTGTTTCACCTAAAGAGATGCAGGAGGGAAAACCCTAGAAAACCTGCATCAGGTAGGTCGGGCATTGGCTGCTACTATTCTCACGCCCTTCCCCCTGTGAATGACGGGAGACGAGTCTGCTGTGGGGTCGCAGCATTCCCTTCTCCGTGTCTCCACCAGTTTCAGGAGGCAGTTGGCCCCTGACTGATCCAATGGGATCAGCGGACAGCTCTTCATCGCCTGTTCTATATATAACTTTAATAGCATGGGCGACTTACTTACTTACTCGTTTCTTGATTTCTGGTTTCTTTTCTTGGTCTTCTATTCTAATTACTGCTGGCTGCCTTCTGTAGAGGTTACCCCTATAAGCCTCCTTTCTCGATATTTCATTCCTGTGCTTTTTCAAAATACCTTAATACTGTGTTCCAGTTCACAACGTCAAACGCTTTTTTTCTCTTCTCCTTCTTCTAAATCTACACATGCTGCGAACGTATCAGACTCTGGGATCCTGGACCCACGCAAGGTATTTCCTGTGTGGTGTATTTGATCCTTACTCGTCGTCTTACGAAAATTCAAGGCAGGTCATTCGACGTCACAGCACTGAAGGAGAAAATGGTGCCTCTAGGAAGGAATAATCTGGATATTAAATAGGCGATCGATTCCGAAAAGTTCACTTTTCTTCTATACGTGTGTAATAACAACTCAACAGCTCGTTATCCCGGCGATTATCACATAATAAAACAGGATATCCGGCCGGGCGGGTGCTCTACCAACTGAGCTAATCCCATTCGGTCCCTTTAAATCTAAGCTAGGCTCACACCTACCAATTCACTGATCACACCCTAACTCCAGCTTAGGTTTCGACGGGAATGGAGGAGATGTTAAATCGGTCCTTGGAATTTTTGAAACTCTTTTCCATTAATTTCTTTTCCTTTGTACTTGGAAAGAAAATCATTTAATTCTTTAACAGGCACTCCATAACTAAAACTGATGGCTGCCAGAACTTGTTCAGAAATGTTTTTTTTTTGTACTCTTGCCTTTTCTAGAATACCGTTTTCAAGAAGATCCTCATATATACTTTCAGCCAGCTCTTCCTTAATATCACAATTAACAAAAGATTTTGGAGTAATTTGGTGGCCAAAAAAATATCATCTATAGACTGTGAAAACATATAATAAAGGTTAGCTAAGCTCTTTTGCTGCTCTTCATAAGCATCGATTTGAATTATGCTTTTGTTATTGTGCTTCTTAATCTTGCCAATAATGCTTGCTGCATTGATAGCAAATGTAATATGTTCTTCAAAAAGCCTTGCAGCTTCTTGTAATTCTTGCTTGAAGTCTTTGAAAAGTTTCTCATCTTCTTCTTTTAAAGGCTTTTGTTCCCAGTCAATCTTCTTCACTAATGCAAATGCCTTGTAATAGTGTGCTGCTTCAGAAAAAAAAATATTGCTCATTCTTAATCAGTTCAATCAAACAGTATAATGGCATTTTCATGTTTCTCATTATTGAATGAGGTTACTTTCCAAGTTTAATCATTTGAAATGGATTGCCTTCAACCCAAGCTAACCAGCCTCTGCTCTCTTGCCCATCGCTGTACCCAGTGTCCTCCAAGTTCTTCAACTGCGAGGTAAATTTGCCCCAGGAGGCTGTGAAGATTTCTTCTGTCCTGTTCACTAGCCAAATCTCTTATATATTTGTTATGTTCATCTAACCAGAAAGCCCATTTGTCCAAGCAACTCTGTAATAAAATTTCTTTAACTTGTGCAGGTGTTTTATTATCATCAAGCTCTTTCTTCAGCTGTTCATATTGCTCCTTAAATGAATTTAAACAGTTTTCTTCTGTTGTAATTTGGTTTTCATAGTAAGCTTTAATGTTTGATATACGACGTAATTCTTCATTATCCCGCTCTTTTTTTTTAAATGCAATAATTTAGAGTTGCCTGATCCTTGTCCTTTTTTGAGTCCATGATGATCATCTGACCAGAACCTTCCTCTCCACTTCTTGCTGCTCGTCCAAAAGGCCTGCTGTTCAACTCGAATATTGTTGGGTAAGTAAGTTAAACAAACGTGCAATCCTCCTTTACTTCTTTAACTCTTTTGTAATTTTTTTATGTCTGTTCCACGACCGGCTAAGTTTGTGGCAATAATAATAATCTGTCCGTGGCCCCAACTCTTTTGTTACCTTGAACAAAATTTCAAACCCTTTATCAAACTCTTCATAGTCTCGTGTATAAGTAGAAACATGTTGTGCTTTATTTCCTCCAAAAGCTTTGTATAGAACCTCTACATCATTTACTGTTTCACATATGATTAAACCCGATCGATTTTGTTCTTCAGTTAGCTTTTTTCATCTCCTTGCATATTCCATGGATCCATTCTTCTTTTGTCAGTACAAAGAATAGGTTTGTCCTCGTGAAATTTCTTAGATTTTAGCTGTAGGAACAGTGACAAAGTCTAACCCATATGTTTCTTCTAGTAAATCTCTCTCTCCCTCTCTGCTTTACTGGGCTTTGTTTCCACTTGATGTTGGTCGGTCGACAGCCGCCGATACACCAACTTTTCTGTCCCGTAAAATCCTGATCATTTTTAATGGCGTGTCAAGTACTAAACGGTATCTGGTCTCCCTATGAACCGTAATCACGGCATATCATTTTTAACTCATGGTAAATTATTAATTTTATCAGTTTCGTAGGTTCTGCAACCTACACTTTCAGGTGTCACAAATGTGGCAATTGAAACAGAGAAAATGATCCGTATATATTTTGACAACATCCCACAATTTTAATTTCCTTTTCTAAGATGTGGCTCTGAGGAAACATCTCTTTATTTCTAAACCAGTGTTTCGTGCAAGCAACCTTCAAATCCTCTCAACGTTTGTCTGTCATGCAACTAACATTTACTTAGCAACTTTCATTTAAAGTTTCCGCGACATGTTTTTTTTTTCTTCTAAAAACACTTTCACCCTGAATTTCCAGCCAACAGTTAACTGGGAACCACCATCATCTTCCTGGTTAAACTTTAGGAAATTTTCAACACAAACATTTTCTTCCTTTTATTTTAAAGTGATGTTCATATAAGTGCCATTGTAGGAGAAAATAAAACATTTAGATAAACTCATTACAAGGAGCTTCACAAACTTCCACCCTATTTACATTCAACTTCAACAGACATCACACATCCATCCCCCGTCAAAGATCTACAGACAGAAACTATATTTCCAATCATAATTACATATTAACAGCTTCCAATAAGAAAAGTATATAAATGTATGTACTGTTTCAGGTCTCGTCAACCGTGTTTCCTCTGCCACAAGGAGGTTCTGATGACCCAGAAAATATTAATCTTCTAGGAGTAACCAACTGGCTGGAAGATGCAGTTACTGTACCGGATCGTAAAAATACTTTCTTTGCTGCAGAACAGTCTGATTGGCCGTAAGAGGACTAGTGACAAAAAGACTGTAAATGCAGAGGAGAAACATGTTGATACAAGACAGAAAATAAAAAATATTATATTTAAGGAAATTGAAGAACATAAAACTGATTTAACGCAAGTTAAAAGTCTTATAGAAGAAAAGTTTAACACGCCCCTCAGCACTATCGATGATGCTTTTATTGAAAGGAAATATATAAAATATTGTACAAGGTTTTGGCTGCAGCAGACAACAAAATGTATACAAGAGCTGGTTGAAAGCGGAAGCCGCAGCGCCATCCAAGGAATTTTTGATTCGCTAGATGACATTCAGGCTTTAAGCCAGATTCCAGAGCCTTTAAACCAAATTGAGTATTACACCCTTTTAGTGGGTCACTATAAAGTGGCTGGGAAAGAAGAAGAAGAAGAAATTTTCATAAGCCAGTTTAAGAAAGAGTGTTTGGAACGAATGGTAGTCTACAGTGATTCTGCTAAAAAAGAGTTGGCGTTTCTAGAGACTTTTGTTCAATTTTTAAATTTCTCTAAAAGTCCTCAACCAATTATCGCAGAACTAAAATTAAAAGATTTTTGTCATGGTGACTTATCATTTGATGAGTTGATCGATAACATTATGAAGCGCGAGGTAGATGTTTATGGTGAAAATCTTGTAGATTTGCAAGAAGCAACACTGGACTTAAGGAAAGAAGAAGATCTGTTTTTAATGGACAAGTTTAAGGAAGTTTTAGTTGGTTATATAGAACCAGTAGGAATACAAGAAAGAAGAATAGATGATCGATCGGTTGTTGAAGTGACAGGAAAGAACATTGTCGTCAGCGAAGTTTTACAGCAATTAGAAACGACGCTTTTAAAAAATCCGAATATAGAGGAAGTACGTTTTGTTGGTGGTGATATCATACACATTGATGCAAACCTTAAGAGCAAAGTTTGGCATGGAAGGAATGTAGTTGCTTTAACAAAAGAAATAAAAGTTTATAATCAAGTAACCTGGGATTTATCGGGAAAGGATAATGATCATATTTATTCTGCGAATGCGGGAACTGGAGAAGATGGTCATGGTAAGCAAGGAAAAGATGGTTATCCTGGAGAAAGCGGTGGCAATGTCTTGATTCTAGCAGAGAAAGTAGAAAATCCAGAGAGCTTTGCTATTATTTCTAATGGCGGGAAGGGTACCAGAGGACAAGATGGTGGCGATGGAAAGGACGGTAAACATGGGAAAGGCATCACAAAGACAGAATTTGATGAAAAATTCCCTCCGGTAGCTAAATTTTTCATCAGTGAAAGGGGAGCGATTATATTAAAAACTCTCGCTATCATAAAAGAAAACGTCATAAAATCTCTGTGGTATTCTGAAAGCAAACGGGCTGGGCTTGTTTTCACCCATGATGTTATTGATGAGGTTATACAAGATTGTAAAAATACAGAACTTAATTTTAAAGGAAATATTTTCATAAATGCCATGACAAATCAAGGAAATGAGATTGTCTTCTCTTTTGAACGTGGAGGTGTTACTACAAATTGCCAAGCTTTTCTGCTGTACAAAGGTTCATTAGGCCAGCCCGGAGGACGTGGGGGAGAATATGGTTTAGGCGGTCAATGTGGACATGCTGGGGAAATAACAGTAAAAAACCCCTGGAGCAACCAGGAATTCAATATTATAAAAGAAGTTAAGGAGGGGGAGAAAGGAGAAAAAGGACTGGGAGGATTATTTGGTGGGCATGGAGAAAATGGTTGGGATATGGGTTACATGGACTATTCAGTTTCAGAGTTTTTTACAGAAAAATGGCCGAAATTTTTTGGTGTGGACGAAAAAAGCAAAATTGACTTAAAATACTATAGTGATAATTCACCAAAACGTGTACGAAGTCCGTATAAAGAACATAAAGGTGAAAAGGAAATATATGCTGAACTGATACCTTCTAAGATTGAGCACAAAAGGCTGGAAAAGTATGAAGAAAGGAAGAGAACTAGACTGAATTATAAGCAACAACATCACGCACAAGCTGTAAGGAAAAAAAACATTTCACAAAGTAGAATTTTAGCTAGTTACTCTCATCACCTCAGATTTATGGAAAAAAATTATCTGCAGACCTTACAGTCTGATCTAGAGAACACAAAACAACAAGCCTTACAATCAATCACTGAAAATCAAGAGCAGCAAGAAAAGCAAACTATAGATTTAAGAATTAAGCGTCATTCTCCTTACCAGAAAAAAAGCAAGCGTTATAACGGCATCTTTATTACGACATCCAGCAGCACTTACAGGGAGACGACTCAGTTTGAAAGTTTTATTGATAAGCTGAAAGGAGATCCATCGGTGCTCGATAACTGGTTTCAACTAATGGAACTGAGCTTCTCACAACTTGATCAATTATTTTTAATATTTGATGCTCTAAAATGTAGATACGCCGAAACACGACACTTACAGGGTACTATGGAAAACAGTAAGCTACAACACACAGAAAACCTTTTGATTGATAAGTATATACTTGCTACACTACAAGAAATTGCAAAGCAATTACCACCTTACCAAGTCGTTACAGACAGTGCAGAAGGAACACCTGCAAATGTGACGAGATATCTAATTGAAGCCACGGAAAATGACAACAATGTTTCTCATCCTATTTTGGGGACACTGAATCAATATGTTTTGGAAAGGAATGAACAGAATTATAACAATATCTTTAAATTTTGTAAAGAGGAATTGCAGAAAAGTAATGGAAATTGTGAAATCCTGAGACATTGTTTGAAAACATTTATTTTAGAAGTAAGAGAATTAGAAGGAATACATCCCAGTATTAAAATGTACTACAAAGATTATAAAAATTTTTTAGAAATACAAAAGAACAGATCAAATATATTTTTCGAGGCGTTTAGAAGTAAGCTATCTGAACCGAGGCATGCAGAACTATTGGTTTTATGGAACAAATATATTAAAGACAAATCTCTAAGGAGGCAGCTAGAGGAAAATATACAAAAAAATAATTTTCTGAATGCTCTTTATAAGCGGTTTAATGGAAAGCAAGATTATGACTGGAATAAGTGTTGTAAAGATGAAGCTGTTGTTGGGCAAATTAAGAAGTATATACAAGAAAAAGGTCTCTTGTCAGAAAGCTATAGGGAATTATTAGCCTACATTTTTGGCGTCAATATCAGATTATATGTTGAAGATCAAGATAAAAGATTCGTTCAACAAGGTGATCACAACCCTTCATCTACACAAATTATTCACATATTATGTAGAGATAGTCAATTTATACAATTAAATGTTGATAAAAACTACTTGATGCTTGGAGAAGATCACAAAGAGAAAGATGGTCTTTATGCACACATTTTTGCACAAATTAAGCAATTGAAACAAAATCAAGAAATTGATGATTATTCAAACAAAAAATCTTTTCTATCTACTGATAGTTCTTCAGAAGATGATCAAGTTTTCAGTGAAGAGGAAGATGTAGAAAAAATTATAGAATACTTTCCTGAAGAGGAAAGGCAACAGTTAAAAGAGCGGTTGGACAAAGTTTCATCTCAATATATAGGGCGGCATGGAATTTTGCATTACATATTGAAGCGCTTTTCTAGTGAAGGGAGGTACGTGTCTTCTCAAGAGTTATATTGTTTAATAAACTCAGTTCTAAGCTCCGTTGTTGAAGGTAGAAAAGAGTTGAACATCTTTTGTTGGATAGTTGCAGCTCATCCTCAAAACAGTTGGACAGACGAATTGACGTTAATGCAACTCGAAAATTATTTTAGAAAAAGGTTAACAGAAAAACCTGAATGGAGGAGGTATTTATCAAAGATAGAAAATAAAGACATTTTACTGTTACTTAAATTAAAGTTGGATCAACTTACATCAAGCAATCTTATTTCTACTAAAAGCATTGCAGATACTCTGCATTTGTTAAGTAATATTCCAAATGAGACCGTTAGTTTAGAGGGACTAGACTTATCTGAATGGCCTTATGCTTTAAAAGAAAAATACTGGACATGCAAGCTGTCACAATTAGTAGATTGGCAAAAGGGAGACTTACCAACAGCTTCTTATTATCTTTTATCTGTAGAGAATATTTTTGGCACAGTTTCAGCAGAGAAATTTATAGAGACTATAGAAAAGAAAAAACAAGAATTGTCACGTGATATGCTCACTAACATTTTATCTAATTTTCATAACGAAAGATGGAACTTGAGCGAAGAAGAGTTGAATACCCTTCACAGTTGTGGCATTGCTGAGTGGGCACAGAACATGCGGCTCAAGTTTACTGATAATGACAAGGAACGGGAGATAACACAGTTAGTTGAACTAATTAAAGGTAATACTAATAGTTCAAAAGAAATTTTATACAAACTGCCAAAAATCAAGGACTGTATTGAAAGTATTGACAAGTATGAAATAGCTGGAATCCCTGTAGGCAGTTTTACAGAAAATAACATTAAAAAATGGGCAGAAGAATTCCAAGGTAACAGTGGAAAAACATTCGAGGAATTACTTGCTGTAGTAAATAGAGCGATACAGCTAAAAAGGAGATTTAAGCTTCGTGACACTCAAAAGTTAACCGTACTGGCGTTATTGACAAATAATAGAAGTACCCTAGCGCAAGTCTCTACTGGAGAGGGAAAATCATTAATTGTAGTGGCGGCAGCAATTATGAAAGCACTTTGTGGAGGGAAAGTAGATATAGTAACTAGCTCTTCTGTACTAGCGAAACGTGATGCTGACGATAATAGAGATATCTATAATTTGTTTGATATTAATGTATCACACAACTGCAGTGAAGATATTGAAAAAAGAAAGGAAGCATATTCATGTCATCAGGTGGTTTATGGTGATTTATCTAATTTTCAGCGTGATTATTTACTAGATAAATTTTATGGGAAAAATATTTTAGGAGATCGTAATTTTGAAAATGTGGTGATTGATGAAGTAGACAGCATGTTGCTCGACAAAAGTAACAACATGCTGTACTTATCTCACGACCTTCCAGGCCTGGATAAGATAGAGTCCGTTTACATTTACATCTGGCAGTGGATCAATAGGCCAGCTGCAGATATCGAAGAACTTTCTTATGCTTTCGATACTAAAGCAATCAAAGAAGCGGTGCTAAACAACTTGTATGGTTTACTCAAAATAGAAGACATTGGAAAGCTTGGATGCGAGTTAGGCAAACAGCAGAAAACTATTATATGGGAACGTTTGATCAAAGCAAAGATACTAGATGATCAGGGCAAACTGTTGAAAGAAACCATTAATGCCAACGAACTTGAGAAAATACTTTCATCTGAATTTAATTGTTACAAAGACCGTCTTCATCACCTTTTAATGGAGTGCGTCGGAAGACAGAAATTTATACATGTTCCCAATAATCTCAGACCATTTATCGAACTGCACTTGGAACCTTGGATCGATAGCGCGATAACCGCAGTCTGCATGAAAGCGGGAGAGGATTACGTAGTGGACGTAGATAAAACGGGGAGCAGTCCAGATCGAAACCCTCTCGTTATAATTCTTGATAGAGATACAGGAACGGATCAAGCGAATTCTCAATGGGATGAAGCGCTGCACCAGTTTTTACAACTCAAACATGGGTGCAAATTGTCTTTGCAAAGCTTGAAAGCTGTTTTCATTTCCAATGTTTCTTTCTTCAAACTGTACAGTAATTTATATGGGCTAACGGGGACTTTAGGATCGCAAAGGGAGAGAGATTTACTACAAGAAATATATGGGTTAGACTTTGTCACTGTTCCTACAGCTAAATCTAAGAAATTTCACGAGGACAAACCTATTCTTTGTACTGACAAAGAAGAATGGATCCATAGAATATGCAAAGAGATGAAAAAGCTAAGTGAAGAACAAAAACGATCTGCTTTAATCATATGTGAAACAGTAAATGATGTAGAGGTTCTATACAAAGCTTTTGGAGGAAATAAAGCAAAACATGTTTCTACTTATACACGAGACTATGAAGAGTTTGATAAAGGGTTTGAAATTGTTCAAGGTAACAAAGAGTTGGGGCACGGACAGATTATTATTGCCACAAACTTAGCCGGTCGTGGAACAGACATAAAAATTACAAAAGAGTTAAGAAGTAAAGGAGGATTGCACGTTTGTTTAACTTACTTACCCAACAATATTCGAGTTGAACAGCAGGCTTTTGGACGAGCAGCAAGAAGTGGAGAGGAAGGTTCTGGTCAGATGATCATTACGGACTCAAAAGGACAAGGATTAGGCAACTCTAAATTATTGCATTTAAAAAAAGAGCGGGATAATGAAGAATTACGTCGTATATCAAACATTAAAGCTTACTATGAAAACCAAATTACAACAGAAGAAAACTGTTTAAAATCATTTAAAGAGCAATATGAACAGCTGAAGAAAGAGCTTGATGATAATAAAACACCTACACAAGTTAAAGAAATTTTATTACAGAGTTGCTTGGACAAATGGGCTTTCTGGTTAGATGAACATAACAAATATATAAGAGATTTGGCTAGTGAACAGGACAGAAGAAATCTTCACAGCCTCCTGGGCAAATTTATCTCGCAGTTGAAGAACTTGGACACTGGGTACAGCGATGGGCAAGAGAGCAGAGGCTGGTTAGCTTGGGTTGAAGGCAATCCATTTCAAATGATTAAACTTGGAAAGTATCTCACTCAACATGAGAAACATGAAAATGCCATTATACTGTTTGATGAAGTGATTAAGAATGAGCAATATTTTTCTGAAGCAGCACACTATTACAAGGCATTTGCATTAGTGAAGAAGATTGATTGGGAACAAAAGCCTTTAAAAGAAGAAGATGAGAAACTTTTCAAAGACTTCAAGCAAGAATTACAAGAAGCTGCAAGGCTTTTTGAAGAACATATTACATTTGCTATCAATGCAGCAAGCATTATTGGCAAGATTAAGAAGCACAATAACAAAAGCATAATTCAAATCGATGCTTATGAAGAGCAGCTAAAAAGCTTAGCTAACCTTTATTATATGTTTTCACTGTCTATAGATGATATTTTTGGCCACCAAATTACTCCAAAATCTTTTGTTAATTGTGATATTAAGGAAGAGCTGGCTGAAAGTATATATGAGGATCTTCTTGAAAACGGTATTCTAGAAAAGGCAAGAGTACAAAAAAACATTTCTGAACAAGTTCTGGCAGCCATCAGTTTTAGTTATGGAGTGCCTGTTAAACAATTAAATGATTTTCTTTCCAAGTACAAAGGAAAAGAAATTAATGAAAAAGAGTTTCAAAAATCTTTGAAGAAAGACATAAAGATACCTGACAGAAAAACATTTTGGAAATTGCTTATCGAAGGAAATGTTCTGGGTGAAGAAGTCAAGTGTGTTGTGGTCAACAATGAAAAATTGAAAGAAATAGATCCATCGCTGATGGACCATCTGACTGGGAAAGTAAACAAAAAAGAGTTAGCATTGCAAACTCTACAGGTCAATAATCAACAGATTCATTTAAACACTCTATTGGTGAAGGATCAAAATAAAAACTGTAATATTTTTAAAAAAGATGACTTTATAAAGGTTGTAGGCAAAGACAAATATAAAGTATTGAAAGAGAGAGGAGTGCTTTCATTTAACAGAAAAGCACATATACAAACAAGTAAAATTGAATCTATGACATTTCCTTGTTATGATTCTATTACTCTGGAAGATTTTATTAAAGTAAATATCTCTAAAAGCGAAGCTGAAAAAATTTTAGCAGAACTAGTTAAACAAAATGTCATTGAGAAGAAAGATAACTCAGAAAATAGTTCTTATGGATTAAAAATTAAATTTGATGAAATCAAACAAGTTCAGCTTTCTTTCTGCCCACTTTATGAGAATGTCGTAAAAGGACTTCTATCTATACATTTTATCTATAGAATACAACTTCAAAAAATTGTAAAAAAACTCAAAGAAAAAGACTTTCCTATTTGTCTGGAATTAATGACTGAACCTCATCAAAATCTAGTCTCAGAATTATTAGAGCAAAAAGTCATCAGCCCTGTGACTGTGGCAACTAAAGATGAAGATTTAGAAGAAAAGGTAAAGGGCATATATATTCGCACAATGACTGAAGATAATTTGAAACGCATGCTTTCGCAAAGTAAACTCATTCCAGCAGAATGTATAGAGGAACTTTTTGACTTCTTGGTCGAGAAAGGATGGATTGCAAAGTACAACCCGTTACAGTCTACACGAGATGAGGGTACTGAAAATATTGTGAATACTGTCAAATCTGTAGTGCAAGATCTTTATTATGTTAATAGTCCTGACAAAAGACAAAATCCTTTAGACTTTTCGCTTAAAGTGACTCATAAAAATAGACTGATTAAACTACAAAGTATTGATAAAACTGTGGAGAAAGTGTTGGACAGTAAATTACTACTCGGAAAAGAGGATACAATTAGAAATGTTGTCAGCACTTTGGAAAGATTAAGAAGTTCACTAAAAGCTTCAAAAATTCCCAATGGTAAGCTACAACCTCTCACCGAGCTTTGTGAATCTGCAAATGTAGAAGAACTGCATGTTTTCTCTCTCAGCGGGTTAGACCAACTTTTACGATTAGAAGAAAAGAAATGGACACGAGGAATGTTTCTTAACATAGCAATAGTAACTGCTATGGGAGTAGCCCAAATAACTATAGGCAATATTATAGAGTTATATTCGCTGGGTGTGATGACTCACGTTGGTGCTGGATTTGTTGCTGAAGGTGTAAATGACATCATTTTTGCTGTCGGTGCATTAAAGTCATGTGGTTTTAGATGGGCAGATTATAGACAGCACAAGCTCATGAGCTTAATGATTTCAGCTGCTACCGCCGGTATAGGAGCTTTCCTTTCAAGAGGTGCCGAGGTCTCGCGGTTTGGCCATAGAGTAGCTGGATCTGATGTCCAACTTGGAAAGAAAGTAGCAGAAGTGTCCGGATGTGAGCTGATTGAAGCTGCAGGTACTAAGGTAGGCAAAAATGTTGCAAAGAGTATTGCATTAAAAACTGTTGATGGGGTAGGTTGTGGCTTAGCTAATGCAGGAGTTGGTACACTTGTTGAAAATTACCTTCAAGCAATATGTGACAGGATAAGCTCTTATATTTTGTCAAAAATTGGACAAAACGTAGAGGAACATAAGGTGTTTTTAAGTTTAGAAAAAGCCTATGAGGTATTAGGAAGAGAAGGAGCAAAAAAAATGATAGCTGACTTAAATGAGGGTGCCTTTAGTAGGAAAACTTACATGGAAGAATTTTCACTTGCTGCCAACAAAATAGTGAGTAGCGTAACTCGAGGAATTGCGGAAGCTGTTAAAATGACAAGCAAAACAAGTAACAAGTTGGTATTACCTATTGATGCTATTAACACATCAGTAGCTTGGATAGAATCCATCACTCAGATTGCCCATATACCAATAATTACTAATAAACTGTTAAATAACTTAGATCAGGAAATAAAAGTTAAACTAAATAATGAGGAAATAGATACAGAAATAAATAAAAATCAAGAAGTGGTGAAAGATTACGAGATGTTTAAAAAAGAAGTAATTGATCAGTGGAAATCTTTGCTTCAGAAAAGGGTTGGGCAAATTATAGCAACGCATATTGTTAGGCCCATCCTTCAAATAGGCGCTAATCATCTGGCTAAATATGTAGGGAAAAAAGTGCAAGAAGTGTGTCAGCCTTACAAAGAAAGTGAGCTGAAGAATTGCTTTAAAGAATTGGACCAGGAGTATAAGGAAAAGCTACAGAAAGGACAACAACATGACAATACATCTAAAATAGAAAAACATATTACAGAAAAATATCACGAAGATCTAATCAAATTAATGGCTCAAACTAAAGACCCTAAATTATTTGCAGCTATAGTTAGGGAAAATGTTCCAATGGATATGACGTGTGTTGCTGCGTGCACTAAAGTGATACATAAAGTGTTAGAAAAGCAAGGAATTAGAGGAGTGACTACTATTGTTGAAGGAGAAGGTGGTGTAAGGCAACAATTCTCCTCTGCGCCAGGAGTAGAAGGATTAACTATTAAACTTGAGCTTGAAAATAACCACTTTAAAGTTCATGGAAGCAGTATGTCAGAAAATAAAAGAAATACTGAATCAAAACATAATTGCTTGTTTGAAGCTGTAACAGATCAGATATGTCTTGACATGACACCGGACAATTTCAGAGCTCATATGGCTAACTACATTGAACAAGATCCTGATATGCAACACCTTGTTAAGCATCAGTTTCCTACGTCCGAGGGTGCGAATGTCGGTGATCACTCTTACGATAAAACATTTTCTACCGAGGAATTACGTGAATATTTAATTAATGATAAATTAGAATTTTCACAAAGTAGCATAGGGGATCACACAAAAGATGACATGCATATTTCTGAACTACAAGCAGATATTGAGAAGAATGGTTGGAAAGGTGAGCCGATTAAAGCAGTAGAGATAGGAGAAACGTTGGTAGTGCCGGATCACAGGCGGACATTGGCTGTATTAACTAGTGAATCACCTACAGTAGAGGCACCTTTTGAAGTCTATAAGATGGAAGATGAGTTTTCTTCACGGAAAAGTGAAAAACAATATAAGACGCAAAAGGCTGGAGAAGCCGTTAAAATGAGAATGAGGAGAGGTAGTATCCCAGATTTTAGTGGTGTAGGGTTTGCACCATCTGATGTTGGAATAAGAATAACGAAATTGAACGATAAATCAACCGATGAGATTTTGGAGAAGTTAAGGGAGTTGAAATTTAAAATAGGTGGACCATCACGGAGACCGCGATCAAAAAGTGAGGACAGGTCGAGGAGGAAGTAGCTGACGCATTTTAAAAATTTCTCTTTTCAATTGAATTCTTGATAAATATAAAAGACTTATGGAGAGTGATTTCTTCAATCAAAGTTCAACTATAATTGGATATCTCAGGAACGGTAATTTTTCTAATATGTCACAACGTTGTAAGGAGAATTGTTAGAATTTAATGAGTGGAAACTTTTTTGCGCAATTAAAAATCATCCAGCAGAGATCTCACAACTGTTCCTCTTTATAATGAAGAAGCATATCAGACATGTGTGAAAGACTAGCGATAAGTTCACATCATCAAGTGACGTCTCAACTGCTGGAGAATAAGGAAGTAAATAAATTACAGTGACACTGTCCAGATATTTTTCAATTTAAGCCGCCTCGTGCAATTCTTGACCAGGAAAACCCTCTCAAGTTTCCAAATTCTTTGACATTTACTCCAGAAAGATGTACATACAATCGGTGTTTATGTACAGGGCAAATAAATTAAAATTCTCTCCATTTTTAGGTTTTATCACACTATACAGGGGGAAATATTTATTTGCATACTTTCACTTTAACTTGCATTCTCAATTTTTTATCACGTCAAAGTTTCGAGTGTTTTAAAAATTGTGATTCATCTAAGAAAAGTTCATATATATACAGCGGCGGCTGGTGCATATGTGCTCAAGATCTACAGCACATTAATTAATTTAGGGAGAATTATTTTGTTTCATAATTTTAAGAACTTTTATAATAATAGTATTTTACAAGTGTGATTCTCTGGTTTCATTTCTAAGACTTTAAACTGCCCTCGTGATCCCTCCCGCCAGAGCACTTTGTGCTACATCCTGCATCGTACCTCAACATTACTGTCAAATGTGCATGCACAGTATAGCGTTTCACCCCCCCTGCGAGCTACAAGGAACGCCGGGCAAGCCTCATCAGGCTGGCTACAGTTTTAAATGCTTTTGACAAGTTAATATAAAAATACTATTTATGGACTTGTGGTTTATTTGAATTAATCAAAGGTTATTTAAAAGAATTAACATTTAAACAGCAGCATTTTGAAGACTTTCACAGCTCTGACGATCCCGCGTAACAATACCGCCGTAATAAGTGGCTTCTTCCAAAAATTAACTTTCTTTATTCAAAATATGTACGAAGACCAAATACCTTTGCGTTAATAATTGGTTCCAATTTGAGTTTATATTTTCACAATTTTAATAATTCATCCCTATTACACATTTTTCAGACTAAATTAGAAATGTTTACACATTACAGGTTGTGCAACCCTGTAGCTGTTAATATCTTTTGTAATTATCCTCGTAATAATTGTTCCTTGGGATGATGTAGCACGTAAGAGTTTAAAAACTTGTGAACCACCACTGTGTACATATATATATATAGACCTTGTCACCCTCCAAATTCCTGCAAACCAACCCACAGCAATAAGGACAACTAAAATCTATTTGTACATTCACATTTCTTCCAGGTTCACAATTTATTTACACATATTATTAACATCTTACTATATACAAGCAAATTTAAATATAATTTAATATAGCATATTATTGTCACATGCAGTGATTGACAGTCTTATCCGTTACACTACTATTACAAGGTATATTATTACCCTTACACCAGCCTCATTCCCGTTGTTCGCGTTATTTTCAGTATTCAGGTAGATGTACGTTCCTTCCTTTAATCTCCTCCGGAAAAGATTCCTATCCTTATCACAAACCAATCTACATTATGGCTGGTGTCATTACGGTGTAAAATTAAAGCCGTGTTTCATTTGTAATCCTCTAATATGTTTATGGTAATATATTCTATCTTCTATTCCCATTAGTTGTATAGAATGTTTAAAAGAAATGCATAGGACACTCTGGAATTAATGTAAAAAAGTAAATATACTATTTATTTACGGAATGAAGATTTTTCTGGAGAATTAGTTGAATATACATTTGTTGGGTTACTTGCTGCGTGTGTAAACACAATGTTTTGAAAGCTGTTGTTAACTTCTGGAATGTTGCTGGTGATGTTGGCCTAAAGCTTATTAGTATTACTGTACTATGCGCAATTTTGTTACTACATCATGAAGTTTTTGTAAACTTTTGTGGTTTGATTAATTTAATGAGCAAGCTTTATTGAGTTATTTTAAAGTTAGTTCTTGGACTCGACAACAATGGCAGTGACCGACCGCCGTCAAAATGTCGTGGCCAACGTCTACTTTCACAAGAACTATTGAAGCAGCAGATACGCCGGGAAAAACCTTCACTCATTTCCAGTTTGTTTTGTTATGCCTTAGTGTGTTTTCATAACTCTTTGTCGCCTTCAGTCTTCTGTATGAAAAGCTGTCTGTAATTTTTTTAATGCAATTAATTTTAATAACTTTCAACATGTAAATCTGTTTATTTCTTTTAAATCTAATAGAAAAAAAAACTGTCATTTATACTGACTTAAATTATTTATTTTTAATGATATATTGCCATAATAATGGTTGTCATATAGACATTCAAAATGTGAATAAACTATTTTTAAAAGGAGGAATATATTGTATTACTTGAATATTATGATAGCGACATGTAACAATCATATTATTTTTCTAATGTGGAAAGATGATTGCCTCTTCTGTTCGGCTTGTGTTTACACAATCACTCACATAGAACCCTTGGGA
This sequence comes from Eucriotettix oculatus, assembly GCA_034510155.1. NCBI lineage: Eukaryota > Metazoa > Arthropoda > Insecta > Orthoptera > Tetrigidae > Eucriotettix > Eucriotettix oculatus. The sequence goes on along the minus strand of CM067376.1, from coordinate 7,899,470 downwards.
TTTTTAACATAAAGTACGACATCTTTAAAATGCAAGCAAAAAAATAAAATATTTAGATTTAGATTTATTGTTGTTTCCATTAATCCTCGATTGAGGAAATAGGATACGTCATACATTAAAAATTCAAAATGAACAAAATAAAGTACATAATTAAAGACAAATAAACTTAAAATAAATTAATAAAAGAAAATGTATATAGACAAAACTCAATATAAACACAACACGGACACACACTGGGAAACACAAACAAGCACACACTGAGGAACACGGAATGGAGTTTTAACTACTTGGACCAGGAAACTGTCCTTGCTCCAGCAGCAGCAGCAGCTATATACATGAAACAAACAAACAAAAGAGCAGAAAAAACTGAATAGAAATTTTAAGATATGTGATGTGCTATTTTATAAGGCAGTTCACTCAACACTTGCAGCAGCAGGAACCTTGATTTAAATACTAGAAGGACGATTAAGAAAATCCTGTACCACAGAGTAAAACAGCAGCAGCGCCGCCATTTAAAAGAATAGTTTCACTCTGCTTCACGAAGCTTTTGTAGTTACTATTTTTAACCTCTGGAGGAAGGAAGGCTGTTGTATAAAATTATCCCCGGGGGTATTGTGAATACTTTTCTGGTGTAGAGCAAGGCGATGCTTGTCCGACCTTAGAGCTGAACGATTTCTAGTCGCGTATTCATGAAACTCGCCATTTGTTTGAAACAAATTAGTGTTTCGTTTTACAAACTTTAATATTTCATAAATATATACGCTTGGTAAAGTAAGTATTTGCAAACTTTTGAAGAAAGTGGTGGTAATAGTGGTGGTAATAGTTGTGGTAATAGTTGTAAAATAACTAACAAAGAATTAAATTTCTAAAATTGTGAAAACATAAAAAAAAATGTTTTGTTGTGTATTAATAACCAAACATTTGAATTGTATACAATTTTGAAGAATTCTCAAGTCAGTGTGCATATGCACAACCACATTCTGGAGTTCTAGAAGGTGAAAGTGTAAGGAGAACAGACAAACTCTTAGAAACACATCATCTGCCCCCCACACCCACCAATAAACTTGAGAAGAAAACATTTTACATATTTGTCTTGTTTTATGGAGGGATGTCTTGTCTCTATTTATAAAATAAAATAGAATAAATCTGTAAGACAAACATTGCAAGAAATTAAAATAAGGCCTGTTATAGATACTCAAGAAAACAGGTTATTAGTGTAATTAGTGAAATAATACTAATAAAAAAAATGTCTGTCTCTGTACGAGCATCTGCAGCATCATCATCGTCGTCAATTTGAACATGGAATTTGACTTTACTTGAGTTTAGGATCCCTTAACAAGAGTTGGTCAGCGCGGTGTCTCCGTGTAACACTTGATGGTATCAAATTTAAATATATACCTTGGTAAGTAAGTATTTGCAAACTTTTGAAGAAAGGTTTGCAACTCGATCTAGAATTCGTGCTAGAAAGTATTCTAATTGCACGCTTTTGCAACTTAAATATTTCATTACTCCTGGAGCAGTTTCCCCAATTAGAGATGCCATAGCTCATAATTGAATGAAAATACGCGAAATAAACCATTTTGACGTACTTTTTGTCAACGTGTTGCATTAGTGTTCTCAGAGAATAACAAGCTGAACTTAGTTTTCCGGCAAGCAGATCTATATGGTCATTCCACTTTAATTTATCGTCAATCCGAAGGCCGAGGAAAGGTGCATTAGCTGAGAACTTGTCTACTGGTCTATTACTAGCATCAGCACTAAACTGAACTAACTTAGTCTTATCTAGGTTGAGGGATAATTTATTCACGTTAAACCAAATATTTAGACCATTCAGAGCGTTGTCTACTTTCTTAATCAGATTATTTAAGTTTTTATCTGCAATAATTATATTTGTATCATCCGCGTAGAGAATCGATTTTATAGGATTTACGTATCCTGGAAGATCGTTTATGTACAGAATAAAAAGTAAAGGCCCAAGAATTGATCCTTGAGGAACTCCACATGTAATAAATTCCCAATCGGATAAGTGAAGTTGGCCGTCTTTGGTTTCAATTACTACTTGTTGTTTGCGATTTGTAAGATACGATCTTAGTAAAAGTGACGTGTTTCCCCGAATTCCATAATATTCCATCTTTTTTATTAATATTTGGTGATCTACGGTGTCGAAAGCCTTAGAGAGGTCAGCAAAAATGCCAGCTACCTTCAGTCCTTCATCCAATGAATTCTGGATATTTTGAATGAAGTCGTACATTGCGCTATCTGTGGACTTTCCTTTAAGGAAGCCATGCTGCGCTGTTGATAAAATCTTATATTTATTCAGGAAATTAAGTAATCTAATATGAATTATTTTTTCAAATATTTTAGAGAAAATAGGAAGGAGAGAAATGGGCCTGTAATTGGATATATCAGATGGCGATCCTTTCTTAAACAGGGGAATTACTTTGGCTATTTTTAACGCATCGGGGAAAATTCCAGTGGAAAGACATTTGTTAAATATTACTTTAAGTGGTAAAGCGATAGAAACAGCACATTCTTTAACCATTATACTAGTTATACCATATATATCTGCTGCTGAGGAACACTTCAAATTTCTAATTACTGAAATTATTTCAGCTTTATTTATTGGTTGCATAAATATAGTATTCGTAATTTCCGTAGCGGAATTTTGTAATAGATTTAAGAAATCATTATCATGACATACAGAATTATCTTTAGCCAGAAAGTTAGCAACATTAACGAAATAAGAGTTGAATTTGCATGCCGCGTCTCTACCACCAAAAGTTTCACTTCGATCTACAAGCGCAATTTCTTTATGGTTACTGGTACCTTTTCCAGTCACATTTTTAATTACATTCCAGGTAGCTTTGACTTTATTATCTGCATTCGCTATATATCTAGAAGTATTGAGTTTTTTTCGCGGCCACGAGCACTCTCTTGTATATACGTCTGTAAGTTTGAATGTAATTTATTAAACTAGGAGATGCAGAAGTATGTTTAAGTTTGTTCAAGTAACAGAGTTTATTCCGTGATATTCGGATACCGTTCGTAATCCAACTTACTGACTTAACGTGATTTGATCGATTTTAATTTAATGGGGGCTACTTCATCAATAATCGATACAAAAACATTTAGAAAGTTTTCAAAAATCGTATTTAAGTTATGAGTTCTGCTATTATCTAGGAAAGGGAGCCAATCAATTGCATACAATTTATCTGAAATTAATCGATATTTTTCGGGGCAGAGTTTTCTTGTTCGCAACCATCGGTTCGGATTTATAATTTTAATTAAATCTTCTTTAATGTACATAAATTGTGCTTTATGGTCCGAAATTCCAGTTTCAATTACGTTCACCCTGTAAGAATCATTGTCTAAGTTACTCACAAGGTAATCTATACAATTTCCTTGTCGAGTTGGAATTTGAGAAGTTAAGGAAATACCAAACGAAAATAACAAGTTTTCTAGCTGGCGTTTCTTCCGGGTATTAACAAGGAAGTTAATGTTGAAATCTCCGGCAACTATAATTTGTTTGTTTTCCGCATTAACTCTACTTAAAACTGTTTCTAAAAGACTGAAAAACGATTCTGATTCATAATCAGGTTGTCTATAAATACATAAAATCACTATGTTTCTATTAGATTTCTCGGATATCAGTTCCACCGCGCTACATTCAAATTTACACTCCAGACTCAAGGCACGAATGTCAGGTCTATCTTTACAGTGATTAGCAAACTTCTTACTGACGTAGATACAAGAGCCACCATTCTTCATTATGCATCGACTATAATTCGAAATTCTTACGTATCCTTCGACAGTTGAGCTAATTGCTTCAGTTACATTTTGCCAGTGTTCGGTTAACGCGAGAACATCTACTTTTACTTCCTGAAGGGACAACATAGCTTCTAGCTCTAGATTTTTATTTCTGAGACTTTGAATATTTTGGTGACAAATAGTTAATTTAACTGGTTTTAAACAAATTATTGGCTACATTTGATACGCTGACCGGAACTTTACGTACAGGAGAATTACTGCAGAAGCGTTGAAAGGCTGCAGAGCTAAACGCAAGACATTTGATTACAGACATTCTTTGCAAACGCGCGCTTACCAGCGTAATTCATGTGTAAACCATGCCTGGTATAGTCAGAACGTATTAAATTTTGAAAAAGATCTACAATACTCACATTTGGAAAACTCTTGAAATCGATGTCCATAAGGCGCCTGTTTTCGATGTCGGTTTTCCTACTTGCTGCGGCGTCGTCGAATCTGGCAGGAACCGGGCTGACAATAATTTTCTTGGCCTTCATTTTCGGGAGCACTTTCAGGAGCTGTCTCCAGTCCACGAAACCTTGCTGGCTGACGTCGTTTGTGCCCCCAACAATAACTACGGCGTCAGCTTCTTTAGTTACATCGGGTGCATCCCTAATTACTTCTGCTAATGGATTTGTGCCCGCAACAATAACTACGGCGTTAGCTGCGTTAGTTACATCGGTGCATCCCTAATTACTTCGCTAATGGAGCCCCAGGTTTAACTATACCACATACATCATAGTTCTCACCAATTTGTTCTTTTACTAGAGCACTGCATCCGCGGCCGTGACTAGACATGAGAAGAACAATTTTCTTCTTATCTGGTGGGCTCGAAGTTGATGTAAATACTTCTTGGCGGCGAACAATTTTTCTCATAATCGGCGTGGCGGTAGCAATTCCTTGGACGGGCACTTCTTCTATGGCAGGAGATCGAAGAGATTTAATAATTCCTTCGAGTTCCTTTACTCTCACCTCAAGAGATTTACAACGATCACACTCATTATTACGCTGCTGGCTCTCTTCATAGCGCTTCATGAGTGTGTTCTTCTTGCCAGCCGTAGACAGTCCCAGTTTACGAAGCCTCTGCTTCAGCATCGCCACGGTCAAGGACATGATTGCAAAATCTCTAGCTGCTACGACTATAAGGAAAAAACACGTCCGCTCCCTACGGCTGCAGCACAC
>CM067376.1:7867078-7894384 GCA_034510155.1 Eucriotettix oculatus | reverse complement strand
GGAAACGGAGGATGCAGCTTGCAAGTTGCTACTTGTTGTACTAGAGGCGCGCCAAACAAGCCCTGCATTGTTGTCGGGCTGACGTATTGTCGTCTCGCTGACGTAAGGGGTTTCCGTACAGAGCAGTCGTTGGTTGGGCATTGGAGGTGGACAGAGATGCGAAGTTTAGCAGCCACGAGCCGTATATAGAGAAAAGGGTGAACCACGAATAAGTGGGACCGAGTCCCGCTTCATACAGTGTCGTCGGGAGGTGAATAGGTGATTTCCGAATGACCACGCCCTGAATCTTAATTAAAAACCCTGAATTAAATCTTTTGCGGTTACTATGAACATAAAATATACCTGGCACCCTATAATTTATTAAAATCCAATATCGAGAAAGGTAAATCGGAATCACTATATATCATAACAGGAAACGGAAAAAACGCGAGCCCCGTGATCCAGAGGAAGATGGCCGGCGTCGAGCCGACGGCCTTGGCTTTGATTAATTAAATACGGAAGGGGAAGGTTTATCTAATAATTAAACAAGGGTTAAAAATTTGAAACAAGTTAATTCAAAATATAATCCCGGCCTAATGTCACTCATACGGCTTCACGATCATTTAATGTTGCCTTTACACACTCATCATTCATATTCACTTGAACAATGTACTGCTGTAAACCAAACCCGAAATATTAACAGAAAACCTTAATTTTATGAGACAATATAATTTACAGTCCGGTTACTGTACTCAAAGGAGGAACATGCACGTTCCATCTTCAAAACTCAATTATCTCTTAAACCATTCCCTCTCTCTCTCTCACTTTTCTCTCTCCTCTCGCAACAGTGCTTCGCCGCCCAATCAACTCTCCTCAATCACTCCTCGACCCATTTTCACCGCTTAATTCCCTTACTGCACAACCATCTCCTCCTAAATCAAAATCTGTAAACATCGCAAAATTTGTTCCCACTTCGAGAGTGTTCAAATAAAAATTTACGGTCCGCCTTGACCGCTGCTTTTGGTGGCAGTGGACCGCTCCCAGGTCAGTAACCCTCCAAAATCCAAATATTTAAGCTGGTTTTCTCTCCGCACGAAGCAAAAAAAAAGAAGTCACCGTCTTCATCTACGCCGACCGGCTACAATTACCGACCGCGCACACATTTAAGTGACTAAAATTCGCCTGAAGGGCGTAATCACTTATTAAAGTACAATGGTTTATGAACAAAGCTGGATGGGACCAGCACCTGACCCGGTGTCAGGACGAAACTGCTTGTATGGCGCACAGAACCCCTAAGGGCTCCTAACCTAATGTGATCATGGCCAACCCCCCTCTCACCCCGGCTCCAAGAGTATGGAATAACAACCCACCCGCCTCGGGGCTTCAATTGCCGGGCCTGGTTAGGTTACACATACCCAGGCACCGACGTGGGTAGTTTTTGAGCGCATTTCCAACCCAGGTTGCCATCCAATAGAGCTACAGCTGGGCTAAAGCTCGTGAAAAACATAAAATATAGCTTTCTGTAAAGTGATTCCAAGCCCCTTTAAGACTCGTGCATTGCAAACTTTTTGATGATGTAATTCTCAACAACTCAGCTCCCTGATGAGGATTCTCATGAGATTGAGAAAAACCCCGACAATATCTTAAATTCAATACAATCGCCCAACTATTATTGTTTGACCTCACAAAATGACATTTAATAAAATTCTTCCTCTTTTTCATCAATGTATGGTAATTATTTTAAGTGAATAAACTTTTATGTACACGTTAATTTTTTTCGAAACACTTTTTTTATTTAAAATATCTTATCCATTTATTTATATTTATTAACAGAGAAGTATTTTCCACATCCTTCGACTAGAATTCAATGCGCCTGTGATCAATTTACGCAACTTCTGTTCTTCACGTATTTCCTATAATAAGAATGTGAAGAGTGTGAATTGGTGAGTGAGCCTGGCCTAGTATTACGGGATCGGTCAATGGACTCGGATTAGCCCAGTTGGTGGAGCACCCGCCCGGCACGGATATCGCGAGGTCCAGTCCTCGGTCCGCTCTACATTTCTCCATTCTTGTCTTTCTTCTAATAATAATATACCTTTTTCAGGTGGACGATTTCTTCTTCGAAGAAAACGGAGAACACATGACCGACACATACGCCACACATTTGCTAGATGACAGGAATGACGAGAATCGGCTGTGGGAGAGGATTTACCTGGTCGCCTCCTCCGAGTCCCTTAACCTCAAGGACTTGCCTGAGGTAAGTCACTCGCCCGTCAATCCGCGCCTCTTACAATTTCAAATCCGCTTCTATGGTCCTTTTTCTTCTCCAGGTTCTCCAATACATGATAGACATCAAATTTGAGATCATGTCACGATTCTGCGAGAATTTGGGAAACGTCACGGCCCAAACTATCTACGGGGAAGTCAACGACCACTGCTCTGAGAACCTGGAGAGGCCCGTCGAGGACCTCAGGGACGACACCAGAGTGAGTCAGGGGCTTCTATTAACAACATTTGGCCATTTGGGTCCTCGCGAAAATAAACACAAGCGCTGTTGTTGTGGTATTCACTCCTAAAACTGGTCTGAAGCAACCGTCAGGCTAATCGTCCTTACGCAAGCCTTTCATTTCCTTCACTTCTCTTGGTCAACGTCCTCCATATTGTTCGCTTTGCCCCTATTCTGTTTAAAACTTCCTCGTTTGTGATTCTATCCACCTATCTGATTTCGCCTATAGCTGCTTCTATTCCCATCGTCCACGTATCGCACCCCATATAACGCCACGCTCCATCCCAACATTTTAACAACGATTTCCTAACATTCACACGTATATTACCCTAAGTAAATTCCTCTTCCTTGCTATCCTACTCTAGTTATTACGCTTCCCAAGTAGCACAATTCCTTAACTTCCTTCAAAATATCCCTTCCCCAATCTACCAGCCTTTGTTATTCCACTTTTACCCATACTAACCTCCATTAACATGGTTTGCTTATATTAATCCTCATATTGAACTCTTTCTCCAGGACCACGTTCATGCCATTTATTCTGGTTTCCAAGTCTTCTTCTTGACTCCCCTAATTCTACAATATCGTCGGCAAAGCGTAAGGTTTTTATTTCTACTCCTTGCAGTGTGATTCCTTTTTCCATATTCCGTTTTCACTTTCTTCATCGCCATTCTAAATATAAGTAAAACAGCATGGGTGACAGACTGCTGCATCCTTAGCTTACTCATTTCTTGATTCTTCTCTTTGACTAATATTCTAATTACTGCTGACTGCGTTCTGTAGAGGTTAAGTTTTAGCCTCCTTTCACGATATTTTTTTAGCTGTGCTCTTTAAAATCCTTAATAGTGTGTTCCAGTTCACATTATTAAAAGCTTTTTATGAATCAAAAATCCCACGAACAAAGACCGGTTTTTTTCGTATCCTGTTTCTAAAATGAATCGGAAAGTCAATATTGCTTCTCTTGTCCCTACGTTCTTCCTAAAACCAAATTGATCTCCTCATTCTCGTATATACTATTTCCGTTAATATTGTGCATACATGGAGAGTGATGCGTGGATGGTTGTTGTTGTTGTTGCAGAACGCCGCGACTTGTGTGAGCGGGACGTTGTCTAAGTGGCTGACGTCACGGCTGAACGACGTCATCGACGGCGTCTTGCAGGAGTCCTCTGGTCTCTGCCTCAGGAAGGAAACGTCCATATGCTCGACGGTCAACCGCAACTGCGCCCTGGACTACGAGAGACGAGCGACGCAGCTGCTGAAGTCCTTCATCAGAGACAATCAGAACGAAATAACTGTGGACGGTCGATCGCCTTTCGTCGCCATAGACCAGTACCAGAGTTCCACCATGCATTCCATGTCGTCCCTGTTTGCGATGATATTCAACGAAATGTCGGAAATGGCGAGAGTCACTTCTTCCCTACCGTCCATCGAGCCATTCGCCTTCGAGAATCTCCTTCACCCCATAGGGAACAACCTCGTGTCAAAATACGCGCTCAGGCAAGAAGTGGACGTGAGCTACCAGGAAGGCATCGCCTGGGCCATAGTCACGTCGCACGAGGGCACCGTCCAGCTTCCCTGCTCCGGGAAGAAGGCGCTCAACATCTACGACTGCTTCTACGCCGGCATGGTCAAGGCCACCACAGACCTCATGCAGTGCGCCAACAGGGACCCTGCCAGGAGGGCGCTGGCCTGGACCACGGTTCCCGCCATCTACGTGCACTCGCACTGCTTGTGTTACGTATCCCGCGGCGACAACTGTCGTGTGAAGCCGCCGCCGGAGGTCGAGCCCGGTCTTTATTGCCTGTCGGTGTTGCTGAGGGATTTCCAGAGGCAGGTGTGGTACAGGCCGGCCGTGACCTACCTGGACTACGCCTTCCAAACCCGGGTTCCCGTCTGCCAATTCTTTTACCTCCTCTTGAGAGATTTCAAGGGTATCTATAACGTAAGATATTACGACAGATATTTTGAAGATTTTAAAAGCGTGCAAACCGCACAATGCTATTTCAAGGACCTCGTCAACAAGGACCTCAACTGCACGACACGTCTCACAATGGATACTGTAGACATTTCTGAGCTTTTAGATGTATTGTTCTTCCTCGGGTTCGTCGTCTGCGACGACGACGCCAACAGGGAAAGCCGCATCCCTTACTACGGGGCTGGAGATTCGGCCCTGGTCCTGGCCCTGTCGTACCTGGACGTCGCCGTGCGGCTGTTGACGCTTGTCACGTACCTCGCCTGCCCGCAGCTGAGGAACCTCCCGGGCAAGATGCTGATAGCCTACCAGCTGACGGCGCTGGTGAGGCTGCTGCTGGTGCGCGGGACCCTCGAGGACCTGTCCCTGGCCGTGCGCCTCGACGTCGCCATGGACCTGGCCTCGACCTTCTGGCTCTCGGCCTACCTCCACTTCATCACGGTGTCCATCTTGGATCTGCGGCCTCCAAACTCCCTGCTGCCGGGGGAAGCCCGCGTGGTCCTCCTCCGCTACTCTCTGTGGGGCTGGGCCTTGCCCGCGGCCTTGTCGGCGGCCTTCTTCTTCACGGACGACACCGTCGAGAGCCACGTGCAAGTGGGCCAGCTGCTCTTCGTAGTTTGCAACTACGCGGCGCTCCTCGGCAACCTGTGCATGTTCATCTACAACTGCAGATTCTACTACGGCGTGAGGAAGGACGCCAGCGCCTTCCAGAAACACCTCAAGGCCAACAGCGTCTTCGCTGACCTGTTCAACTTCGCCCTGAAGACGTCGCTGCTGTCGGGGGCGGGGATCAGCTTCCGGCTCATCTTCACGCAGGTCCAGGGCCTGGAGCACGTGCTGGGCTATTACCACGTCATGGGCACGCTCCACGGCCTCCTGCTCTTCCTGCTGTACGGCTGCAACCACGAGGCCCGCGCCTTCTGGCTCAGGGTCCTCCGCGCGACTCTCTCTCACTGCAGAAACACCACAGAGGGCACCACACACGCTTAACTCTCTCATAACTGCATTACGTGCAACGGGTAATAAAACTGTTACCTCCTGTGGTGTAGTGGCTAGCCTCTAGTCGCTGCCTCACAACTCAGGGCTTGGATGTTTGTGACGTCATGGTCGCGAGGACCGGGATTAAGGCTGCTGGGGAATTGATACACTGATCACGTACCTCCCCAAAATTCGGCATGTGTCACGCCAGGTGACAGGCAGAAGCCGCCTCGGTAGGCCCAGGCCCTCAGGAGGGCTTCTAAGCCATTGGAAGAAGAAGGAGAAGCTTTCGGCAGTTATGTTGCCATATTCATCCTTCAACTAACAAACTATTTCACATTATCCCTATTTTTCCTCAAAAGGACGTTGTTAATTTTAATAATGTTTGTGTTTGCTACAAACGGACAACGCGTAAAACAAGACAATCATTTTAAAATTCAGAAACGTACTTTGTACGGAAAATAGGGATACTATAAAATAGTTTGTAAGTGCAAGGATGAATATCTACCTTTTTTTAAATAAAATAATTCTGAAAAAAAGTGACCGATAAAGAGTTTTATTACCCACTACATCAATATTTAAACAGTCAAAGAACGAAAAGCTACCTTTTAGTAAAAATGAACCTTGTAAAATAAAAATAAAGTCATTTAAAAAGATTAATTTGATTTCTGTCGTTGAAATAAAATCAAACCAAATAAATTAAAAATACTCCTACAGTTTAATTTTTATGCAAACTTAATTTGTTTCGAGGTTGCAAAATGTATTATACCAAAGTCGTTGTCCTCTTTGTACAGTCTGAAACAGGCTGAGAGACTTTTAAACAGAGAAAATTGTCTGTTATACTCCTTTGAAGGAATTTAAAGTAATCCCGATAACTTGAGGCAGTGCTTGGAAGAGAGTAATAGTAATAAGGGAGCCATTACGGGTGATTTGTGTGTTGAGAAATGGCTTCAAAGAAAGTAACCATTACTGTGAATATGTTGTGGAGTGCAAACAGAGATTATTATAGAGTGCAGAGACGAACTATGATATCTCTGGTATTGCCACAGTAACGGCCAGATAAAACAGTGTACCATTTTATAACCCTTTTCTGTATTTAATTTAACAACTTACCAACAGGATGCGTGGCTAATAGCTGTAATTGGATGACGAAGCCTGTCAATAAGCTGTTACATTACATACAAAAAAGTATTATAAAATGGTTTATTAAAGCTTCGGATGTGTACACTGCTTATCTCTGGCTGTTGCTATGGCAATACCAGCGATATCATAGTTCGTCTCTGCACTCTATAATCTCTGTGGCGCTAAATTCCAAGGATTGTCACTCCTTATGTAAGAGAATTATTTTAAAAATCCCTGTAGGCCGAGGCTCACGGAAGTGGGAGGAAATTCCTAGCCGCGAGTTTCCTGTTTGCTAAATAACATCCTGGTTGTTCCTCCGCTTTTAATGCGTAGTTAAATCAGCCTGTTTCTCAATTAAACTTTAAGAATATAATATTTTATATTTAAAAATTGTTGGAGCAGAATGTAAATCCTTTTTCCTAGGATGGGAATTCGGAAAAATAGATATTTTTTATAATATAATTTAAATAGACCGACGTCTCGACGTGACGTGGCATTTTTGCAAATGGCTCTTGAAGGGAATTTGAAGTTTCTAATTAGTTGAGTCTGTTTCTTAAGCTTCACGTGTTAAATAAACTCCTACATCTTATTCTATTAACGCCAAATATTAGGAGTGAGAGAGAGAGAGAGCAGAGACATCTATATGTCAACTCTAACATGTCCTTGAAGGTAACTTGTTCAGAATTTAATTCTCTTTCTCGTTCACTATCTGGATTCACTAAATCATCGATCATTTCCGAAAAAACTCCTAAATTCAATCGAGAAACGCACAAATAGCCAGCAGTGTTGTCACTGTAAAATTAAAATTTATAATCATTACTTTATCTAATAATGATTAATTTTCATAGTTAATTATTCGACTAAAATAAAAATATATATCAACAGGACTTATTATCTCAGTCGAATAATGAGGCGCCTGTTGGAGTTTCCTCTCGCAGGAGCTTGGGTCGAAGACCTTGGGCATATGGCAAGAGTTGTCGTCTGATCCCATTGGATAAGTCGGCCAGCTGCCTCCTGAAACTGGTGGAGACATGGAGAAGGGTATGCTGCAACCCCACAGCAAACTCGTCTCCCGTCATTCGGAAGGGCGTGAGAATACCGACGTACCTGATGCAGGTTTTCTAGGGTTTTCCTTGCATTTCTTTACGTGAAACACCGGGTAGGGTCAACCCTTCCCTATCTTCCACATCCCCTTCTCAATTCCCTTCCTATGCTTTTAAAGCGGATTTTCCCGTTTAAGGATCACCCTCATGTCGCTTGTTATCCCCCCAAAAAAATTATGTCAGTCACGTCCTTTTATTATTATTTAATCTGGCAATAAGTCGAGCTGCGTAGGGAATTGAATCTTTTTCATAAGTATATTATCTAGAAACACAAAAGGGACTGTCATATGCTTAAAAAATATGGTAAACACCTATTCTCTTGGCACATTGAGCATTTCTAAAAGAAATATATAATCGATAAATACCTTAGTATTAGAATAAATACAGCTTGGAAAAAATACAACAGAAGCCAAAAATATCAAAAAGGCAATTTTATTCTAAATTAATTCAGTGTAAAGGTCACTAAGATATTACTTTAAGAATGTAGACCCTAGGACCAACAATGGATACTCTACTGTAACATTTGCGGATGAAATAAATAATTTAGTTTTAGCTTCCTTTTTCTGAATTGTAGTAACATAAACTCGTAATTATTCCTTTAACCTTCGGCAAATCTATTTTTCTAGTGGTGTATCAGTGTTACCACCTTAAGAATTGAATATTTAAAATTCCAAATTTTGTGCCATGTAAACATTACAGAGTTATTTTTAGTAGATGTTCATCAACAACAGTTGTTTAACAGTTTTAAACGATCAAAACTTTAACTGTACGTGTAAATTGTGAACATTAATTTATATTTGATAATTGTCTGAAGGTAAACTTTACAGTCTTATTGATTCATAATAGTGTTGAGAAACGTGGAGGTGAATGGATCTACAGTTTCGCCACCTTTTACAAATTAAATTAATGTAAATACAGAAAACAGCCGACCTCCTGTGGTGTAGATGTTGGCACAACCCACAGGTCCCGGGTTCGAACCCCGGCATGGGATTAAGACTGTTCGAGGATCGATACTCCGACCACGTGTCACTCCAAAGTCAGAATGTGTCATGCTAGATGACAGTCCAGCAGTCGACTCGGTAGGCCCAGGCCTTCAATTGGGCTGCAGAGCCAAGACAGAAAGGAAGGAAGGAAGGAAGGAAAAGAAAGAAAACATGGAATGAATTAACCAAACTCCATTGACTATTTCAAATTAACATCCTGCCTCTGTAAACTGAAAGTTTGCCCCAGGGATGTAATTATTTCCTTATTGAATTAGATGACCCAGACCTTGATCTCGCCATTTTCATTTCAAAGTTCGTTTTTTTTGGGGGGAGGGTTAACAGGCTACATGAGGGTGATCCTCAAACAGGCAACTCCCCTTTAATAACATAGGGAGGGGATTGAAAAGGGGGGATGCGGAAGGTAGACTAAAGATCCTTAACATTGTTTCACCTAAAGAGATGCAGGGAAAACCCTAGGTAAGTCGTCGGGATATTGGGATCAATTCTCACTCCCTTCCAAATAACGGGAGAGCAGTGTGCTGTGGGGTCGCAGCATTCCCTTGTCCATGTCTCAGGAGGCAATTAGCCGAGTGATCCATCTTTTACCGTATGCCCGACGTCTTAACCCCAGTACATGCACCTCCGAAAATAGGTGAAGGTGCCTCGTCATGTTGAGAGCTTTGAGAAAACCCCAGAGAGTGTACGAGGCATTCCCAAAGGTGAGCCCCGCAGTCTACATTTTTGAGTTTATTGCAGAAGTTTTTTTATAGAAATTCCTAACTAAACAACTTATTTCGACATATTTGGAGAATGGCAGACATGTCGTACGAAAAGCTTCAAATAGAAACGACGGAAAGGAATAAGAAAGAGACACAGCGAGCGAGTGAGTGAGAGAGAGATACAAAGTAGGGAAACATACTAACAAAACGAGTAACCGACATAGGAGGAGGAAGAAAGTAGAGAAAATGATATTGAGAGAGGAGAGGGAAAGTTAGAAAAATATTGCGTAACAAGAGGACATAAATAAGAAATAAGCAAGTTAAAAAAGGTTCCTTGGATTTCCAAGCGTATAATCATTTGTAAACAACGACGTGTGCATGGATTGAACATTCGAAACGTCATTCTTTACCTGATGAAAAACCTCTGAAAGGAATGAGGAGAGAGAGAAGGGGGAGAGGGAGAGAGAGGGTCTGAGGGGGAGGAAGGGAGAGAGAAGGGTGTTGTAAATATGCCAAGAAAATGAAGGACAGAATGGGAAAGAAAAATAAATAGTTGGCGGGAGAGAAAATGATATTGAGAGAGGAGAGGGAAAGTTAGAAAAATACAGTAGAGAAAAAGAGGAAATGAAAATAAGAAACAGAGAATTGAGAAACGTTTCTGAGCTTTTCAACTGGGTTTTCTCCTCTAAACAACGACGAGTCCATGGATGATGTTGTTCTTGTAGCCTTCAATCCTAAGACTGGTCTGATGCAAACCTCCATGCTAACATTTTACGAAAGCCTTTTCATTTCCTCGTGACTAGAACACTCTTTCTATTCTGCTTAGCGTATTTCATCCTTTGCCTTCCTTTTCTGATTTTGCCTCACACACTTCCCTTGAGTCTTCTCTTGGTCATCGTCCTCCATATTGTTCTCTCTTCCACTATTCTGTTTATAACTTCCTGGTTAGTGATTCTATCCACCCACCTCATTCTCCTACAGCACCACTTTTAAAGGCTTCTATTCTTTTACATTCTGCACCGTTTCGCACCCATGCAACGACACGATCCACACCAACATTTTTAGCAACGATTCAAGAAATGATATAATATTCAGGAATTTCATGGATAGTACTATCGAAACGTTGTTGCTTACCCGATTGGAAAGCCGACAAACATTCCCAATTCTCTTTACTGGGAAAGGCTTCCATACTAACAGAGGAAAAAAAACAAAAAGAAGAAAAACAAGATAAGAAAGAGCAGAAAGGTGGAAGGAACATCAAGAAGAGCTGCGTCATGGTGGAAATCTGCATCAGTCAGTAAGAGAAGAAGAATACGAGTTGGTGGATGAAGAGATGGAGGGAGAAATAAATTTATGGTCAGAATTTGACAGGGCCGTGGCTGAAACACCTGAGTTACAGTGAAGCGCCCGGAATTGATAACATTCCAGGACAGTTGAAAAAGAGCTTCGGGAGAAGGAATATCACGGCTGTTGAGGATAGTTTGCAAAATCTACGAAACAGTAAGAATCCCGGAAGGCTTTAGTAAAAATAAAATTGTACCCACAGTGGAGAAGATTGGGGAAAATAGATGCACAGGACAATTAATTTAAGTTTCCCGAGCATGTAAAACGTTAACGAAAATAGTGTATATCAGAATGATGGAACCTCAAATAGAAACCCTGTTAGGAGAAGATCAGTTTGCAATTAGGAAGAATATAGGGACGAGAGAAGCAAGATTCACTTTGCGGCTAATTTTAGAAGACAGGATAAGAAAAATCGGCCTACGTTGATGGCATTTCTATATTTAGGAAAAGCGTTTGATAATGTGAACTGGAACACACTATTAAGGATTTTTAAATAGCACCTGCAATAAAATATCTAGAAAGGAGGCTGATACATAACCTCTACAGAAGACAGGGAGCAGTATTTAGAATAGAAGTCCAAGAAAAAGAAGCCGCAATAAAGAAAGGAGTAAGACAAGGATGGAGCAGTCTGTCGCCCAATGCTGTTTAACTTACAGATAGAACAGGCGATGAAGACTGTGTAAACGGAATATGGAAAAAGGAATAATACTGCGAGGAGAATAAATAAAAACCTTACGTTTTGTAGATGATATTGTAGTATTAGGGGAGTCAGAAGAAGACTGGGAAACCATAATAAATGGCATGAACGTGGTCTTGGAGAAAGAGTTCCATATGAGGATTAATAGAGGGAAAACCAAGGTAATGGAGTGTAGTATGGGAAACAGTGGAATAACAAAGGCTGTTAGATTGGGAAGGGATATTTTGACGGAAGTTAAGGAATTCTGCTACTTGGGAAGCATAATAACTAGAGTAGGATAGCAACAGGATAGCAAGGAAGAGGAATTTACTTAAGGTTAATATAAGTGTGAATATTAGGAAATCGTTGCTAAAATGTTCGTTATATGGGGTGCGAAACGTGGACGACAGGAGTTGCGGGAGAGTAAATAATAGAAGCCTTTGAAATGTGGTGGAAGTTATAAACAGGATAGGGGAATAGCGAACAATATGGAGAACGTGGTAGTTGTGTAGGAATGAAAAGGCTTGCCCAAGATAGGTTAACATGGATGGTTACATCAGAGCAGTCTTACGACAACAAGGAGAGGAGTTAATAAGGAAGATCAGGGTATGAGGTGAGAAGGAACCCTCAAGATCCGTCTGCAGGGTACGTTGCTTCAATACAACCGTTTTAATTAAAAACGCAGAAAACTCAATCCTTTAGCCTTTCTTCCTCCTCGTCACAGCAGTGTTATCGCAAACCGCAGAGCAAGCAAGGAAGGAAGGAAGGAACGCAATTTGCTGGCAGTTGATATGAAGATGTCGCGCGTAGTAGTCGTCTTGGTCGTCGTCTTGTCTCTGCTGATGATGTCCGCAGCTAGGGACAACCTCACGACGGTGAGTCTCAAGGACAGACAGACAGACACACGCTGGTGAAATCCACAGGTTAGCTGCTGCCCTTAGGACAGTCAGTGACGTCATACTGTTCACGTCGTCGGGGGCCACTGCACGTGCAGAATTAATATCGTGAGATTCAGTAACACACAACACATAGAGGTTCGATTCGGAATCCAGTACAATTTATACATACATACATGGAATATTCCAGGAGCACAACATTCACGAAACAAAATACTAGTAATTAATGTCAAACAATGAAAATAGTAGCGTCGGGTGGGACTCGAACCCGAGGCCACGTTTCTGCAGACCAGCTCCACACCCCTCAGCTATCACTGCAGGTCTCGAGATGTGGCAAGATTGTAGCAGATCGGTCGTTTCCTGTTTAACAACTTTTAGGGTGCCAGGCATTTTTTTTATATAAAAACACCAAAATATTCAATTTAGAGAATTTAATTAATATTCAGAGCACGAAACATATCAATGTAAACAGGGCGTGGTCACTCATTCATTCTTACTTTGGTGAACACAACTTTCCTCTCCAATTACCCCACTGACGACTGCCCGACTATCCGCTTCCGCTTACATCAGCGAATCGACAATACGTCTCCGCCACAACAATGCCTCCGGGACATTATTGCGCGCCACTCGTCCAACAAACAGCAACTTGCAAGTTACAGTCCTGCTCCTACAGATTTTCTCTGGGCTGTAACTTTACATATATATGTGTACATATGGTTGAGCCCAAAGACATATATAAACAACATAGACTGGCTGGACAAGGCGCCGCCATATTTGAAGCAAATTGAAGGCTCAGGCGCCATTTTTTGAATGGAAAGGTGGGCGCGTGTCCTGTCATCTGCTGGCATTGAATTGAGGTGGACTTAGGAATACGTGCAGGAAGCGTATCTCGTAAATCAATATTTAAAAACTATATATACATATGTATTAAAGTTACAAATGAGCGGAAACCAGCTAGAAAGTGTTTCATTACATATAATATATATAACACATCACTTAAAAATTGTGCATTATTTCTGTTGTCACACAAGGAAAGTGGCCGAAATTAAAGTTAACACGGATAAAGAGGGGCTCATTAACATCATCTCAATGCTAAATACAACATGTAAACATTGACAGGAAACTTTATAATAGTTAATTTATAATTTTTGTTTTAAATCAGTCATTTCTGATATTATTAATGGCCGAATTATTAGATGAGATATGATGAAGCATCTCGCTCATCAGTCTATAATAATAAAGATTACAACACCAAATATCTAAAATTTTAATTTTTTTTACAATCATACTACAATTGTACGTTGTACAAGTAACATCTAAATGCATCTAGACTGACATTAAATATAGTTGAAAGTTGATAGGGATCAAGGTTAAACGAAATAAAACACATTCATTAATTACAGTACAGAGAACTACTTTCATAATAAGAACAAGAGCATGGGCTTGCATATTCTAGAGGACCACCAAGATCAGAAATTTGGTAAATATCGAACACGTGCTGTCAAAAGTGAAAATATGATGATGATATTTACTTAAAATACGATATTCCAGTTGTTTTTGAACTACGATTAGTACAATTGTACGCTGAACACACATTTGGCATGATTTCGGATGAAAAACAATATATTTTAATCACAAAAATACACGATTATTCAACCTCAGTCATTTAAACACAGTACATACGGTGGTCAAAGTTCTTGACCGTAGACATTGTGATTGTCTCCCCCTGTTGTTAGTTGCTGCCACCCAGAGCGCTGTAACAGCCTCGCTATGATGTTTATATATCTCTTTGGTTGAGCCCCAGGGAAAAGCAACGGAAACGGAGGATGCAGCTTGCAAGTTGCTACTTGTTGTACTAGAGGCGCGCCAAACAAGCCCTGCATTGTTGTCGGGCTGACGTATTGTCGTCTCGCTGACGTAAGGGTTTCCGTACAGAGCAGTCGTTGGTAGGGCATTGGAGGTGGATAGAGATGCGAAGTTTAGCAGCCACGAGCCGTATATAGAGAAAAGGGTGAACCACGAATAAGTGGGACCGGTGTCGTCGGGAGGTGAATAAGTGATTTCCGAATGACCACGCCCTGACTCTTAATTAAAAACCCTGAATTAAATCTTTTGCGGTTACTATGAACATAAAAAATACCTGGCACCCTATAATTTATTGAAATCCAATATCGAGGAAGAGCGAAGGTAAATCGGAATCATTATATATCATAACAGGAAACGGAAAAAACGCGAGCCCCGTGATCCAGAGGAAGATGGCCGGCGTCGAGCCGACGGCCTTGGCTTTGATTAATTTAATACGCAAGGGGAAGGTTTATCTAATAATTAAACAAGGGTTAAAAATTGAAACAAGTTAATTCAAAATATAACAAGAGGCCTAATGTCACTCATACGGCTTCACGATCATTGAATGTTGCCCTTACACACTCATCATTCATATTCACTTGAACAATGTACTGCTGTAAACCAAACCCGAAATATTAACAGAAAACCTTAATTTTATGAGACAATATAATTTACAGTCCGGTTACTGTACTCAAAGGAGGAACATGCACGTTCCATCTTCAAAACTCAATTATCTCTTAAACCATTCCCTCTCTCTCTCTCACTTTTCTCTCTCCTCTCGCAACAGTGCTTCGCCGCCCAATCAACTCTCCTCAATCACTCCTCGACCCATTTTCACCGCTTAATTCCCTTACTGTACAACCATCTCCTCCTAAATCAAAATCTGTAAACATCGCCAAAATTTGTTCCCACTTCGAGAGTGTTCAAATAAAAATTTACGGTCCGCCTTGACCGCTGCTTTTGGTGGCAGTGGACCGCTCCCAGGTCAATAACCCTCCAAAATCCAAATATTTGAGCTGTTTTTCTCTCCGCACGAAGCAAAAAAAAAAGTCACCGTCTTCATCTACGCCGACCGGCTACAATTACCGACCGCGCACACATTTAAGTGACTAAAATTCGCCTGAAGGGCGTAATCACTTATTAAAGTACAATGGTTTATGAACAAAGCTGGATGGGACCAGCACCTGACCCGGTGTCAGGACGAAACTGCTTATATGGCGCACAGAACCCCTAAGGGCTCCTAACCTAATGTGATCATGGCCAACGCCCTCCCGGCTCCAAGAGTATGGAATAACAACCCACCCGCCTCGGGGCTTCAATTGCCGGGCCTGGTTAGGTTACACATACCCAGGCACCGACGTGGGTAGTTTTTGAGCGCATTTCCAACCCAGGTTGCCACCCAATTGAGCTACAGCTGGGCTAAAGCTCGTGAAAAACATAAAAATAGCTTTCTGTTAAGTGATTCCAAGCCCCTTTAAGACTCGTGCATTGCAAACTTTTTGATGATGTAATTCTCAACAACTCAGCTCCCTGATGAGGATTCTCATGAGATTGAGAAAAACCCCGACAATATCTTAAATTCAATACAATCGCCCAACTATTATTGTTTGACCTCACAAAATGACATTTAATAAAATTCTTCCTCTTTTTCATCAATGTATGGTAATTATTTTAAGTGAATAAACTTTTCTGTACACGTTAATTTTTTTCGAAACACTTTTTTTATTTAAAATATCCTATTCCTTTATTTATATTTATTAACAGAGAAGTATTTTCCACATCCTTCGACTAGAATTCAATGCGCCTGTGATCAATTTACGCAATTTCTGTTCTTCACGTATTTCCTTATATTAATTAGGATGTGAAGAGTGTGAATTGGTGAGTGAGCCTGGCCTAGTGTTACGGGATCGGTCAATGGACTCGGATTAGCCCAGTTGGTGGAGCACCCGCCCGGCACGGATATCGCGAGGTCCAGTCCTCGGTCCGCTCTACATTTCTCCATTCTTGTCTTTCTTCTAATAATAATATACCTTTTTCAGGTGGACGATTTCTTCTTCGAAGAAAACGGAGAACACATGACCGACACATACGCCACACATTTGCTAGATGACAGGAATGACGAGAATCGGCTGTGGGAGAGGATTTACCTGGTCGCCTCCTCCGAGTCCCTTAACCTCAAGGACTTGCCTGAGGCAAGTCACTCGCTCGTCAATCCGCGCCTCTTACGATTTTAAATCCGCTTCTATGGTCCTTTTTCTTCTCCAGGTTCTCCAATACATGATAGACATCAAATTTGAGATCATATCACGATTCTGCGAGAATTTGGGAAACGTCACGGCCCAAACTATCTACGGGGAAGTCAACGACCACTGCTCTGAGAACCTGGAGAGGCCCGTCGAGGACCTCAGGGACGACACCAGAGTGAGTCAGGGGCTTCTATTAACAACATTTGGCCATTTGGGTCCTCGCGAAAATAAACACAAGCGCTGTTGTTGTGGTATTCACTCCTAAAACTGGTCTGAAGCAACCGTCAGGCTAATCGTCCTTACGCAAGCCTTTCATTTCCTTCACTTCTCTTGGTCAACGTCCTCCATATTGTTCGCTTTGCCCCTATTCTGTTTAAAATTTCCTCGTTTGTGATTCCATCCACCCATCTGATTTCGCCTATAGTTTCTATTCCCATCGTCCAAGTATCGCACCCATATAACGCCACGCTCCATCCCAACATTTTAACAACGATTTCCTAACATTCACACTTATATTACCCTAAGTAAATTCTTCTTCCTTACCTGTGTTATCCTACTCTAGTTATTACGCTTCCCAAGTAGCACATTTCCTTAAATTCCGTCAAATTGTCCCTTCCCAATCTACCAGCCTTTGTTATTCCACTTTTACCCATACTAACCTCCATTACCCTGGTTTGCTTCTATTAATCCTCATATTGAACTCTTTCTACCACGTTTATGCTATTTATTATGGTTTCCAAGTCTTCTTCTTGACTCCCCTAATACTACAATATCGTCGGCAAAGCGAAAGGTTTTTATTTCTTCTCCTTACATTATGATTCCTTTCTCCATATTCCGTTTTAACTTTCTTCATCCCCTGTTCTATATATAAGTAAAACAGCAAGGGCGACAGACTACTGCATCCTTAGCTTACTCATTTCTTGATTACGGCTTTCTTCTCTTGGCCTAATATTCTAATTACTGCTGACTGCGTTCTGTAGAGGTTAAGTTTTAGCCTCCTTTCACGATATTTTTTTTGCTGTGCTCTTTAAAATCCTTAATAGTGTGTTCCAGTTCACATTATTAAACGCTTTTCCTGAATCTAAAAATCCCATGAACAAAGGCCAGTTTTTTTCGTATCCTGTTTCTAAAATGAATCGGAAAGTCAATATTGCTTCTCTTGTCCCTACGTTCTTCCTATAATCAAACTGATCTCCTCATTCTCGTATATACTATTTCCGTTAATATTGTGCATACATGGAGAGTGTTGCGTGGATGGTTGTTGTTGTTGCAGAACGCCGCGACTTGTGTGAGCGGGACGTTGTCTAAGTGGCTGACGTCACGGCTGAACGACGTCATCGACGGCGTCTTGCAGGAGTCCTCTGGTCTCTGCCTCAGGAAGGAAACGTCCATATGCTCGACGGTCAACCGCAACTGCACACTGGACTACGAGAGACGAGCGACGCAGCTGCTGAAGTCCTTCATCAGAGACAATCAGAACGAAATAACTGTGGACGGTCGATCGCCTTTCGTCGCCATAGACCAGTACCAGAGTTCCACCATGCATTCCATGTCGTCCCTGTTTGCGATGATATTCAACGAAATGTCGGAAATGGCGAGAGTCACTTCCTCCCTACCGTCCATCGAGCCATTCGCCTTCGTGAATCTCCTTCACCCCATAGGGAACAATCTCGTGTCAAAATACGCGCGCAGGCAAGAAGTGGACGTGAGCTACCAGGAAGGCATCGCCTGGGCCATAGTCACGTCGCACGAGGGCACCGTCCAGCTTCCCTGCTCCGGGAAGAAGGCGCTCAACATCTACGACTGCTTCTACGCCGGCATGGTCAAGGCCACCACAGACCTCATGCAGTGCGCCAACAGGGACCCTGCCAGGAGGGCGCTGACCTGGACCACGGTTCCCGCCATCTACGTGCACTCGCACTGCTTGTGTTACGTATCCCGCGGCAACAACTGTCGTGTGAAGCCGCCGCAGGATGTCGAGCCCGGTCTTTATTGCCTGTCGGTGTTGCTGAGGGATTTCCAGAGGCAGGTGTGGTACAGGCCGGCCGTGACCTACCTGGACTACGCCTTCCAAACCCGGGTTCCCGTCTGCCAATTCTTTTACCTCCTCTTGAGAGATTTCAAGGGTATCTATAACGTAAGATATTACGACAGATATTTTGAAGATTTTAAAAGCGTGCAAACCGCACAATGCTATTTCAAGGACCTCGTCAACAAGGACCTCAACTGCACGACACGTCTCACAATGGATACTGCAGACATTTCTGAGCTTTTAGATATATTGTTCTTCCTCGGGTTCGTCGTCTGCGACGATGACGCCAACAGGGAAAGCCGCATCCCTTACTACGGGGCTGGAGATTCTACCCTGGTCCTGGCCCTGTCGTACCTGGACGTCGCCGTGCGGCTGTTGACGCTTGTCACGTACCTCGCCTGCCCGCAGCTGAGGAACCTCCCGGGCAAGATGCTGATAGCCTACCAGCTGACGGCGCTGGTGAGGCTGCTGCTGGTGCGCGGGACCCTCGAGGACCTGTCCCTGGCCGTGCGCCTCGACGTCGCCATGGACCTGGCCTCGACCTTCTGGCTCTCGGCCTACCTCCACTTCATCACGGTGTCCATCTTGGATCTGCGGCCTCCAAACTCCCTGCTGCCGGGGGAAGCCCGCGTGGTCCTCCTCCGCTACTCTCTGTGGGGCTGGGCCTTGCCCGCGGCCTTGTCGGCGGCCTTCTTCTTCACGGACGACACCGTCGAGAGCCACGTGCAAGTGGGCCAGCTGCTCTTCGTAGTTTGCAACTACGCGGCGCTCCTCGGCAACCTGTGCATGTTCATCTACAACTGCAGATTCTACTACGGCGTGAGGAAGGACGCCAGCGCCTTCCAGAAACACCTCAAGGCCAACAGCGTCTTCGCTGACCTGTTCAACTTCGCCCTGAAGACGTCGCTGCTGTCGGGGGCGGGGATCAGCTTCCGGCTCATCTTCACGCAGGTCCAGGGCCTGGAGCACGTGCTGGGCTATTACCACGTCATGGGCACGCTCCACGGCCTCCTGCTCTTCCTGCTGTACGGCTGCAACCACGAGGCCCGCGCCTTCTGGCTCAGGGTCCTCCGCGCGACTCTCTCTCACTGCAGAAACACCACAGAGGGCACCACACACGCTTAACTCTCTCATAATTGCATTACGTGCAACGGGTAATAAAACTGTTTTGAGAGTTTCTGGCCGTTACCTCCTGTGGTGTAGTGGCTAGCCTCTAGTCGCTGCCTCACAACTCAGGGCTTGGATGTTTGTGACGTCATGGTCGCGAGGACTGGGATGAAGGCTGCTGGGGAATTGATACACTGACCACGTGTCACCCCAAAATTCGGAATGTGTCACGCCAGGTGACAGTCAGCAGCCAACTCGGTAGGCCCAGGCCCTAAATAGGGCTTCTGAGCCATTGGAAGAAAAAGAAGAAGCTTTCGGCAGTTTTGTTGGCATATTCATCCTTCAACTAACAAACTATTTCACATTATTCCTATTATTCCTGAAAAAGGACGTTGTTAATTTTAATAATGTTTGTGTTTGCTACAAACGGACAACGCGTAAAACAACACAAACATTTTAAAATTCAGAAACGTACTTTGTACGGAAAATAGGGATACTATAAAATAGTTTGTATGTGCAAGGATGAATGTCTACCATTTTTTTAAAATAAAATAATTCTGAAAAAAAGTGACCGATAAAGAGTTTTATTACCCACTACATCAATATTTAAACAGTCAAAGAACGAAAAGCTACCTTTGAGTAAAAATGAACCTTGTAAAATAAAAATAAAGTCATGTAAAAAGATTAATTTGATTTCTGTCGTTGAAATAAAATCAAACCAAATAAATTAAAAATACTCCTACAGTTTAATTTTTATGCAAACTTAATTGTTTCGAGGTTGCAAAATGTATTATACCAAAGTCGATGTCCTCTTTGTACAGTCTGAAACAGGCTGAGAGACTTTTAAACAGAGAAAATTGTCTGTTATACCCTTTGAAGGAATTTAAAGTAATCCCGATAACTTGAGGCAGTGCTTGGAAGAGAGTAATAGTAATAAGGGAGCCATTACGGGTGATTCGTGTGTTGAGAAATGGCTTCAAAGAAAGTAACCATTACTGTAAGTATGTTGTGGAGGACATACAGAGGTTATTATAGAGTGCAGAGACGGACTATGATATCTCTGGTATTGCCACAGTAACGGCCAGATAAAACAGTGTACATAAACCATTTTATAACACTTTTGTGTATTTAATTTAACAACTTACCAACAGGATGCGTGGCTAATAGCTGTAATTGGATGACGAAGCCTGTCAATAAGCTGTTACATTACATACAAAAAAGTATTATAAAATGGTTTATTAAAGCTTCGGATGTGTACACTGCTTATCTCTGGCTGTTGCTATGGCAATACCAGCGATATCATAGTTCGTCTCTGCACTCTATAATCTCTGTGGCGCTAAATTCCAAGGAATGTCGCTACATATGTAAGAGAATTATTTTAAAAATCCCTGTAGGCCGAGGCTCACGGAAGTAGGCAGGAAATTCCTAGCCGCGAGTTTCCTGTTTGCTAAATAACATCCTGGTTGTTCCTCCGCTTTTAATGCGTAGTTAAATCAGCCTGTTTCTCAATTAAACTTTAAGAATATAATATTTTATATTTAAAAATTGTTGGAGCAGAATGTAAATCCTTTTTCCTAGGATGGGAATTTGGAAAAATATATATTTTGTATAATATAATTTAGATAGACCGACGTCTCGACGTGACGTGGCATTTTTGCAAATGGCTCTTGAAGGAAATTTAAAGTTTCTAATTAGTTGAGTCTGTTTCTTAAGCTTCACGTGTTAAATAAACTCCTACATCTTATTCTATTAACGCCAAATATTAGGAGTGAGAGAGAGAGCAGAGACATCTATATGTCAACTCTAACATGTCCTTGAAGGTAACTTGTTCAGAATTTAATTCTCTTTCTCGTTCACAATCTGGATTCACTAAATCATCGATCATTTCCGAAAAAACTCCTAAATTCAATCGAGAAACGCACAAATAGCCAGCAGTGTTGCCACTGTTAAATTAAAATTTATAATCATTACTTTATCTAATAATGATTAATTTTCATAGTTAATTATTCGACTAAAATAAAAATATATATCAACAGGACTTATTATCTCAGTCGAATAATGAGGCGCCTGTTGGAGTTTCCTCTCGCAGGAGCTTGGGTCGAAGACCTTGGGCATATGGCAAGAGTTGTCGTCTGATCCCATTGGATAAGTCGGCCAGCTGCCTCCTGAAACTGGTGGAGACATGGAGAAGGGTATGCTGCAACCCCACAGCAAACTCGTCTCCCGTCATTCGGAAGGGCGTGAGAATACCGACGTACCTGATGCAGGTTTTCTAGGGTTTTCCTTGCATTTCTTTACGTGAAACACCGGGTAGGGTCAACCCTTCCCTATCTTCCACATCCCCTTCTCAATTCCCTTCCTATGCTTTTAAAGCGGATTTTCCCGTTTAAGGATCACCCTCATGTCGCTTGTTATCCCCCCAAAAAAATTATGTCAGTCACGTCCTTTTATTATTATTTAATCTGGCAATAAGTCGAGCTGCGTAGGGAATTGAATCTTTTTCATAAGTATATTATCTAGAAACACAAAAGGGACTGTCATATGCTTAAAAAATATGGTAAACACCTATTCTCTTGGCACATTGAGCATTTCTAAAAGAAATATATAATCGATAAATACCTTAGTATTAGAATAAATACAGCTTGGAAAAAATACAACAGAAGCCAAAAATATCAAAAAGGCAATTTTATTCTAAATTAATTCAGTGTAAAGGTCACTAAAATATTACTTTAAGAATGTAGACCCTAGGACCAACAATGGATACTCTACTGTAACATTTGCGGATGAAATAAATAATTTAGTTTTAGCTTCCTTTTTCTGAATTGTAGTAACATAAACTCGTAATTATTCCTTTAACCTTCGGCAAATCTATTTTTCTTGTGGTGTATCAGTGTTACCACCTTATGATTTGAATATTTAAAATTCCAAATTTTGTTCCATGTAAACTTTACAGTCTTATTTTTAGTAGATATTCATCAACAACAGTTGTTTAACAGTTTTAAACGATCAAAACTTTAACTGTACGTGTAAATTGTGAACATTAATTTATATTTGATAATTGTCTGAAGGTAAACTTTACAGTCTTATTGATTCATAATAGTGTTGAGAAACGTGGAGGTGAATGGATCTACAGTTTCGCCACCTTTTACAAATTAAATTAATGTAAATACAGAAAACAGCCGACCTCCTGTGGTGTAGATGTTGGCACAACCCACAGGTCCCGGGTTCGAACCCCGGCATGGGATTAAGACTGTTCGAGGATCGATACTCCGACCACGTGTCACTCCAAAGTCAGAATGTGTCATGCTAGATGACAGTCCAGCAGTCGACTCGGTAGGCCCAGGCCCTCAATTGGGCTGCAGAGCCAAGACAGAAAGGAAGGAAGGAAAAGAAAGAAAACATGGAATGAATTAACCAAACTCCATTGACTATTTCAAATTAACATCCTGCCTCTGTAAACTGAAAGTTTGCCCCAGGGATGTAATTATTTCCTTGTAGAATTAGATAACCCAGACCTTGATCGCGCCATTTTCATTTCAAAGTTCGTTTTTTTTGGGGGGAGGGTTAACAGGCTACATGAGGGTGATCCTCAAACAGGCAACTCCCCTTTAATAACATAGGGAGGGGATTGAAAAGGGGGGATGCGGAAGGTAGACTAAAGATCCTTAACATTGTTTCACCTAAAGAGATGCAGGGAAAACCCTAGGTAAGTCGTCGGGATATTGGGTACAATTCTCACTCCCTTCCAAATAACGGGAGAGCAGTGTGCTGTGGGGTCGCAGCATTCCCTTCCCCATGTCTCCACACGTCTCAGGAGGCAATTAGCCGAGTGATCCATCTTTTACCGTATGCCCGACGTCTTAACCCCAGTACATGCACCTCCGAAAATAGGTGAAGGTGCCTCGTCATGTTGAGAGCTTTGAGAAAACCCCAGAGAGTGTACGAGGCATTCCCAAAGGTGAGCCCCGCAGTCTACATTTTTGAGTTTATTGCAGAAGTTTTTTTATAGAAATTCCTAACTAAACAACTTATTTCGACATATTTGGAGAATGGCAGACATGTACGAAAAGCTTCAAAAATAAACGACGGAAAGGAATAAGAAAGAGACACAGCGAGCGAGTGAGTAGAGAGATACAAAGTAGGAAAACATACTAACAAAACGAGTAACCGACATAGGAGGAGGAAGAAAGTAGAGAAAATGATATTGAGAGAGGAGAGGGAAAGTTAGAAAAATATTGCGTAACAAGAGGACATAAATAAGAAATAAGCAAGTTAAAAAAGGTTCCTTGGATTTCCAAGCGTATAATCATTTGTAAACAACGACGTGTGCATGGATTGAACATTCGAAACGTCATTCTTTACCTGATTAAAAACCTCTGAAAGGAATGAGGAGAGAGAGAAGGGGGAGAGGGAGAGAGAGGGTCTGAGGGGGAGGAAGGGAGAGAGAAGGGTGTTGTAAATATGCCAATAAAATGAAGGACAGAATAGGAACGAAAAATAAATAGTTGGCGGGAGAGAAAATGATATTGAGAGAGGAGAGGGAAAGTTAGAAAAATACAGTAGAGAGAAAGAGGAAATGAAAATAAGAAACAGAGAATTGAGAAACGTTTCTGAGCTTTTCAACTGGGTTTTCTCCTCTAAACGACGACGAGTCCATGGATGATGTTGTTCTTGTAGCCTTCAATCCTAAGACTGGTCTAATGCAAACCTCCATGCTAACATCTTACTTAAGCCTTTTCATTTCCTCGTGACTAGCACAGACTTTCTATTCTGCTTAGCGTATTTCATCCTTTGCCTCCCTTTTCTGACTTTGCCTCACACACTTCCCTCGAGTCTTCCCTTTGTCAACGTCCTCCATATTGTTCTCTCTTCCACTATTCTGTTTATAACTTCCTGGTTAGTGATTCTATCCAGCCACTTCATTCTCCTGAACTGGAACACACTATTAAGGATTTTAAATAGCACCTGCAATAAAATATCTAGAAAAGAGGCTGATACATAACCTCTACAGAAGGCAGGGAGCAGTATTTAGAATAGAAGTCCAAGAAAAAGAAGCCGCAATAAAGAAAGGAGTAAGACAAGGATGGAGCAGTCTGTCGCCCAATGCTGTTTAACTTACATATAAAACAGGCGATGAAGAAAGTGTAAACGGAATATGGAAAAAGGAATAATACTGCGAGGAGAATAAATAAAAACCTTACGTTTTGTAGATGATATTGTAGTATTAGGGGGAGTCAGAAGAAGACTGGGAAACCATAATAAATATAATGAACGTGGTCTTGGAGAAAGAGTTCCATATGAGGATTAATAGAGGGAAAACCAAGGTAATGGAGTGTAATATGGGAAACAGTGGAATAACAAAGGCTGTTAGATTGGGAAGGGATATTTTGACGGAAGTTAAGGAATTCTGCTACTTGGGAAGCGTAATAACTAGAGTAGGATAGCAAGGAAGAGGAATTTACTTAAGGTTAGTATAAGTGTGAATATTAGGAAATCGTTGCTAAAATGTTCGTTATATGGGGTGCGAAACGTGGACGACAGGAGTTGCGGGAAAGTAAATAATAGAAGCCTTTGAAATGTGGTGGAAGTTATAAAACAGGATAGGGGAATAGCGAACAATATGGAGAACGTGGTAGTTGTGTAGGAATGAAAAGGCTTGCCCAAGATAGGTTAACATGGATGGTTACATCAGAGCAGTCTTACGACAACAAGGAGAGGAGTTAATAAGGAAGATCAGGGTATGAGGTGAGAAGGAACCCTCAAGATCCGTCTGCAGGGTACGTTGCTTCAATACAACCGTTTTAATTAAAAACGCAGAAAAGTCAATCCTTTAGCATCCCTTCCTCCTCGTCACAGCAGTGTTATCGCAAACCGCAGAGCAAGGAAGGAAGGAACACAATTTGCTGGCAGTTGATATGAAGATGTCGCGCGTAGTCGTCTTGGTCGTCTTGTCTCTGCTGATGATGTCCGCAGCTAGGGACAACCTCACGACGGTGAGTCTCACAGACAGACAGACACACGCTGGTGAAATCCACAGGTTAGCTGCTGCCCTTAGGACAGTCAGTGACGTCATACTGTTCACGTCGGGGGCCACTGCACGTGCAGAATTAATATCGTGAGATTCAGTAACACGCAAGACATAAGAGGTTCGATTCGGAATCCAGTACAATTTATACATACATACATGGAATATTCCAGGAGCACAACATTCACGAAACAAAATACTAGTAATTAATGTCAAACAATGAAAATAGTAGCGTCGGGTGGGACTCGAACCCGAGGCCACGTTTCTGCAGACCAGCTCCACACCCCTCAGCTATCACTGCAGGTCTCGAGATGTGGCAAGATTGCAGCAGATCGGTCGTTTCCTGTTTAACAACTTTTAGGCCGCGCCAGGCATTTTTTTTATATAAAAACACCAAAATATTCAATTTAGAGAATTTAATTAATATTCAGAGCACGAAACATATCAATGTAAACAGGGCGTGGTCACTCATTCATTCTTACTTTAGTGAACACAACTTTCCTCTCCAATTACCCCACCGACGACTGCCCGACTATCCGCTTCCGCTTACATCAGCGAATCGACAATACGTCTCCGCCACAACAATGCCTCCGGGACATTATTGCGCGCCACTCGTCCAACAAACAGCAACTTGCAAGTTACAGTCCTGCTCCTACAGATTTTCTCTGGGCTGTAACTTTACATATATATGTGTACATATGGTTGAGCCGAAAGACGTATATAAACAACATAGACTGGCTGGACAAGGCGCCGCCATATTTGAAGCAAATTGAAGGCTCAGGCGCCATTTTTTGAATGGAAAGGTGGGGGCGTGTCCTGTCGTCTGCTGGCATTGAATTGAGGTGGACTTAGGAATACGTGCAGGAAGCGTATCTCGTAAATCAATATTTAAAAACTATATATACATATGTATTAAAGTTACAAATGAGCGGAAACCAGCTAGAAAGTGTTTCATTACATATAATATATATAACAAATCACTTAAAAATTGTGCAGTATTTCTGTTGTCACACAAGGAAAGTGCCGAAATTAAAGTTAACACGGATAAAGAGGGGCTCATTAACATCATCTCAATGCTAAATACAACATGTAAACATTGACAGGAAACTTTATAATAGTTAATTTATAATTTTTGTTTTAAATCAGTCATTTCTGATATTAATAATGGCCGAATTATTAGATGAGATATGATGAAGCATCTCGCTCATCAGTCTATAATAATAAAGATTACAACACCAAATATCTAAAATTTTAATTTTTTTACAATCATACTACAATTGTACGTTGTACAAGTAACATCTAAATGCATCTAGACTGACATTAAATATAGTTGAAAGTTGATAGGGATCAAGGTTAAACGAAATAAAACACATTCATTAATTACAGTACAGAGAACTACTTTCATAATAAGAACAAGAGCATGGGCTTGCATATTCTAGAGCACCACCAAGATCAGAAATTTGGTAAATATCGAACACGTGCTGTCAAAAGTGAAAATATGATGATGATATTTACTTAAAATACGATATTCCAGTTGTTTTTGAACTACGATTAGTACAATTGTACGCTGAACACACATACATTTGGCATGATTTCGGATGAAAAACAATATATTTTAATCACAAAAATACACGATTATTCAACCTCAGTCATTTAACACAGTACATACGGTCAAAGTTCTTGACCACCGTAGACATTGTGATTGTCTCCCCCTGTTGTTAGTTGCTGCCACCCAGAGCGCTGTAACAGCCTCTCTATGATGTTTATATATCTCTT
>CM067376.1:7803077-7866978 GCA_034510155.1 Eucriotettix oculatus | reverse complement strand
TTTGTTACACAATAAGCGAGCACTTGAGGGTTAGTAACAAAGGCGATAGTCGATGACCAGGAGTTCTGCCACGTGGACGCGTCGCTCTGCCCGAGACTTGCTCGGTGTTCCGCTTTCCTCGGATGAGGAAGTCCCGTAGATGTTGCTCCGACCAGGGCCAGGAAGCAACTCTTACACGACTGGAGCACTGCCTCTCTTTTCTAGGAGTGGGTCAACAGTGTCAGTCATGACTGGCGTTCCCCCTCCACATGGGAGGCCAGTTAGTGGCAGTTACGGTTGTCAATTATCGATTGTGAAGAGTGTCAGGGCTGACTATCGATTGCGCCTTTGTAAACAGTTTGTATTTTGCATTTTCAATACGCGTGCAGTTTGGTATAAGTGAATCTTTGGTGTGAACAGCGGCGAGTAATTTCGTTTATAAAGCATTTGGGATAAAGTTCATATGTCTGTATGAGCATAAAAATTTTTAGGTTAACTTTCAAAAAGAATTTTTGTCCAGCCTCCAACGCCACGAACATTAACTGGCAAAACAACCACGTGAAATAATGATGTATAGCTATAAACGTACTGCTATTACACGAAATGAAAAAATAAGTCATTTTGTTTTGTTGAGTAAGTGGCACCTTTAAGGAGAATAATATGACAAATAAAAAATCCCAGCCAAATTAAACACAGAAAACCAGCTTCAAAGTACATGTGCTGTTTTCTGTAGTAATAATATAAAGCAACATTACTAAACAACTGTTTTCATTTTTACGTAAGTATAGTACAGCGTAATACTAAGTTTGACCTTCCTCCTCATTCGTTTCGCCTTTTCTAGCACGAACACAAAGTGATTTACACCAACATTAGTCGTGAGCGGAAACACAAAGGGGACAAATATTCAACTTGATATAAACAGTATATCGACACTATGCTACAGCAACATTACAACGTGTCGTAGTTGCCAAGAAATAGCAGAGAAGTATAAACATGCCTCAGTAGTGAGGCCAGAACTTGGCAGTGAAGTAGTGGGCAGTTATCTGCCCGCGATGTAAACAGTAGGTGGTGCACAGCCAACACAACATCACTGCCCCTGCGTGTAAACCTAGCTTAAGACATTTCTTATACTTTCAACACTGGATATAAAATAAATAATTAACAATTACATAACTACTAATAAATTTCTTTTTTGAAGATACGTACACAAAATATTTTTACGTCAATGCTATTTAATTTAAGTTCACTTTCCATTTATTTACCTAAACAGTTAATTATCACTTCGATATCATCTAATTAATAATTAAATAATCCAACATCAATTGACAAAGCTATATACAAGGAAAGTTATTCGTACATAAAATATTCCAAAGAGTAAACCGTATCATCGATATCATCTGATTCGAGCTATCTGTGGCGTATCTTCCAAAGCACATGAATTGGAAATACCAAAGAGATATATAAACATCATAGAGAGGCTACGAGGACGTTACAGCGCCCTGGGTGGCAGCAACTAACAACAGGCACAATCAAAATGTCTACGGTAAAGAACTTTGACCGTATGTACTGTGTTAAATGACTGAGGTTGAATAATCGTGTATTTTGTGATTAAAATATATTGTTTTTCATCCGAAATCATGCCAAATGTATGTGTGTTCAGCGTACAATTGTACTAATCGTAGTTCTAAAACAACTGGAATATCGTATTTTAAGGAAATATCATCATCATCATATTTTCACTTTTGACAGACAGCACGTGTTTGTAACTTGGATATTTACCAAATTTCTGATCTTCGTGGTCCTCTAGAATATGCAAGCCCATGCTCTTGTTCTTTTTATGAAAGTAGTTCCCTGTACTGTAATTAATGAATGTGTTTTATGTCGTTTAACCTTGATCCCTATCAACTTTCAACTATATTTAATGTCAGTCTAGATGCATTTAGATGTTACTTGTACAACGTACAATTGTATAATTGTAAAAAAATTAAAATATTAGATATTGGGAGTAATCTTTATTATTATAGACTGATGAGCGAGATGCTTCTTCATCATATCTCATCTAATAATTCGGCATTAATATCAGAAATGACTGATTTAAAACAAAAATTATAAATTAACTATTATTATAAAGTTTCCTGTCAATGTTTACATGTTGTATTTAGCATTGAGATGATGTTAATGAGCCCTTTTATCCGTGTTAACTTTCCTTGTGTGACAACAGAAATAATTTACAATTTTTAAGTGATGTGTTATATATATTATATGTAATGAAACACTTTCTAGCTGGTTTCCGCTCATTTGTAACTTTAATACATATGTATATATAGTTTTTAAATATTGATTTACGACATACGCTTCCTGCACGTATTCCTAAGTCCACCTCAATTCAATGCCAGCAGACGACAGGACACGCCCCCACCTTTCCTTTCAAAAAATGGCGCCTGAGCCTTCAATTTGCTTCAAATATGGCGGCGCCTTGTCCAGTCTATGTTGTTTATATATTTCTTTGGGAAATACCGGGAAAGAGAAAATACCGCCAAATATTCCTAGTACACGAGTAGGAGTGATACGTTGAAATAATATTCTCGCCGTGGCGTTCTCACATGTTTATTCCATTGTGATTACTTTTACTTTACTGCCGTTTAGTGCGCGTGTCGTGTCGTGATAAATTTAAGGCTATTTTTCAAGATTTGTTAAAAAGATTTTACGTACTTTTGTCATTAGTACAAATTCAGTAATTACACGTTTCGACTGGCCCAGACTTAATTATGCGTGTTTTCTCAAGTTGGGCAGACGGATCAGCGCGCGTTTTATGATATTCGTAGGCAGAGTTGTGCGTGTTCAGTGAAAACGTACGTGTACTGCGTTCACGACGTGTGTTTAATGTAAATGGCGCGATACTATAGTGATGTCACTGGAATTACATTCTCGGATTTTCATTTAGCTGCTTTCCATGTGCGTCGGAGGTAAGTGACGTGGTTGTACTTTTCTGTGTATGCTTTGTTTCGCCACTTGGTTCCTTTATGACGTCACACAATGGCGGTAATACGTGAACAGTGACGTCATGACGTCACAGATTCAGGCGTATGACGTAGCCTTGACGTCATGACGTCACGGGTCCACGCCGCTATCGTAAGCAGTGACGTCATAAAATCCAAGATGGCGGAGGGTGCCAAGGTCTTTACCCGACCCATTAAATGAAATCAATTTCAAAATTGTAAAAAAAAAATTATAATTATGTTTTCATTTTTAAAAAATTATAAGTTTTTTTCTATTATATTACATCGCAATATAGGGTTGGGTACGGATTATTTACCTTCGCCTGCACTCACCAATTTTTCCGTCGGATGGCATTAGTATTGATGACGTCAAACCCTGTTAGACAGAGAGACGGAGAATGGCGATGACGTCATTAATTACTCATTTTTAATTGCAATTATCTCTGTTAGTTTGCACGAGGGACGGGAATTTTACTAGAAAAAGTTTTCTTAGAAAATTGGGAAGTATATGTTCGTGCTGGTGTAATTTTCGTCTGCTATAGGTTCCCGATTATTTTACCTTCGCCCGCAATATAAACAAAATAAATTACCTGCTTCCTATACGTTGCGTTTAGTAAATCTTCCCTGGGCTCGTTCCTTAATCTAGGTTTACACGGGCAGTGATGTTGGCTGTGCACTGCCTACCGTTTACATGTTGGGCAGATAACTGCCAAGTGCTGCCCTCACTAGAGAACGGGCAGCAGCAGCGGCGGTGACGTCTAACTGGAGGTCTTGCCTCCTCTTCTATTGGCCGGAGTTTCCTTCCATGTAGAATCTGCTCCACGATGAAAAGTGTGTGTATATATAATGGGATATTGTGGCGTTATGAGGCGCAGTTCGGCCAACAACAATGTCTAGTCGGCTGAAAGTGGGTGAAACTCCGTAGGGGGTGACCCGCAGGAAACTCCCGCCGAGCGTGTGTAAAAAATGAGGGCGGGGAACCCCGAAATTTTGTGAAATGAACTGGTGGGGAACCCCGGAATTTTGTAAGGGACCTGAGGCGGGAAACCCCGGAATTTTATGAAGTAGACCTATGGCGGGGAATTCCCGTCGGACGATTTAAAACGGGAGCCGATGGGTGGCTCGGGATCAGAAGTCAGATGAGTTGAGGAGAGGAAAGACGAGAGCAGATGCTGTCAGAGGTTTCGAGGAAGCAGATGAGTTGCGGCGGATCTGGTTCCTTCTACCTTCATCGGTGTATAAAAATCCTGCAAGACGCCAGAGAGACGCGGAAACATGCGTGAAGGTGGATGTTTGCAGGCCCCTGCAGTAATTGTGGGTGAGTTATTAAAAAAGCTGTGAAACTTGCTCATTGCTCTGGTTAAATAATATTTAATGATTGTTTTTCTTCTATTTTCAGCTACTGCATGAATACTCCATCCATCTCTAGAGAGACCCAAAATCCCCTGAGATTAAGCCCATGTAATCACTTTTAACTAATAAATGAAAAATTTTTAAATTGATTATAATTTGTTCTATTGATTAATTAATGTTTTATACCCTAAAAAGTATATTACATATATATATATATATATATATATATATATAAGCCTATAACATGCTAAAAAATTTGTCATTACTAAATGTCATCTTTTATATATTCATTCATTCAGAACAGAATAACTATTGCCATTAAGGCTACCTAACCAAAAGGTGAATTAAACACTAACACACACACACACACATTCATACAAGCATTCATTCAATGTACCGCTGCTGCTGCTACTTCTTTCTCCGCTACCTAAACGGTTCGCCGACTCCCTTCTAAAATCTATAAGATAAGGGTTAGGGGAAAATACATATTTGTGGAATAAGAGATGATATATTTTAATAAATAATTGTTAACGTATATGAATATAAATAAATAATTTTTGTTCAGGTGCTTCTTACAGGCTGTAAAGAGACTTGTAACCCTAATAAAAGAATATAAGTTAAGTTAAGAATGACTAGGATCGTGATAGATTACAGGAAGATGGACAGAGGTCGGTTCCTGTTCACCTTAACAGGGTCGTGCGCCCTGGGAGGTTTGCAGCATCCTTTCCCACTCCTGACAGCTGAGGCAGGTGGAGTCTCTCCAGGTGGATGAGGGAGATCCCCCACTGCTGCAACTTTCCTTAATGTGGTTCCTCCACGTCAGCCTCGAGTCCAAGGTTACCTCTAGATACTTCTTGGCCTTCGCGGACCACGGGATAACCTCCCCGAAGAGAAGCAATACTCTGCATAACACTCCAGCACACGTACAATTCTGAATCAATGTGATCCTGCGACGTCTTGTACAAAAACCCAGAAAATTCTCATGTGTTATTAAACTTACTAATGTGACAAACTTGTGTCACACATAACACATTCGTATGTCTTTCACTAGTGTGAATTCTTGCATGTATTTAATTACTTATTTGTGAGAAAGTTTTAACACGCTGGTATGGTTTTTCATCGTTGTATTTAAATCACTTTGTCATGAGAAACTAGTAACACACTCAACACATTCGTATGCTTTCCTTCAGTGTGAATCTTCACATGTGTTTTAAAATGTTCTTTACCGGAGAATGTTTTATCACACACAACACAACTGTATGGCTTTTCACCAGTATGAATCCTCATGTGTGCTTTCAAACTTCCCTTCTGTGAGAAACTTCTGTAACACTCGACACATTTAAATGGTTTTTCACCAGTATGAATCCTCATGTGTGATTTTAAACTTCCATTCTGTGAGAAACTTGTGTCACACTCAACACACTTGAATGGTTTTACACCAGTGTGAACCCTCATATGAGTATTTAAATTTTCTTGTCGTGAGAATGTAGAATCACACTCAATACATTTATATGATTTTTCTCCGCTGTGAATATTCATGTGTGTTTTAAGATTATCTTTACGTGAGAAAGTTTTATCACACACAACACAACTATATGGGGTTTCACCATTATGATTCTTCATGTGTGCCGTTAAATGTACTTTGTGTGAGAAACTTGTGTCACACTGAACACATTTGTATGGTTTTTCACCAGTGTGAACCCTCATGTGAGAATTTAAACGTTTTTGTTGTGAGAATGTTGAATCACACTCAATACATTTATATGGTTTCTCACCAGTGTGAATCTTCATGTGATTATTCAAATTAAA
The DNA here is from genome assembly GCA_034510155.1 of Eucriotettix oculatus. Lineage (NCBI taxonomy): Eukaryota > Metazoa > Arthropoda > Insecta > Orthoptera > Tetrigidae > Eucriotettix > Eucriotettix oculatus. Next base: position 7,860,838 of record CM067376.1, on the reverse strand, counting down.
TTTTCGTGTAAAAGTTGTATCGCACTCAACACATTTGTAAGGTTCTTCACCGGTGTGAATCCTGATGTGTGTTGTTAAACTTACTTTATGTGAGAAATTTGTGTCACACTCAATACATTTGTATGGTTTCTCACCAGTGTGAATCCTCATGTGATTATTTAAATTAAATTTTCGTGAGAAACTTGTGTTACACTCAACACATTGGTATGGCATTTCTCTATTATAATTCTTCTTATACAAAATTAGCATTTTAAAATTTATTATATTGCTGCAGTCTATGTTTTTCAACTTCTCAAATATCTTGATGGTGCCTATAACGATGCATACAAATTTTTATGTAAATCAATACTGTATTATATAATTTGAAAATTAAATTTGATTACCTTATACAAATGCATTTTTGAGCTAAAATTTATATTAAATATAGTAATTGTGGTCAATGATTTTCATTCACATGATCTACATTTTATTCTTGTAACTGAATATTACTGTCAAATTTATTTCAAATATAATCTACAACCTATTTAATTTCATTTTCTTTACATACCTTTTCAGTCAAATAACACAAGCAGCTGGTTTTTAAAACAAAAAGGTGATGAAGAGAATGGTAATCAAATTACTAACCTGCAACAAACAAACAGATATAAACCTTTTTCTTGTCATAACTTATTGAGATCCAATATTTTTAAAAAATGTCACAAATTGAGTGTGGCTGGAAGATGACGTACCAAAGATCAATTTTGTATGTTACAACTTCCGTGGCCTTCTATACAGTTTCCAGAAATACATACAATTTATTTAGAGGGCACTTTCAAGGTTTATAATGGCTTGTGATGGTGGTGCATAGAATTGGAGCACCTACGTTAGATAATAGTTAATACTGGTATTGACTTAGTTATATGAGATTCGTCAGCCCTTTAGATTGGGTATCATGCTCCATCAAAAGAAATGGCAATGTGAAACACTCATAGGGGAAACTTGACATCTTGTACGTCATCAGGCCACTTCCTTGCTATTATTAAATAAAACTCTACACATTCTGTGGTGACTGTGATACAGAGCAATCTCTATGAACGTATGGGCAACATACTCGGGCACAATCGAAGCGAACAGTGACGAGGTGTGTTAACAGAGAGGAGAGTGGCTCTAGGGATGATACAGGTTGCTTGAAGTAGCTAATTTCATCCTTTGAGAGGATACGAGTGGAAGCGATTACTAATCGTCAACTCCACAATACCATAATAACAGGAAAGTTCTTCCGAACCATTCTCTATAAAATATGCAATATGTAATTTTTGAATAAGGCATTCAAACATTTGAGAATATATTTTACTTTACAGTAATAAATGCAAGTATAAAATAAACACTCTTTCAACCGTTGCTGAAGTGAATATGATACTTTTATAGACAGATTTACTTTTTGTTTACCAATATTTATGGTTACATTTGTTCAGTCTGGAACATATTTCTTCATGAAGAAACAAACTCTTATCAAGATTGGAAATAAACCTTGCCAAGTAGGGTGATAAGAAAAACACTCTTGTGAAAATTAAATTATGGAAAGAAGATAAAAAACAGTCACCTCAAACAAACAGAATTGGGTAACTTTCTGCCTCAGGAAAGTTGAGCAACCCAAATATAGTGGATGAATTCATAATAATTGCCTAATATTGTGTTTCAGAAATGATGAGCAGAAAAATCATAAAGGGCTATAATTACATCAATTTTAGTAAAGTTAAAATAACTATTCATTAAAAATATTAACAAGTTATACCATGAAAATCAAACAACAATAAGCAATGTAATAATATATATGTATCTGGAGAATGTAGGTTTTCCCGGTGGATGGACTGAAGACGACGACGGGGTTAGCTGTCGATAGGTTATATTTTACAAATGATTTAACCCAGGTGAAATCCTGAGAACTTTTTATAGAGTTAATAATATCAATCAAAAACTTATAATTTATATATGTAATTGGGAACTGTGTCACATTTCCATTATAAATAAAAAATGCAATTATATCTATAGCTAATATATGCACTCCCATACAAGTTCTTCACTTTCATGTGTTGATGGGGAAGCCACTAAGTGTAAGGATTGAAGTCTATAATTTAGCAATTACCGTCTACAGTAATAATAATATAAATAACTTTTCATCGTGTTATTGACAATGTTGAAAATAGAATTTTTATTAAATTAATGCTGTCGCCTTCGTAATAAACAAAAGTAAGCCAATAATATTGTAATTTCTCAACTTACTATTTGCCTTCCTTAATTTCAATTTCACCACCAAATTGCTCGTTTCTGAAATCTTCTCTAATTCGTAATAACTCAAAAAGAAAGAAGATTTCACTCCAGAACATGGAAATCCGGAATTCCAATTTTTTTCCCTCATAATTCTGACGAATGAATACCCCTTTGGAAGATTTTCTATTTCGACCACATCAACCGTGGCGGTATCTTGCGAGGAGAGGATGAACTACTAGCACCAGACTGTGACGTCACAGCGATGGCGGCGGCGTAAACTACCAGCGCCCGACATCTTACGAGGAGAGGCGTAACTACAAAGCGGTCACTGACGGAGAAATTAACACCTGCCAGTAAAATAAAGTAGTCCTTCATTTTTTAATGTTTATTTTACGTTGGGGCACATACAGACAAGAAACTACTATTCATGGAACTAACATGCTGTTGTGGTATTCAGTCTTACGACTGGTCTGATGCAACCCTCCATGACAACATATCATGCGCAAGCCTTTTCATTTCCGTACAACCAACACATCCCTAATCTCCTTAGCGTATTCCATCCTTACCTCCTACTTCTATTCTAAACCCACACACTTCCCTCTAATGATAATTTTACAAGACCCTCGTGTCTTAAAGCGTGGCCTATTAATCTATCCCTTCTCTTGGTCAACGTCCTCCATATTGTTTGCTTTTCCCCTATCGTGTTTACAACTTTCCCCATTTTTTTTATTCTATCCACTCATCTGATTTTCAGCGTTCGCCTATAGCACCACGTTTCGCACCCATACAACGCCGAGCTCCATACGAACATTTTTAGCAATGATTTCCTAATATTCACACTTACATTACCCATAAGTAAATCCTTCTTTTTCGTGAAAGCCGTCCTTGCTATCCTACTCTAGTTATTACGCTTCCCAAGTAGCAGAATTCCTTAACTTCTGGATTATATGTCTGGAATGCCTCGTACTTCACGTAATTTAGGAGGTATATGTACTTGGGTTGAAGACTTTTGGCATAAGGCAAGAGTTGTCTGCTGATCTTATTGGATCAGTTGGCCAACTTCCTCCTAAAACTGGTGGAGATGTGGAGAAGGGAATGCTGCGACTCCACAGCAAACTTGTCTTTCATCATTCGGAAGGGCGTGAGAATAGTACCCAATGCCCGACCTACTTGGTCCAGGTTTTCTAGGGTTTTCCCTGCATCTCTGTAGGTACGGTCCTTAAACTATAGCCTGGGGGAGTTAGTCAACCCTTGCCTCCTTCCACATCCATTTTCACTTCCTTTCCTATGCTATTAAAGGGGAGTTGCCTGTTGACCCAAACAAAAAAATAAATAAGGGGATCATTGGCCATGTCCCATATTAAACAACAACGTCTCCTTAGATGGGCTCTGGATACACAAGGATGAAAGAGCTCCATGATGAAGACAAGTTAAATTAAGTCGCAGATGAAATAAAAAGGATTAACTGTCCTATTTCATAAACAATTAAAGTCAGTAAAGAGACTATTTCATAGTCTAAAAGAACTTGGGAGGACGATACTAACTATAAAAGAAGACAAACCTAAAATGAGTAGTATTTAAATAAAGCAACGGCTTTAATATGATTAAATTATTTATATAACAGATACAGATAAAAATATACTAAGCAGTAAAGCAACACCAGGGTTTCAATAATCTCCCCCATAAAGGTAAAGGAAAAGCAAATTAACAAAACTGCCTGCAAGGGCCAAATAAGCCCAGAGCAGAAAGGAAACTAACAATAAGCCGCCCCAGCAGAAAAGCCAAAAAAATATATTTTTTTGAATATGATACATATAAAACTTTTAAATAAAATAAACCATAAATATAATATTACACACAAAATATAACATTTATATACATTTACTGGAGACAAAATAAGATATAAAATCAGGAGTTCAACCTGCCTTTTTCTTTCTCCATGGCCCATTGAGGGGCCTGGGCCTTCAGAGTCGACTGCAGACTGTCATCTTGCACGACACATTCCGAATTCGGAGTCAACCACGGTCAGCGCATCGATCCTCCAACAGTCTTAATCCCGGTCTTCTCGGCCGTGACGACACAAACATCCAATCCCCTGCCGGGATTCGGACCCGGGACCTCTGGGTCGTGAGTGAGGCAGCAACTAGAGGCTAGCCACTGCACCACGGGAGGTTGGCTCAACCTGACTAATCTATATAAATAAAATGCAACGAACCCGAGGGTTGTATGCTTTGGTGGCTCTTCCCCATAATAACATAGGGAGGGATTGAAAATGATGGGATGTTGGAAAGTAGCCAAGGGTTAATGAAGGACCAGTGATTCAAGAAAATTCTTAGAGAAACCTCCATCAGGCGGGTTGTGGGGACGCAACAATCCCGACTCTGTGCCTCGATCAAATTAGGGAGTCGGCTGCTCGACTTATCCAGTGGGATCAATGAACCTAATGTCCTCAAACTGATCAAAGGCTCAGGAGACAATTTAAAAGTATTGGGAGGAAGAAAACCCAGTAGGAGGTAATCAGCCAATATCGACTTCCTTGTACTACTCCTCTGGGATTCTCTCGCCCTGCAATGTATTCTGTGCCCTCCAGGTTTTATATTCTGGCCCACGTTCTAATACATTACAACCTACAAGGTTTGTCCTTACGTGTTCCTATATCATTCACCTGTCATGATTTTTTTTTTCTCTTTTTGGTAGTAGCGTTCAGCACAGAAAATCTTTCTGTTAATCTTCATGTTCCTTCTTTCCCACCTTTCAAGCCAAAAACTTTTCCACGCCAAAGACATAAAGAACGTGCAACACAATAGATTAAGATATCACGTAGCCTGCCAAACAATATGATTAAATTGCTGTTAGCATGAAATTAATGTTTGTATTTAACAAATATTTTATTCAAATAATGATAATTTTAAATAATTAATAAATTTTTTTTTATAAGTTGCAGTGTGAATGATTGAGGCTTGTTATAATAATAAAGACCAATCAAATTTATTTCCCCCTTGATATATACATTCCTCCATGATAATCAGACCTAACAAGAGATGGTTCAAGGATCTTATTTAAGGTATCAGTAGATTAAGACACTTGTGGTGGTTATGACATCATAAAGTAGTGGGCGTAAAAGGGTAATTTTTGCAAAATGTGACATTCTCACCGATGGTTTAATCACATGTAGACAAAGAGATTACCGTCCTGTAGCAGACTGATGTAAATAAATTCCCTGGCATCGCCAAGCGCGCAGCTCGTATGGAATAAATTACAAAAAATAAAAGCTGGCCAAAATTCATAAATTTATTACAAATTTAAATTTTCTCAAAACAAAACATTTCATCCCTAATCTTAGGGACCACTTCAGTTGTTTATAATTTAAAATTAATTAATTAAATGAAACCTGTCAATGGAAAAATTTTCCAAAATGGGCAAATTGTAGTATTAATAAACTAAAACATACTACTTCATATATTTTCAACAAATGAAAATCTTAAGCCTCCCCAGTCTACATACAGGGTGTTTCAAAATAGAGGCCATAATTTCAGGTATGTATTCCCCATAATAATAAAAAAAAAAGTTCAACGCAGCACATGTCCGGAAATGCTTGGTTTCCAAGTCTTCGTTTTTAAATTTATTGAAGAGAACTTTTATCCAAACATATTAAAATTGGTATGACAAGCAATATAGACTTATATTTTGTACAAATAATTAACATGGATACATGGAGAAACTGTAATGTCCGGTGACATTCAATTTGAAAGAGAGAGAAAAGACTGTTATGCACATGGTTATTATTATTTTTTTTAGTTTCAATGGCGGTGAAATCTGTCACAGAATTTGGGGTAGTTGGGGATATCAGGCAAAAAAAAGAGTGGAAAATATGTGAAAAGAAGGTGAATGAGGTGGCAGCTTACAAGGGGAGAAATTAACGTTAAGTTATACTGGAACGAGTGTGTGAAGGGACGTAGTCTATGGGTAACTTTCCTTCTTTTTAGTCTGCGGTTATGTGCAGAAGGATTGCTGTGGCTATCGAATCATTGGAGTGGTTAATGGAGCTTTTGATTGAGGAGGACATGGATGATTTACTTGTGGTGGAAATCAGGGGAATTTGGATGTCGCGTGAATTACCATGGGAAGTTGGAGACGATTCTAAGGATTCTGCTTTGTTTGGGTTGGATTTTTATTTTGAATCTGAGTTGGCAGTGGAACCCTATGTGGACCTTATGCTGTTAATGGAGATTGGTGCGTTCCCGTTAAGGAGTGTATAGAGTAATTTAATTTTAGTGTTAATTATGGACGAGAGGTGGGGTTTTCAGGGGAGTTTGGAGTCTAGAATTACTCAGAGGTAAGTGCTGGAGTTTTTTTGTTGTTGTTGGGATTTGGGAGCCAAAAATGTAGAATGATTTGAGTGAGAGGATGTCTGGTTTTGAGGGTAAATGGAACTATTACAGATTTGGAGGGGTTCATACTGTCCCGAGTCAGTGATATGTACCATAACATTTTCCTTTCTGCCTTCACCAAATGCGCTCCTTCTTGAAACACATCAGTAAGTCACAGCCCTGCAAACACAATCCCAAAATTATTGTGCATCGTCTCACAACCTGCCACAACTCAATTCTGAAGGGATAACAATAATAATAATCATATTCCGTAGATCCTGTAAAGAAGCTAACCTTCAAGGATGTGGAATAATGGGTCAGGGCTGTGTACATTTATTACATTATTTTATTGTATAAAATAAAATATACTTATAACAAAGTTTTGTATTATAAACTATAATAAATTACTCTTCTCCGATTCTTCTATAAATTCCTTTATTGAATAGGAGTGGAGTGGCTAAGGAAAAATGAGCGTAATTCAGTCTTAAATTTACCTTGATTATCGGGGGACAACTGTTTAATTCTGTCACGTGTTGAAGATGGATAATGATGCACACCTTTCTGTGCAATTGACAATGTTTTACATTTTTTATACAGATTATTTTAGTTCCTTGTATTGAAGGGATGAATATCAGAATTATTCAAAAATAAGCGCCTCCTATTTGTGATTAAAAATAACATCAATGAATAAATGTATTGGCACGTCAAAGTGAAAATACCTAACTTTTTGAACAGATTTCTGCAAGAAGTTCGTGAGGAAACCTGCCTCACATATTGCTCTAATAACACGTTTTTGACTAATAAAAATCTTATCTATGCCCCAAAATATAATACCATATGATAAAATAGAATGAAAAAATATGCAAAGTATACTAATTTTCTTGTTTTTAAATCACTGAAGGTGGACATTGCTCTGACAGCATCACATGTAGCTGTAGCTGAGTTTCTTAAGTAATTGATTAATCTGATCATCAGTCCAATTTAATTTATTATTTACTAAGAGACCTAAGAATTTAACAGAGATGATTCCATATCAGACACCGCAGATAAACACGGCAATGGTTTCAAATTGCCCCACAAGTGGAAATTGATAGGGATGAAATCAGGTGGACGTGGATGCCAAGCAATTACGACGCCTCTACCTATCCACTGATCAGAAAATATTTGATCCAAGTACCAGGGAGCAATACAACCGAATATCACTGTTTTGAAGTAGTTTCAGGCACATGTAATGTATTTTTTTTTATTGTCCACATATGGGAAACACATACCTGAACTTATGTCCTCTATTTTTTAAATAGCCTATATGTGTGTGTCCCTATAATTTTTTTCAAAATGAGAAGAAATGCCTCAATTGAAGCTCAGTCAAGGCCATGAAACTAAATGAATCCAGGAATCAAACTCGGGACCCCCCGCTTTCCGGCCAGAGCTTTAACTGATTGACCTGGTTCAGGTTGACTGCCAGATCCTCCACTCTCGTAAACCTAAGCTAGGCTCACCAACTCATCACATTATTCACACCTCAGCTAGGATTCCATGAAGTACGGATGAGTGGCGAAATCAGATCTGGCAGTTGACCTGAACTAGCTCAGTCAGTTCAGAGCCCCGGGAGGTCGTCCCTGGTCTGGTCGACACTTTTCCAATCTCACCTTCTAAATTTAGTTTCATGGCCTTTGGCCGAACTTCAATTGACGCATTTTTTCTCTCTTCGTTCAATTTACACAATGTCCGTACTTCACTGAATTCTTACTAAGCACGAAGGACGTGATCAACAAATTGTAGGTGTGGAGGAATGTTGCATTGGATCTAGATCAGTCGGTTAAAAGGCCCGCCTGGAAAGCGGGATGTCCCTGGCCCAGTCGACATTATTCCATTTTCATCTTCTATAAATATATATTCTTTTTAAAAAAGAAAAACTATAAATGGAATAATGAAATCCACTTCTGTAACAAATGACGGTGTGCAGATCTACACACAGAACAACAATACATAAAAAGTATATTTAAGTCTGCAATTAAGCTCTACAATAAACTTCCCAATAAAATTAGAAAACCTCAAAGAAGAGCTGTTGTTACACAACCACAACCTTCTGTTTTTGATTTATTATAGTTCATATTATAATAAATTATTATAAATGGTTTGTAATCCCATTACTCATTCCTTTGGTTACTTTTGCTGTCCCGCCATAGAAGTTGAAATTTTTACTGTGTCTTTATTGCCACATTTACTTAAAAGTGAAAATTTGTTGTCTGTTGTGTAAGCAAAATAATTGTTGTATCCTGTACTTTTGTACAAGATTATACATGTAAGATGGAAATGAATTGATAAATATATTATCTTAAACATTTGGCTCTTAGTAAACATATCGTCTCCAGTAACCGCCGTTTTGATTGGAATTAATAGATTCTGAAACTAAATATAATTGGAAATGTCACACATCAAATCAACAATTAAACGCAAAAACTGAAACAAAATCTCAGCAACATTTTTGACTGTATTTTTTAATGAGATATTTGTTTATGTATAGCAATATATTCACATATTCAGCAGGAGATGTTGAGTGTAACTTAGTGTACTTTTTCTCCATGATCCGAGGTGTAATGAGCTCCTTCCAATATTGCCTTGTGTTTGAAAACAATAGTTAGGTTATTGTGAATCAACAGCTGTCTACCAACTTATAGAATCAGCATCTTAAAATAACTGTTGTTGTTATTCCTTCTACTCAGAGTTCAAATGTATTTTTTCTTATCAAATTTAGTACCGTATGTTGAGCAAATCAGTACAGTACAAAATAATACTTGGTTTTGGTCACTCCAACAGAGTGAGGCAATATATACGTGAATGTTAAATGAAACATTTGAATTAAATACTATGGAGCGTAGTCCTTAAACATTAAAGCTTAATGAACTAGAAAGCTATATATTTTTTAAAAAAATGGAAACCTATTTTAATCTGCTTATATAACAAAATTTTCTCAATTATAAAATTGTGTAACAACTGAAATGAATACAAAGTTAAAGCACTAAATACCTTCTGAATATGATAATTAGATACAAATAAAATTTGCCTGAAAATGATGACTGTAAATGTAGGGCACCAAATTACCCAGAAATTCATTTAGAAAGATAATGCTCGTGCTTTATTTAATTTCTTCTCTACATGTCATGATTTAAATGTATTTAATACATGTAAGGATATTTAGATGGTGAGCGAATTTCAATAAAGAGGGATTGTGAGCTAAAACAGAAGCACTTTTTTGAAAATTTTTTATCCATTTGTATTTGAGGACACAGTTACCTTTTCCTGATGCGCTGCCTCGACAATCTGCACGATTCTGTAGCTACTTTGTTTTGGTCAATTGCAGATAAAACGCCGCCATCCATTCAGTCAAAGCAAAGTGAATTTATCACTGTGGCTGGCTTCGGATCAAGAATTCCGCAGTGTACAATAACTACTAGAGGTATTCATTTCTCCATCTCTTTGATCTGAATTTATCTTTTCAATATCTCACGCATGTTCAAATTCCTGACAACAGCTGGCAATTACGAAGAACGGTGCCATAAAAATAAATCCTTCAACACCCAGAAAGGGTGTTATACAGAATGATGAGTTTGCAATGGTAAAAGATCTGTTTACATTCCTTAACTCGACAATTCATACTAGATTTGATTCTAAACCTCAAGAAACAAATCATGATATGGTTTTAGCTAGTGTAAATGGCCGCCATGCTGCATTTTATATAGGACGTCATTTCTAAGATTGAAGGAATATGCTATTTATTTTGAAAAGTTTGTGATTAGGTGTAACGAGCCTGTAACACAGTATATGCGGCAATGACTGTGGAAGAGTGGTAACCTTACAGATATTAATTATGATGTAATGAAGATTGTATGTTGTCATATCAAAATGGGGTAATTTGGTTTGAGGAATTAAATAAGAATGAATTTATAACCAGGTTGCTCATATGACAATAGTGAATCCGGAGAAATATCTTGGGGGGGAACAGTTTTGTAAAATTATAATTGACTGGTTAAATATGTAAGTAATCCAACCATCTCTGTCATTTTACATTACACATTCAATAGATAATAATGACAATTAGTACTACATAAATAGAATGAACATAGCATACACAATTCCCAACAATTATCTGAAAATATAACTTTCTATTGGGTAAGACATTTCACAGCTGTATAATTTATCAATTTAATGGATTGAGAACCAAAAGGTTGTCCACGTAGCTATAACGTGGGGACCGACATATTATGGTATTGCTCAGCACATTTTTAATCAATTTGTCTTCGATAAATAAATTGATTGAAATAATTACCTTAATACTTCCATTTTCAGTTATTCGTCATGAAAGTTTGTAGTTTTCTTTTAATAATATCAAAAATACAATAATATTTGAAAAATTACATTGCTTTCCTTGGACGTGTTCTCCCGTTTACCCCACCTGGATGAGACGCTGCATATAATCACCAAGTCACAGTCGTCATCTTCAGTCTTCAAGGAGATGGTGGCGCCGTTTTATTGAAACATCACTGATTATTTTGTGCAGAACCAGGTTAGAAACCCAAGAGACACTCATTCACGTAATTTACTGGAGAGAGACCTTGAACCTTGAGAATGTGGTTTCCCAACTCCCTGCAAGCAATGCAGTCTTATTTGGCACTTTGTCAATTACGGACCATCTCGGACAGTGAAGTTCAGGCGAAGGTCTGTGTCGTGCTGTAACACCGAGTGTGTGTGTTGTCTAATAATAGTATATAGTATGTGAATGACAGTCTTTCATTGAACGCATCCCATCAAATAAAAGGCAATCCAAATGCAACGTTAGTTGGTGATCGTGATGAAAATATTTGTAAGGGTTGGCAGACTAAAATTGAAAGCACACAAATTAGTTATGGGTTAACCTGACAAGGACACCAAAATAAATACAGGTACCTCTATTCAACGGTTCACAGGTCGACTGCAACCACACTGTTTCACCTGTTTGATCCCAATCTGAAACCTACTAACCGTTTCTTGGGCAGATTAAAAGCTTTTTTCTTTTTGCATAAATAGTGTCACAGACTGTCAAAATGTCAATTATTGCATTTTGAACAATTTTGTGTTTTAAAAATTAATCTAGCACATATAAGTCTGCAATAGTACTTTGGACAAGTGTTCTAAATTATTGTTAACTTATTACGTACAATCATTAGTGAAACTTTTCAATTTCATTCAGTAATGCAATTGGAAGGTGAAGTTTTAATGGATATTAAATGTCTATAAATTAATTGTCAATTAAGTGTTTATCTACAATATACTGTAAAATTATATTTTGGGTTTCTCGAATTTATAAAATCAGAATGACTTGTAAAATTTAATTTTATCAAAGAAGTTATTATTTATATTTAAAACAGCACGAGACTATCAACAGGGTTTAATAGCGGCCGTGTAGCAGAGAAAAGGTCCAGACGCTTAAATACGTACAGTTTCCCTTTAATCTTTCTCTCGTCTGCGACGGTGGAGCAAGCAGGTTCGACCCTCGGAACTCGTAGGTCGTGATGATCTGCCACGATCCCTGTTTGAGGACGCCCTTCCTCGTACTCGCACCTTTGCGTGGCAAGCGACTGATCGTAGACCAACTTCCTGGTTGATCCTTCCTCTACCTCAGATCATCACACACACTCCTCTTTTTGTCTCAATTTCCCCTGGAGTCGCTTCTAAGACCCTCCATTTGGTATGCCACGTGATCATGACATCCAATTGCATGTCGGAACATTTGCCGCCATTTTCAGGGTTCCTAGAAGCTTCTGCAGACCGATGGCTTTCCCTGCAGACTCAGGTCATCTCACTAATCCTCCCGGGGTGAAAAACATCATGATTTTTGTTGGAATACAGCCGCAGCCCTAAGGACTCTCGCTTGATTGACCGCCACAACGAAAATTACGCTCATTACAATGCATTGCATGGTATAAAAAACATTGGAAGACAATGTAAAAGCTTGTCAAATAGTATTAGATGTGGATGCAGTTTTTATTGTTTCTACTTATCAGGAAACATTGTGTATACATAAAAAAGAAAATTAGTAAATTTATTGTTTCAGCAAATAAATTGCCAACTCAGTCAGCCAATTTATGCAATATAAATGAAATCAGCATAAGAGAAACATATTTATCTCCAAGTAATCGTCAATATGCCATTAAACACAACCCTCAAGTATGTCCAACTTTTAACTGGTCATGTGGCAATATTGTGCTCACATCACGGTTTTGTTGAGCGAGTCAATTATTTCATTGAACAGAAGTGTTCAATACAAATGGACCGAGTTTTGAAGCTTCTCTTTGATACTGTTTCCATTTTTTTAATTATACCTTTTAATATCTATAAGCATAATTAGTCTAATGTGGTTTCGTCTAAGTTTCATGGTATAATTATCATCAGGTAAATGAATTGTATGTCCAAGAAAATCCCAAAAATAGTGTTTTTTTCAAAATTACTGCGGGTAATAGTTTTAACTAACAGTATTACTCCATTTTTGGGCAGAAACTGGTTAAAATGATTGTAAAAATAATTTTCAAAACCTCAGTTCTGCAAGTAACGTTAAAGCAAACAATTTGTATAGACCGTCTTCAACACAAGGCCATTTGCATAAGTCTGGTAATAATTCGACCATATCGAATTTATTTTTAAGTAGATGTTAATTTAAAACCTATTTTTCATAATATGTATGTATACTGTCCTATTTGTCTTGTACAATAAAGTGCAAAATGAATTACAAAAGTTAGACTCTTGTGGTATATATTTTTTGAAGTCAGGTACAGTATATAGTCTGAGTGTGCAATAGTTTTCCATTGCATGCAACCCACTACTATCTTGCCACATGAATAGATCAGAGAAGAAAGAAAGTTTCAACTTCAAGGCACTGTGGTACAAACTACTTCCACTAGTATCCTCCTTACCATTATTCAATTTCTTCAGGTATTCCATTATTTGAGTAAAAGATGGACGAGATGTGAATCAGAGAGAAGGGTATCAGAGACGTCAACTCTCATACTTCCTCCTAGGGTGAACCCTTCCTTGCTTCTTCACCTGGGTGCTATATGCGCAGATATCTTTCAGTCTAGAACTAGGCCAAATTTAGTAAATCTATGTCTTCATGATTATACGGACACTCGTATTGCACATCTGGCAGCGGCGGCTCGTGAGTATTTAAACTTATGCGTTACATCACCCCAAGAAACAATTTTTATGAGGGCAATTCCCCTTACATAAGATAATAGTAATACTACAACAGCTACAGTATTGATTTTTTTTTTGTTAACAGGCTACATGAGGGTGATCCTGAAACAGGCAACTCCCCTTTAATAGCATAGGAAGGGAATTGAAAAGGGGGGCTGTGGAAGGTAGAGCAAGGTAGCCAAGGGTTAACTAGGGCCCCCGGGCTATGTTTTAAGGATCCTACCCGGTGTTTCACCTAAAGAGATGCAGGGAAAACCCTAGAAAACCTGCATCAGGTAGGTCGGGCATTGGGTACTATTCTCACGCCCTTCCGAATAACGGGAGACGAGTCTGCCGTGGGGTCGCAGCATTCCCTTCTCCGTGTCTCCTACCTCCTAAAATAGGTGAAGGTGTCTCGGCATATGAGAACTTTGATAAAAAGTACCCAGAGAGAGTGCAGGAGGCATCCCCGACATGATCAGGTGAGCCCCGCAGTCACTCTGGGTTGAAGCGCCTGCGAGAAAACTCCTGCAGCACCTGATCACAGTATTGATAATACTCCACAATCTGTAATATGCTGCATTTCTAATTTCATCTGCGAGACATCCAACATAAATGAATTTTTAAAGTTTACAAATATAAAATCAAATTAGTTTAAATTATTAACACAAAAGTACTTCTAGTTCTTACATATTTTAAATAAAGAATGTTAATTTTAGGAAGAAGCTGCATATAATAGGAATATTTTATGCAGGATTGCGTAGTAATTTTCTCAGAATTATGAAAGCCTTCGAAATGCCGCACGTCAAATGCTTTTTATTTTAAACAAACCACAAGTCCATAATTTTTCAAATTTTTTTAAAACTTATGAGGCCATTGCTGTGCTTTTTGTAGGTCATATAATTGTTAAATCTGGAAGGAACGGGGAGGTGGGGGGGTGGATGGAAATACTGCACATTTCTCATTCCAGACATCCTGTCATACTATAAAGACTGTAGCACCGATGTAGGAGTGAGTGTGCTGGAAGGCAGGCAGTTTAAAGTCTCCGAAATTGAAGCATAAATTCACACTCTTGAAATTGCAAAACAAATAATTCCTCCTAAGTTAATTCATGTGCTGTAGCACATGAGCCCACATGCGCAACCCGCCACTGGCATCTGATCCCTTACCCTGATAACGAACAGTTTCCTTGCCTTTTGAAACATTGAAGTAATTTCTTTTTTTTCCTCTGCTTTCCTGCTAGACATTTCACTAAGCTACTCTCACAGGGATAAACCTAACCTGTTTGTTTGGTTTCCTCTCTGGTTTGCTTCTTATCTATATTTCTCTTTTTCTTATGCAGACAACAGAATAGCAGAAGAAACTGAATAATGATATTAACTCACCATTTTCAACAACCCTCCTTGTAATAGGAGCCACGAAAAACCTCAATTTTAGTACTTTTCATGTCAAGTCAGCTTTAATGTGCGGCAATGTTTATTAAAACTTTCTGAGGGAGATAACCACCCAAGAAATTTTTGCCTTCTGAAGAAGCTCTTAGACAAGTGCCACCTTCAATAGAATAATAAAATAGGTGTATTTCTGAAATAATAAGGTCTAGTCCAACAAAAATCAAACAAGTGTGTTTTCAGTAATACTAAATCAAATATGACGGACTCGTAATAGGAGAAGATGAATAAATTACTTAAGATGAAAGAAAACTTCAAAGTGCGTGAAACAGAAAATCAAGAGAGTTAAGTTGGAATGGAAATAATATAAGATAATGGTAGATTTTCTCTCAAGCAAAGCAATAAAAGAAGATTACTAAAGTCATTCAGAGGTTTGAAATAATAAAAACCAAACCAAAAGCAAACTCTATTTCTAATGAAAACACTACACAAGCAGAGGAAGAAGAGCTTCCCTAAAAAGGAGCTAGAAAGTCTGTTGGACGTCATACAAAACCCGCCCACATCTAAGCCCTGCAGCTAAATTTTAAGGCAGACACTCCACCGCAAGATATCACTAACATAAATAGCATTCTCAGTTATGTCAAGGGGACAACAAATTGGGGGAATAGATTATAATGATGAAGGAAAAGATCTTCTGGACTTACAAGCACACAGTGACTCCAATCAATCAGTGAAAAAAAAACCTGCAAAATAACCAATTGATGCTTAAAGATGTATGGTAATAGTCCCACAGCCATTCACTGAAGCAGAAAATATAACTACAGCAACATGTGCCACACAAATTAAATTCATCAAGACTTAATTGCTAATCAATGCTCTACATGGATAACCCAAGGGCCACAGAAATGGTCAAATCGTGGCAACTCTCAAACAACAGCCACCATATTGTTATTAAACACCGCTTCATGACGAGTTAATTAAGGGTTTGTTCAACATCGCAGTACTGCAACGAACGATATTAGACTGACGGCAGTAACATATCAGAGGTTCAATTCTCAAGATTGACGTCTCCATACAACATAACATCTGCCAGTGAAGCAATGAGTCAGAAGATTTTACAGTATAAAGCTAGGTTTACACGGGCAGTGATGTTCGTCGAAGTTGGGTTGACTGTGCTCTGCCTACCGTTTACATATTGGGCAGATAACTGCCCACTTCTTCGCTGACAATTCTGTGCAAGTGCTGCCCTCACTACAAAACGGGCAGAGAACTCTGATGCATGTTTACACTTCTCTGCTATTTTTGGCAACTACGATCGGTTGGAGTGTTGTTGCATAGTATCGATATATTGTTTATATAAGTTGATTATTTCCCTCCTTTGTGGATACACTTATAAGCATGTCTGTTTTATAAACAGAAAGTTGCTGCATTGCTTGTACTTTTTATGATGGAAGACGATAATCAAAAAAGAATCAAACGAAAACGTGGAGTGTGGGTTGCTAAAAGGGGCACTCATAGGTTCTTGAATAATTTGATGGAAGAGTTGAGGCAAGCTGATGCCTCAACTTATAAAAATTTTCTTAGAATGTCAAAAGAAAACTTTAATAAATTATTGGAAAAGGTGGCACCACTAATTAAGAAAACAGACACACTAATGAGGTCATCAATACCACCAGAAGATACTTTCTATCTCTCTTTCCTTTCCCTATTATATATATACACCATGTGATCAAAAGTATCCAGACACCTGGCTGAAAATGACTTAAAAGTTATTTAGAAGACATTCATTTGATGTATGATTAGTTTATTGAGTCTTTACTCAACAAACATTACTCAGACAAATTTTAATATGAAGACAGTAACAAAATTTTTAAAAATGTGGTTGGACATGTTTAACAAAGGTCGCAATCTAATAATACATAATATCCCAAGCGTTTTCTTGTCGTTGGACGCCGAGAAATCTGGCACTCCAAGGATGTAGATTTCTGAAACAAGTAGAATAAAAATTAACAATTGTATAATTGTTTTGCAATATGGTTAAGTATTAACATAAATAATATCTTATGTGGAAATAATTAAGAGAAATAAGGCATTTAAAAACATATCAACTCGAGTTTAGCATCTTACTCTGAAGGCCAGTATTAATTTAACACTAGTTGAACTAAAAATCTCACTTTCTGTAAAATGAGAACAGATTAATATCTCTGTCTTTGTACAACTTAAATTAAATTAGGTTCACTCTCCAACCTGTCATCAGAGTTGTTCTCACATTCTCCAATAACTGGCTGATCTTTTACAGCACGTACCCCCATTCTTCAAAAGCATCAATATTCCTATCCCTACAAGATTTTAAAAACATATTTCACCAGGTTCCTGGCTGTTTTTCTTGCTCCCACATGGAGTTGCAATTGCCTTAGCGGATCAGCTCGTACATTCTATTGAATTAGTATGGGCCCCAGTCTCTGGGTCCTCAGAAGTGACTGTGATTTATCTGAAATAATGTGTAGTTTGAAAATAGTATCTAAAAGACATTTCTTTACAAAATCATTTATAACTACAGTATCTTACTTTTAGGTGCTCATCTTTGGGGCAATCCTAGGCATGCCAGCAGTAACCTCGTAAACACACGTCTGAAACTTTCAAGAACTTCACTTAAAAATGATGTTGGAAGGTGACAGCATAGGCCTTATACACTAAAAGTACCGGAATTAATCATTTTCTGTTTGTGCTAGGAAAGGTGTAACAAATGAGGAGGAAGGCTTTGTGAAATTCTCTCAAAATAGTCAAACTCAGTATTATGCTACACTATAGATACAAAAAATGAAATCTATTGTTTAGTAATATTACTTCATATTATTACTAGATTAATTAAGCGCCTATACTTTGAAGCTGGTTTTCAGTGTTTAATTGACTAGGTGTTTATTACTTGTTGTTTTATTCCCCTTATATGTGTCAATTACTGAAGAAAACAAAATGAATTATTTTTCATTTCGTGTGATTTTAGTACGTTTATAGCTCTATATCATTTTTTCGCGTAGTTTTTTTGCCAGTTAAGTTTGTGTCTGGAAGGTGGACAAAAATTATATTTGGAAAGTTAACCTAAAAATTTATAGGTGAGTAAATGCTACTTATCAACTCTATCCCGTATGTTTTCTGAACCAAAGTACTTTCCACTGTTCACAACAACGATCCACTTACTCCAATCACACATTAAACCAAACTCCACGCGTATTAAAATTTCAAAATACAAAGTGTTTATTGTTTACCATCGCGCAATCGATAGTCAGGCCTTCCCCACTGTTCACAATCGATAATTGACAACCGTAACTGCCACTGACTGGCCTCCCATGAGGGCAGCGTCTAGGTCGGTGGAGGGGGAACGTCAGTCATGACTGACATGCTGTTGACACGCTCCAAGAAAAGTGAGGCAGTGCTCTCGTGTCAGCGACGGACTGGCAGTTGTCAGCGCAGCACTGACGTATGTTGACACGGCACTGACATCACTGCCCTTCGTTTTCTGGCAGTCATCACTGCCCGTGTAAACCTAGCCTAAGTATAAAATCATATTCCATAGATCCTCCTATAGAGAAGCACAAGCTTCAAGGATGTGGAACGAGTCAGAGATTTTACATAGGTTGCTTTATTAATATTAGAATATATTGTAACTATTGATTACTTTTAACTTATAATAAGATTTTCTTAAGTTCTATACAGAAGACATACAATTTGTACCTTATATATAAAATTGATAAATATTTTTACATCCTATACTAAAAACTTAGTGTTCTAATAATGTTCTTACATAATTATAAATATCTACCCTATGATACAATCAGCTTCATAAATTCTTCAACGGAGTAGAAGGAGTGAGTGGCCTTAGTAATAACTTAGTTAGTTAGTTCATATTTGAACTTGTTTGGATTTATTTTTAATTGTTTACATAAGCTTATTACATTATTAATAGGATATTGTTATATATAATAACACATTTACTTACCGTAATGTAATCTACAACATCCCAAGGTAAAAAGTAGCTAGTTGATTTTTAAGTTTATTTAGTTTACTTTTCAGCTTTTCAACGCGTTGCGGAAGTAACAATGTCAAGGAAGAATCATCATGAGTATTTGAAGTAATACTCAAATAACATTCCATATTTCGTATTCCTTTTAAATATTCCTTTCTGGGAGTGAAAACAATACGAAGACCAATAATTACTCTTTGTTTAAAATAAGCAAACGTGCTTCAATATATTATTCAAAATATTGTAATGAATGAGACATTGAATGTTTTTCAATATGCATTAATAATTATTCTCTCAGGTGATTGTGCCGACTCTTTTTTTACACCCCGCACTTTTATTTATAAATATATTACAAAATATAATAATTCCGAATGAACGCTTCAAAGACGATGCATTAATATCTTCAGCGAAGGATTTTAACGGTTCTTATGGATGGGGGAGGGGGAGGGGATATGTAAGATACTCTTTGAGCTGAGGTACAAAGTGAACGAAGTGCAGTAGTGAGAATATCATCACTTTAAACTATATTACCGTAATAGTAAGTCAGAATTAACATTTCATGTAGTAAATTTATGTTAAATATCATACACGAAATACAGTAATGCATATGGTAGAAATTCAACAACACACGTCGTAAAGGGGCGAATGTTTTTATCTTTTGTTGTTGTTTCTTTTATATATATATTTTCTTAAAACATTAAAGTTCTAATATAATCTGGAATCAAGTATCATTAGGAAGGACGATAGCTAAGTATCGTAAATCGAGTACGTGAGAAAATTAAGTATTCGTATTGAAATTAATTGTTAACGTGAAAGTATTTGAATACCCTGCATCACGTTCATTGAAACAATACGATGTTTGGATACCGAAAGTATGTTTAACTTAAAAAAAAAATACAAATTAATTAATTAATTTATTTTTTGACGGTATGTAATATGAAACTGGACCAGCCAAGTGCATGCTAGAGCTTTGTTGTCTGACTGGATATATGCACATTGCATTAAATGCAACCTTACTGTATTTGTGGAAACTGCTACACTGTAATACTTTTCCGTTACCATCTGCATGCTGGTAAAGTGAGTGTTTATTCAATTTTAAGTGTACTATTATCAAAAGAAATATAGAAAATTCCATGTGATTAAAGCTGAACATAAGTTGAGAACATGCTACGAGGTTGTATTATTAATGTAATAAGATCATTAACGTAACATATTAACTGTAAAGAAATAAATATGTTTTGTTGCAAAAGAATAATAATACATTTAAATTCAGAAGTTTTATATACTGCCATAACTGCTATATTACTATGTTTTAAACTTAACATTATATTTCATACGTCACGTAATTTGACTTGTTCAAGATGTTTGATGGAAAAATTCGCGTCTTCTAGTTTGGGTTGGGTCTTATGCCAGACTAATAAACTTGTGCATGCCGTACAGAATAGTTCACTCTAAAGGATTTACTATGGGCATTTGAGGTTTTCTTATTTTGCAATATGTGTTATTGGTCAAATGTAAAATTGGTAATATTTGTGCTTATTTTACTTCCATGACAGCAAAGAGAAATATTGTCAAGGATAATAATTGCAATATAATGTTGTAAGTTAGTTCATGTTAATGATGATCATATCGTTTCAATAACTTGATAGATAATTGCAGCAACCACGTATTGTGTGTTTCAGTGAATAAAAAGTATATTTATTGAGTTAATTATGGGTGTAAATACAAAAACTTTAATTGCCTATCAATGTCTAGTACTTCCGGACCATATAAATCAACAAGACGTGTTTAAGGAACTTAAATAATTATCTGTTATTGGTTTACTACACTTTGGTTGCATATTTTCATAGGAAATTAGGATTCAAGTTTATGTGAATTGTGTTGTTGAAATTTGACATCATATGGACCTCAATGGGAGCTAATATTTGGAAAGAGAGAGACATTCACGGAGAACTGTATTTTTCGTAATAGCCAAGCGGGTTTCTTTGCCAGCTGAGCAATGATCACTGCACTTAAGGTCCAACTATTTATATATAGTTGCAGGGCATCGGTATGCACAACACATTCAATATCTGGAACTTAAAGGAGCAATAATCAAAACTATTTTCTTTGAACATTATGGGATGTGATGAAGACAAGTATAAGTTCACATCCAGTTTTTAGAATGTTACAACTGGGAGAATTGGAAGATAGATATTCAGCTCCTCCTTAAAGAGTTTAATCTTTGGGACTTCACTGATGGCACTGAATCTGGTGCACCTTTGGAAGAGACATCAACTGCTGAACAGGTAGAAGAGTAGACGAAGAGCTATAAAAAATCATGGGTGATTCTTATCCAGCGAATCTTAAGCGAGCATCGCAAGGCAGTGGTGAAGCACATGACTACAAAAGAAATTTGGACGCGCCTTAAAACCATTTTTAGCAAATATTCCATTCCCGTTGTGCTTGACTGAAGGACTGATTTATTCAACAAAAGGAAGGTGAAAGTATGGCAGCGTTCGTGAACTGCGTGCATACGCTACCACCTGAAGTCCAAACGTGGAAGATGACATCTGACGAAGAGATGGCGTTGATGATTGTTTTGGGCCTGGTTATGATTCTCTCAAGTAGATCATTAACCAGTGGCCAACTTCTCATAGAGTCAAAGAAGCACTGCTCACGAAAGACGTTCAACATCAAAATAAGTTGAAATATAACAAGCATTTGCGATTGCCAAATAAGACAAGAAAAAGAAGACCAAGAGAAGCATCAGCTCACAGGAAAATGTCAATTTCTATAATACCTGCAAGAGGGACATTTTGCAAGACAATTCAAGAATCCTCATGTTGTGAAGTGATGATGGCCAGATCTAACCCAAAGAGCTGGAAATGAACAACACAGAATCATCTTTCCAAAGAGTCAAAACTGCACTGGTCACTAAAGTTAATAAAAAGAATGCGTAGTATCTAGACATGGCAGCAACAGACCACATGTGCAGTGACAAATCAATACTTGTGAACTACCAGTCAGTCGAGCCAACACCAATTGACTGTCTACTTGGACGCTTATGTAGACGGGTGGGAAGAAAGCATTTGTCTCGAAAAGGTCTGCTACGTTAAAGGGTTTAGAAGGAACTTGATCTCAGTTTCAAGAATAGATCATAAAGATTTCCACATACACATCTACAAAGGAATTATGTGAGTCGACAAGCAAAATTCATCCAAGTTAGGCTTACATGTGAAGCTGTTTGAAAAATATACTTAACAAATTTCTTGGTTATATCATGACAGTAAAAGAAACATTGTGAAAATGATTCACCGTGGAAAGTAAAATCAGATGTCTCGCATAGGAGATACGCTCACATGAATACAACCAATTGGGGTGGGGGCGGAGGGGCAGTGCTTTTTAAAAATTCATAAACTGCCGTTATTTCCTTAATTAATAGTAGGAGTATTTTTTAATCTCGAGATAGTGGGAGTATATTCGAGGTTCATATTGTGACGTTTTTGATGCCAGTTGAATCATCATGTGTTGAACAAGAAATAAATATTGTACCGGGGTAATGTAAATAAGTAAGTACCCATGCAACACCGGGTCCCCAGCTACTCAACAATAAAAAGGTCAACGGCACTGACATGGAGAAGGTAGTCGAGAAGTTAAGCCATGTGCGATGGCCAAGTCAGCACAAGCCAGTTTCGCAAGAGGTAATGAACGTATGTCATCAAAACCACTCAAGTTACTCCACATGGACTTACATAGGCTATATGAACCTTCATTAGCCAGATCTAGATACCTGTTTTGCCTGGTAGATGACTGCACCAGATATTCATGGGAGTTTCCTCTCAAAATGAAGGCACAGACATTTGAAAACTTCAAGAAGTTTCAAATATGAATTGAACAAACCGCTGGGTACAAGATCCAGACTGGTCATGGTGGAGAATTTTGTTCAAAAGAATGTGAGGAATTCTGTGATGGATTAGGGATTGTCATTCAATGCACGAATCCTTACAGCCCTGAAATGGACGGTGTTCCCAAATGTGTTAATCGGACCATACACGGTGGAATGAAAGCAATATTACAAGATACAGCGCTCTGGGTGGAATTGACATTGATACCCATCTATGCAGAAAATAGGTTTATGCACTCACAAATCAAGAATGAAGTCGCATACGTCCTATTCTGGAAAAGACAACTGCAAGTTAAACACATGTGTATTCCAGGATCTGTCACATACCTAAGCAGAATAGAATAGAAATGACACTGAAAAAACATACATGGAAGGGCATGACGGTTGGATATGCTATATTTACAAGGGTATACCACATTTACAATCCAGAGAAAAGCAATGTCATTGAAACTAGGCATGTACGGATCAATGAGAAACTAACATGGAAAATTGTTTTGATGGTGATGGAGAAGAACTCGTATCACGTGACAAGTTACAGCCCGATAGGGACATAGTCAACTGCAGTTGACGACTACGACGGTGACAACAATCGATCACCCCCACAACCACCGTGGACAGTTCAGCATATTAAACAACCTGCATCAAGGGACCTACATGGGAGGAAGACTGGAGCTACGAAAGACCCTGCTTGCCGGGCGATACACCATTCCAGGTTTGCCAGGATGGGTCCGAGAGGTTGTCATTCGTCAGAGTGGATGTACTGAATGGTCGTGGCCCACTCAGATGTCATCCACAAATCGAGCAACATTGCATTGATAATAACATAGCTTATGACAAGTTGAAATTGATGCATGAGGCTGTTGTGGAACCAGAAGAAATTTTGTAAGATCGAGACAGCGACATTGAAATTTTTGAGCCTCACAAGCTGGACTATGTAGGTGTGGGTTCCTAGTTCTAATTGTGCTTGACTATCATCTCCGATTCCTCAACCTGTTCGCATTTACTCAGCTGATTGTATTACGAGGATGGTTAATGTGCAAATTGATGTCAAGTGTGCAGATTTGTATGGAGATTGGGACATTCCCGTACACATGAAGATTCTATTGAGTGTCTCACATGGCAAGAACAAAACATGGCTTTTGACTAAAGCACTTAATAGACTACACCAATCTGGAAGGATATGGTATGGCACTCAAAACAAAGCCCTAAGGAAATTGGATTCATGAAGCTTCTATGATGTAACTGTGCATACAGTTTCAACAAGGACGCGACTACTTGTCTATCTGGATGACTGTGTGTTCGATAGTTGGACTTTAACTGCAGTGATCATTGCTCGACTAGCAATAAAACACTGCTTGTCTATCACAAAAATACATTTCACCATGAATGTGTGTTGCTTTGCACATATTTGTACCAATTGAGGTCCGTATGGTGTCTCTCTGAAAAACACCAATCATGTAAACTTGAATCTTAATTTTTCTATAAAAATATGGAATCTACATGTAAACCAATAACAGATAATTAAGTTCCTTAATCACAGGTCTTATTGGCTTATATTGTGTGCAAATACTAGGCATTATTAACTCAATAAATATACTTTTTATTCACTAAAACACAAATACAATATGTGGCCACAATCATCCGTCAATATATTGAAACGATGTGAACTAAACAACATTACAATACAATTATCATCCATGACATAATATTTCTCTCTGCTACTATCATGGAAATAAAATAAACACAGACATTACTAATCATATTTGGCTAGCAAAAGAAATCTCATGTCACTAAATAAGAAAATCTCAAATACACACAGTAAATCCTTTTTGAGTGAAATACTTGTTATGACGTGTGCAGCTTCTTGGTGGCAGTTTATTACTCTTACATATGACCCGACCCAAATTGTAAGTCACGAATTCTACATACAAATGTTTTGAACAAGACAAATCACTTCATGAATGAAATATAATGTGAAATTTACAACATATTATATTACAAATGTCCCCTAAACATCATATTCTGAACTATTTGTGAACAATTAAAAAAATGTTTGAACATAATGCACACAAATGACTTCCTCCTAACCACTTAGAAAATTGTCTGTGGTATTCCAATTTGTCGGAATCTTTGTGAGTGAAGAACCTAGCCTCAAAATATTGACGTGCAATGTAATACTTCACTCAGACGTGCTGAGTTTTTCACATCATATGTCACCAACTATATTTAATTCATGAAGTGGTTTGTTATTTGCTAGAAAGATAGAAGAAAATCAAGTTGAAATATCACAGACACTGATAAAGAAAGTGGAAGAACGCAAGGAATTAATGTTCATGAAGTGTGGCAAAGAGATACGTGAATGACAGAGTAAGAAGTACTGTAATATGACAGCATAGGTCCAGGACGTAGGGGAGTTGCAACACCATATTGGAAATAATGATTTAAAGCAATTACAGATAACCTAAAGGATTTAGAAGAGTTAAAAAGTAGCATTATACAGAGATCCTGGAACTATGGAATGAAATATTGATGAAGGAGGCTTATACATAACCTGTACAGAAGACAGGCAGCAATAATTAGATTAGATGATCAAGAAAAGAAATCTGTAATTAAAGGAGTAAGACAAGGATGCAGTCTGTCGCCCATCCTGATTAACTTATACATATAACAGGCGATGAAGAAGGTTAAAACGGAATATGGAAAAGGAATCATACTGCAAGGAAAAGAAATAAAAAACTTACGCTTTGCCGACAATATTGTAGTATCAGGGGAGTCAGAAAACGACTTGGAAACCACAGAATAGGGGAATAGTGAACAATATGGATGATGTTAACAAAGAGAAGGGATAGATTAATAGGCCATGTTTTAAAAAACAAAGGTCTTGTAAAATTAGTATTAGAGGGAAGTGTGTAGGGTAAGAACAGAAGAGTGAGACCAAGGATGTAATATGCTAATCTGATTAGCGAGGATGTGAGATGTGCTAGTTATGCTGAAATGAAAAGGCTTACTCAAGATAGGTTAGCACAAACAATGAAAGATGAGATCATTAGAGGATTTTATATACATGGTTTTTATGTATATTGTTTCAGAAGAGTTTATGAGGACAATAAACTATTTGTATCATCCCTTACCTCCTTGGAATTTTATGATAGTGAAAATAGATACCGAAGCCAAGCTGATAAAAGTGATCAATTTCTGTGAGGCAATTGAGAAATATAAGACAGCATCTCGGGAAGATAATGATAAAAGGTTACAAGAAGCAAGTCAAACACAAGAAAATACAATGAAGCTCAGGGAAGCAGGATGACCATCCACGATGGAAACAACATGAGAATAGTACAGTAGAACCCCTCTCGTTCACCCTCCAGGTAATCCGACCACGTCGAGGTCGCAAAGTCGTCTCAAGATTCACTTCCTTTCTGGCGCCGTGCGGTACTACGATTGTTAAACTCAACAATATTTATGACCCTCTGCTTCTGTTGCGATTTGACGTTATACTGCATTGTCGCAGTGCATATCATTCATTTGTTACTATTCTGTGGCAGTGAACGTATGTCTTATTCGTGTTCGTTAGTACAGTACTGTACAATATTTGTTTCCAGTTATGTGTGTGTATGTTTTCAGCATGTCAGAAGCAAAATGTAAACATGTTACTCTTTCGTTAAGTGAAAAAATATCAGTGCTACAAAGACTGGACAAAGGTGAATCACACCAAAAATTTCCAAGGACGTGAATTTAGGCATTACAACAATTGAAGATTGGAGAAGAAATCGGAAAGCCATTGAATCAAATACAACAACGATACAAAGAAAAATTCCTCTGAAGAATAAAAAAAAACATTGAAAAAGCCTAAACTTGAACTGCTTGATAGTGCATTGTGGATGTGGTTCAGCCAAGAGAGAAGGAAGGGAACTCCGATATCTGGCCCAATCATAAAAGAAAAGGCAAGAATTTTGCACAAAAAATTGGACGTCAGAAGTGAGTTTACAGCAAGTGAAGGCTGGATTGATCGCTGGAAAACCCGTCATGGTATCCGGTTTATTTCAATTTCTGGTGAAAAATTATCTGCTGATGCCGAGGCAGCTAAGGAGTTTCCTGTGAAGTTTCAAGAAATTGTAGAAGAAAATGAACTGTTACCTAGCCAAGTCTATAAGATAGAAGAGACAGGCCTAAACTACAAAATGCTTCCAAACAAAACTTTGACTGCGTCAAATGAAACCGTAGCGGGAACGAAACTCATAAAAGATAGGGTAACTGTTGCTCCTTGTAGCATTGCTGATGGTACACACAAGTTCCCCTGCTCCTTATAGGCAAATCTAAGAAACTTATCATCCTTGCCGGTTTATTACCACAATCAAAAATCTGCTTGGATGGACTGCATTCTTTTCAAATCTTGTTTTTTTGATGAGTTCGTGGCATGTGTTGAGAAGGACTTGAAAATAAGAAATCTCTACTGCACCATCTCACCCATCTGAGGAGGATTTAGTAAAAGGGGGCATAAAATCTATCTTCCTCCCACCAAATGTCACATCACTTATCCAGCCAATGGATCCGGGAGCGATAGAATGTTTTAAGAGGCGTTATCGGCTAAAATACGTAAGCTCAATTTTAGAAAAATCCGAAGAAGGATGTGATATTTTTCAAGCCATGAAATCCCTCAACATTAAAGATGCTATCTATACAATGGCTGAGTCATGGACAGAACTGAATCCTGACACACTAAGTAAATCTTGGTATAAGCTTTGGCCAGAAGTTATGACCGAAATTTACCATATCGAAGATGAGCAAAATGATGTGCACGAAATCATTGAACAATGTGATAAAAACTGTGAAACCGGTGAAGTGCTTAACGATGACGAAATTATTGTCGCTGTTTTGGAACATGACGGTGAAGAAAACGTAAGCAAACTCTCCGATGGTGATGATGACGAGTCTAACACATTGACGCCAAGAATGAATTTCAAATCGGCCTTCAGTACATAGAGCGAACTCAGAATCAACACCGGTGGACATCTTGTGGATCAAAAAATGGAGGAACATTGCAGCTAAGTCCAGAATTTCATCTTGTAAACAAAATCTATCACTGACTTTTTCACTAAGTAGGCCTCCTAATTTTTATGTTATTCTTTTGATGTTTTTTTAATACAAACAACTGCTTTTTATTGCAATATAATTAGTTATTATATCACTGTTGTCTGGGAAAGACGCCCTCCGGGCTGGCTTAAAGCGCGACGCGGGGCTGACCTGAGCCTTCAGCGAAAAATACAGGTAGACAGGGGTGAGCTTTTGGGTTGGACTCTGTCGGGCAGTGGTATGCGATCACAAACCCACGGTGGCGGTGCTAGCAAGTCGGTGTCCTGGTTATTTGTAGCCCAAGAGCGGGGGGGCAGACCAGGCCCGGCAATTGAAGCCACCAGCCCTTGGGTAAGGCAGCGGCCCCGAGGGCACTCTCGCCGTTGCAGGCGGAGTGCATTTCCCACAGGCCAAAAACTCGGGTGTGGGAGCCGTACGCAACTTGAGCATATAAATTTCCACAACTCGCGAGCCGGTTGGGTTGAGAAGTGTCTTGGAGCAATCCTTGGCTAACTCCACTTGGCCGGATTTCAACAGTCGCATGAGCACCTTAGGTGAGGAGACCCTCGGGGCTCTGTACACCAATTTACGCGCGTTCGCCCCGTAAAGCCACTTGTGGCATACACGGGGTCAGGTGCTGGGCCCATCCAGTCTTCCTGTGAATCATAACTACCAAATGTGTAGAGAATAACACAGCTGTTTTTATGTACTTTTGTCCATTATGTGCAATAAATAAATAATTACTTTTTTCGGATAATCCAACCTATTTTGCATTCCGACCATACCGAGGGTGACGGACTAGAGGGATTCTACTGTAACTCCTTTCATCTGGGTAGAACCAAAAGATACGAGATATCACAGAGAACAGTAATGACAAAAATGACTCTGAGGAAGATGTGGAACTATAAATGAAGTTTGGGAGCAGGGTTCAAGAAGGAGCAGGGCATATGTGAAGTCCCAGTGTCAGGAACTTTGATAAACAAGGTAGGAAGGAAGGAGTAGGACAGTGGATACGTTGTTTAAAGTAGAATTCCTCATCAGAAAAGACTTGTGCTTTATAGTATAGTGACACATTCTTGTGTCCACAATTATTTTTGTATTTATGTAAATTAAGGGCAATAGAAGAAGGATTTTCATGAGCAACTTGAATATAGCCATTGCTCTCAGAGGCTGTATACCAAAAGGTTTTGTTTATGGTCAGAATAAAAAGAAAGAAATTATAGAGTAAAAGTTGTTTTTACAAAAATCCCATTAGATCTAAAGTTGCTGTGCAGGACCAAATAAAATCTGCTTTAAAATATTCTGTCACGTTGCAAGAAGCAGAATGGAAAATAGTTAACGGAGGTTGAGCAGATGGAAAACAAGAAAATTTAGTGGGATAAGCAATGCTGGCCTTAATAAAAGATTCTCGATTAATCAAACAGGTGAACAAAATGTTTTGTCAAGATTCATATCTGCTGTTATCAGGTGCATAGTGCATACTGTCTGGCTGAATTTCCCCTCTAAATAGGTCCCAGGTAGAGTACTCCAGGTGCCGTTCAGTGATTACTGAAGTTCTGCAAATTTTGACTCAGTGTCCTGATTGGTCAGATCATTCACCGCCGCTCTTTCTGTCCTGATGCTGGGTGGATCCTGATGTGATGGCCAGCGAGGACCAGATTCCAGGGTAAATTTGTCTCGACAGTATAATGACTGTGGATATGAATTTCAACAAAACATTGTGTTCCGACGCTGACGTCACCCAGTTGATTAATAAAGAATATTTTAACAAAAGATTATTACATTTGGAAGGTATGCTATTTGATGTTCAACTCCTCAAGCAGTATGGATGTGCTATTTTCTGAGCTGCCAGGCGTAGTGTTGTGTTACTGTACCTAGCAGATTGCTGCGACTGGTGCACTGGATGTAAGTAGCAGCTCGCCAATCAGATTTCATCAAGTATTTATAATGTATGGAATTGTATAAGTGTTACTTATACTGGCTCAATTCCCATTTGAGTAAAATTGTGTGAATGCACTCTGTACACACGGAATCACAAGTCAATTGGTGACAACCAGCAAAGTGATAATTTAATTTATAAATTCACTTAAATACTTAGTGGGGTTCTCATTATAAATTTCTGCAAATACACACCTATATGCCAATAACAAACCAAAACCATTATGTAGAATCAACAGGTATAACCAAATATATGTGCCACTCTCAACCAATATTGGTGACCACACCCTGAGGCTTTTTCTTAATCTCATTGCTTGCGAATAAAATTGTTATGATTAAAGTAATTTTGGTAATTTTAACTAATCTTAACTAACCTGAAATAAACAATCAATTGCAGAGCACAGCTGAGGGTCATAACATTTGCGCCGCCCCATGTTACCTTTTGGCGAGCCATCGCGGTGCGATGGACATGGAATTTTTTGAATCGTCGTAGAGGGCAGAGTTAAAAATTGCAGAGGCTTCGGCTACATTTTGTTGCTGAACAACATGAAGCATCGAGCAAGGAACCTAGACCAGGTATGCCGGAGATCATCGGTGGAGAACATGGCAACAAGGAAGAAAACGTTGTGGTTTGTGTTAAAAAGCAGAGTAAAGTGTTTATGAAAAAGCACGAAAGTTGAGTGCCTAAGTGAAAAGTTAAAGTGCTTCAAACAAGAAGAGAACGGGAACACAGGTTGGTGGAAAAACATATCCATTTTGTTTAAAATTTTGGATTTGGGTTAAGATAAATATTGTGAAAACTGGAGGAATATCAGGAGTGTTGAAGTGAAAAAAATAGTCTGAAGTCAAAGTAGAGGACAATTTGTTTAAACATTTATTAAGTGTCTGAATAATTTGAATGTTCAAATTGATAGAATGTTCAATTCAATGGCGAATTTGATAACCAGAATACAATTTAGTGATATAAAGTCGGATATTTTTAAAAAATAAGGAAAGGGTAGGGAAAGTTGATATACCAATTTTAGTGGATGGACAAGATTTATTGTAAGAAAATATTGAAGGTGGGAAGAAATTCATGTCCTTTGAGGTTGAAATTCAGGAAATTGGGACACTGACTGTTTTGATTGATAACTACCGAGACCAGATCTAGGCAAATCCAACCACACTACCAATCTATCTTCAATGTTTCTTCCATCTAACCAACTCTTGGAGATAAACCTAATATCTCACCTTCATTTCCCATTCCTAGTCAACTTCAAAAGTGAAGTTGAAGTTTGGGAAACATTTTCGAACTTTGAAGGAGGTTTTAAATAAATTAGAAAAAGCAGGGCTTATTCAAGTTTATATGCCCACAAGTGCCGCAGAAGAAGAAAATAAAATCTATGAAGAAATAATGAAGTATGTTGTACCTCAGTAGAACCCGCGTCCAAATTTTATTATGATTTACGGGAACTTAAATACCAAATATTCCGGAATGAGAAAGTCGCTTGTCAGGAAGAAGGGGTTTTTCCGCTCGTCGTCTCGGAAAAACAACAAAGGGACTGTGACTGACAGCTGGACCATAAAGCTCGGACACATCGTCGCTGTTTCGGAATGTCTTAATCTGCCTGGGAATTTGGTGACCGGGTGGCGTGTGTTCCCCAAATGAAACAAGGGATATGATTGGAGGATATTCATCTCTCTGTCACCTTAGTGATAGGTGTCGGATAAGTGGGGACAAGGCTTTAAAGAGGCTGGCAGAGACAATTTGAGAGGAGATTGGACAGATTTTGCAAAGTGATGGTGAGAGAATATTGAAGGAGGAGAGTGGTGGAGGAGATTTTTGAAGGTGGTGGCGAAAGGAGATTGACAGCAGAGAGCAGATTGATTGGTGGTGAGGTGGACCATGCTTTGATCAGTCCAGGAAGCAGGGAAGAAAGAGGAAAAACCTTACGTTGCCAGCACGACTTCGTATGATTGTCTACCGGCTGTTATAAGTTCCACAACACGGAAATTACAGCGAGACGCCTCAGGTTCGTCAACGAACATATCTGCTACACGTGATCACCCAAACCATTAATACCCTGAGATCTTTAATAAAATCCTATTTTTAAATAATTATTTTGAACTATATACATCTACGCACTACCCATATTAAAAATTATTGTGTTTACAATTAATAAATATATATATTTTTAAACTCATTTACAATGTAAAGGGAAACAAGAATTTAATGATAATGGGTGATTGGATCACAGTAATAGGAAAGTGAAGAGAAAGTTATATAATTGGTACTGTGGTGAAAAGTAGTAGAATTTTGCCTTCAGCACAAATTAGTAGTGGCACTTGGTTCAAGAGTCATGAACGAAGCCGGGAGACACCGGCAGGTACCAACAGGACTACATGATGGTATGACAGATATAGCAATCAGGTGCGGGACAAAAAGCAGATGTGAACTCTGTTGATTATGAAATGCAGGCTGAAAATGAAGAAACTCAAGAAAGTAATTTAAACAAAGAGAAGGGAATTAGAAAAACTGAAACAACAGGTGCTTTAGATTCTCAAAGAGGTTATCAAGAGTAGATTAATAGATAAAGGAGAAAAACAATGTAGAAGAGAAATGGGCACTCTTGCGGAAAGAAATGACTATAGGAATATCTCAGACCAATAGGAAGGCATGGATAATAAAAATAATTGATGGAAAGGTTACAATATAAAAACACAAGAGATGAAAATGGTAAAAGCAATACAGATGTTTGGCAAATGAGAGATCAGAAAGATGATCAAGAAATTGAATTTAAAGGCGCTTTTCAAATTAAATATGGTTACTGTTATGTACGAGACAAAATAATTATTTAAATTTGAAAGTCTGAGTTATTGGTTGAAAGAGTTTAAATTTTTTTTGTTATCATTCTAGCATTCTAAAATTGTTTACAAGTTAGAATCTGTCTTACGGAGTGAAAGATTTGTTTTAATCTATCAGAATCTTTGGCCACTTGTCGAATGGTAAGCAAAGGGAGAGAAAGTGGAGCAATGTAAAAGTTTGAATTTTAAATACATTCAATTTTTTGCTTCTTAGTGGAGATTAAAATAAATGGCAATAAAATTTTCAATTTAATGTGGTATTTAACCAAGGCCTGGTAAATTTGTGTCATTACTGAATATTTTATAATGACTCACATTGTTAAAAATGTTGCATTACAGTACATTACCCGACCAACATCAATGAAAGAAGAGACTGTAAAAGCACGAAGTTACAAACATGTGGAATGTCTAACGTACAGAAACATTTGCCATTGTCCTTTGTGGACCGAAAACAAAAAGACAGCAACAAAGCCATAGAGAGGAAAATTACCAACAAACACTAGCATTTCATTTGAAGCACCACATTCCAAGAGAACTATAGGCAAATGAATGCATTGCCAACAATGTGGGCATAATCACTTAACATCTGCTGTCCTAAAAACACCAAAGATGGAGAAGTTCAATGTGCTAACTGGAATGAAAATAATCCAGCTAATTACAAAGGACGTATTGTCCTTAAACAACTACTACAGAAGTTGTATCAACAGCTCAGCAATAAGCCACGTTAAAAACACAACGTATCTTGGGAACAGAGAACGCAATCTGCCAACAAACACTTCTATACATTGGATAAAACAAAATAATAACATAACGAAACAGTGCGATGAAAGATCTTATCAACCAAATGATTACACGATGACCTGATTTCATGTTGGTAACTAAAATGTCTTAATGGCTCAATTATTGGCTTGTGACTACATGTACAAAAATTCTAAGTTTTCTTGCAAACTAACAAAATTGAATGCAGGAATGCAAAGTCACCTGCAAATATCAATTTATCACTTATACACTAACACATGTCCAAACAGTAGTGCATGTGAGGGAATTTAAATCATAATGTGAGAGAAGTATCAGATATACAGGCAACAACAATAACTTGAAGATTTAATATAATAACAGTAGTTTCCCAATTCATGGACCCAGGTTGTAGCTGAGTAAAAATATTCCATATTGTACAGGGTAACCAGTCATCAGGTTAAAGTCATTCGCTCTGTGCGCCATGTTCACTGCTGAGCACGTAGCTAGAAATATTCCATTCTCCAAGAGGAAACACCATCATCACGTAGAGGGTTTGAAATGGCTACCTCCTGAGCAGAGTTCTTGGCGACAGCTGAGACCGATCTACCATCAAGCAGATTGGTGACTCCTGGTGCTATATGCCAGTCTACCTTCCTAACTTTAGTCTTTTATAAAATCTTATTTATGCTTCACCTGGCTCATTCAGTTTAACCCAAACCATCATTCTCACTCAGTTGCATTTTCCCATTCCGAGAGGAATGTAGCAAAGAATTAACAGGAATTCTATGTTAATTTTCCCCTCCCTCAAAGTATAACAATAAACAGACACTAGGAAACAGTTGAATGCCACAGAGAAGAGCTTTAACCTAGTGGCACTATCTAGAGTCGAGCCTACACATGAGAAAAATTCCTCACATCCTTAGAGCTATTGGTGATTACTAGCTGTCTAGAACTTGCAAATAACCACTCAGCTGTCTAATCACACTCGGTTCGCACAACAAGTGACCAAACACTTGTAGTAAATTCATGGATTGGGAACTATTAAGAATATTTCTAGGTAATAAAGTAGTACTGATGATGGCCTTGACATTGAATACAAAATTCAGCCTGGAAGCAACACCAGACTAACCAGTTTACACTTAAATAAGCACCAAAAGCAGCTACAAATCAATTTATATAGCTGAGCAACTTATTTTCATCAGAACTAACAGAACATTCAAGCCACAAGAAAAATAAACAACCTCGTGTGTATGTCCCACTAAGCCAGTTAGATTTGATCACTGGGAAAGTCCTACAAGAACTCTGAGAAAAGTTTCAAAGCAATGCAACAAATACTTAATGTTCTTCTAAAAATTGTTTTTCCCTAGTCAATGGAAAGTAGCTGAAATTATTACAACACCCAAAAAATATCCTACTCAAACAATCTGATTAGCTATTAAGCCACCAGTTCTCTCAAAAGCTTTTGGAAAAGTCCTTCTGAAAAACTTAAGTTCAGAATACTATGTGGTACTCCCAAAGAAATTTGCACGCTACTCAATGTGTTAATAGGGTCTATTCAGAATATATGTATTGTTCGGCATCCTTCCTGGACACCTTTGACAATGGCTCAAACAAAGCCTTTATCATGGAACTTTGTCGCCTTGCTTAAGTCCTGCACGTTAGGAAGACACTACTACTTTTATGGTACTATGAAAACATACATATCTATTATAGATAAGTTTAGGAGTGCTCTAGGGAAGCATACTGGGACCCATTCTGTATATATTACATCCAGTGAACGTGTATGAAGTCTTCTTGGGATATCAACCGGGTGGTATCGTTGAATCGGCACAACGTTTCGGCCAGTAGCACCGTTGCCATCTTCAGGTGAAGTACCTTCTACGATTCCGACACTCTTATACAGCAAACATTCCAATATTTAATGGAACTGTAGTTCCCACTTATGTAGATGATACTTACTGAACATGTCAAACCATTAATAGCAACACAATACCAGCAGGAAAATATACACGAATTTGTACCATAGTTAGACAAATGTAAAACAGAGGCACCTATGTCCCAGTCATTCTCAAATGTCAACAGCAGAAGACACTATATGCTCACAGTATATATGGAGAGATGCTTGACCTGGAAGAAACATCGCCCCAAGTTTGAAGCCTGTTTGGAATGACCAACGTTATTGTGAAAGATCTCATTTGCTGCAGAATTTAATGCCATTTATGATATGAAAATTAAATATTTTAAAAGCATTTTATATTGCATTTTGGCCAAATAACTGAAAAAGTCTGAGATATTTGGCTTTCTTTCATACACCTTGAGCTTGACAACTCGTAGATGTCAAACTATTGCTTCAAACGGTTTGAAAGTTTAATGGAAATCACTGCAGTCTTCCAAACCTATCCGCAGTTTTGTTTCTCACATTTTTAATTAATGAATTAGTGGACATCTACTAAGTGTTGGACAGCGCATCGCAGAAGAGTGGGCCAAAGCTTTTCTTGTATTGGTTGAAAGTCATAAATATAAAGTAAGAGCTTCGTTGATGTAGCGACACTACAAAATATTGTACAACTTTTTAAAAAGTGGAGGGAGAAAAGAAAGGTTTATTGTAGCGGGAGGGTAGAGTAGGGTGGCACGGCTGGTCTGCACCCAACCTTTATCCACCACTTTTCCTAGATGATCTAGTGCAGCACAATTCTTTTATTTTGCAATTGTATCCTATATATACTAAAATAATAATAATCAGGTAATCTGCTTGAAAACAATAAAGAAACAAATATAAAGGTACAAGTCAATTTGACCCATAGTGGATTCAACTGACAGTTTTATTTATAAATGGTCAAAATTATTCAACTCTTATTTTAAAATTTTTAGTAATTAACAATACTTTTATTTACAAAATTATAAAATGAGGACATACTTCCTGACACATACACACTATAGTGACTTACGATGTAATTTCATTGTAGAGTCTGGGTGAGAATATCAAATATATTGTGATGTTACCAACTGCTCTGTGTTCAGTAATGGTGGATAACAATGTATGGGGTCTTACCAATTTAAAGAGTTCTCGCACTTACTATTAAAGTAATAAACTAAAATTGGTGCAATATTAAACCAGAAAGAAACTATAAATTGTAAAGTTATATTTTAGATAACAGCTATTGTACATATCACAACAACAGTTCAAGTAGATATTAGACCTACCAACGGGAGGTACCTTAGGGCAAGCGTTGCAGGAATGGTGATGAACAACATTCTGGAAGAATAAGTCCAAATTAATACTCAAATATATTTGACATACATGCAATTATTCTTAAAAATTGAACAAACATTTCTTTACAACTGGATGGTTACATTTAATGTAGAACTTTAAGGAAATCAAAAAACATAATTAAAACTGATTTTGAATAAAATTCTCTCCCCGAAACACACATCTCTTAGTAAAAGATAGCAGAGATAATAGAAATAAAATGCTAATATTTTAAAGCCACATCCAAACGATATTTCAGTTTCAAATTATTATTAATATGAATATCTATTGAAAGCTACAATCAATTTTAACTGTTAATACAGAATTGTGTAATAGTCTGCTTCAACAAGTCTTTATCAAGTACTGTGTGTATTCTGGACCATACAAATTACAGGAGACAGCCTCACTCAATTTTTTTCTAATAGCTAAATTTATAACAATATTATGTTGAACACTGTTTACAATATTCTCTCTTACAGCTTCTTCTACAGAATGTCAAAGTATTTTCTTCAAAGGTATATGTAATACTGAGATATGTACGCTATGAAGATATATGCAAGCAACCGTAATTAATTTTTGAACATTCAGCGTTCGATTCCCATCATTCGCTTTTCCTCGAAGGCCTCCCGAAGAGAGGACGGCAAGGGCCGTGGGAAAGATCCTGCAACCTTAAGAGACAAAACACTGCCACTCGAATGTGTGAAGGACGGCATTGGTCAGCCCCCCTCTACAATCAATCGTTTATGTACTTAACAGACGGAATATATTATGGGCCAAAGAAACCTGTCGCTAATAATACCGTCTGTTATAGAATACTTGATCTCGATGTAATCGCTGCCCACCTTCTCTGATGAAATGATATTGAATGTATTTCCTGCAGAAATAGGTAGCCCCCTCGTCGTTATTGATAATGACAGCTCCAAGTAACAAGCCAGTGTGTTCGGCATCTGACGGTGTCATATACTCCACATATGTGGTGGACACTGGCACCAAATCCTACCATACAGTGGGACCACCCTGAAACATAAAAACACTGACTGTGATGACTGTCTTCCAAACAAAATTGTGTTATTAATGGCATGAAAGACGAGAAGAATGTATGCAAACAAGTATGATGTAAAGGTAAAGAACTCCACTCTATCTAAATTTTTATGTATTCAATAAAGAGGTTTCAAAATCTATGTTAAGTCACTCCTAGTACAGATACCCATCAGCCAAAGATAAACACTGTGGTGTGAAAAAATTTGTTGACACAACTTTGATGTACTATGATAGAACATGAGAGGTTTACATAAATTTAATCAGCAGAAACTGCAAAGAAGTTTTTTTTTGGAGTTTAGTCTCTCCATACTTCGGTCACCTGCCAGTGTCAAACAATACATAAATGAAACTGTGTTGACTGCATACAAGTTAAAAGGCCTTTGTTCTTACCTTATGGATGAGTGGATTGGTACTTTAACATTGGCCAGTCTTAGAGATGAGTACTGTGGCATCAAGAGTTCCATTATGGTGGTGCCTGCAGGACACAAAATGAGAAGTCATTCATTGTTAATAAGAGACCTCATTGGTTTAAATGCAAGAAATTAGATAAATGCAGTTGTTCCAAAGGTCATTTTAGACTTCAGTGGGAAATGGTATATAGATTCTTGATCGTCAGTTCACATTGTAAATCAGAAAATGAATTTACAGATTTTTGATAGTGACAAAAATGTGACCAATGAAGACGCTGTTTGTGCAAAGGTGATTGGCAGAGTGATGATACCTGTGATGGCCAGAGTGGAGCACACTACAGCAAAAGAAGCCATATATACTCCCAAAAGGAGCAGCCAATTTGCTGTTAATCACCAAGACTGTACACAAACAAATTACAAGTTGTAAAAGCTGTAACACCATCCTGTACATGGTTTAATTGAAATGCATATAACCAACACCACAAATGGACCTATAGTGGATTCAGTTTTGTAAGTTTTATTAATAAAAATGATTTCTTATAAATAATACAAAGGCACACTCTTATAGCTCTTGCTTGGTCTTATTAAACCATACACAACTATAAAAAGTAAAATTATGACATAGAATTAATAGATATATTTCCTATGAGAAGTAATGTTTCAAGTAAATATTTCACTTACATGTGTACCTTGGCAGGAATGGTGAATCACATTATGGGAAAAATCGAAGATTAAGTATAATCGACTTTACTGTAATTCTCCATAAAACCAAACAAAAGTTTCTGTCTTTCCCGATTAAACGCGATGGATTCCAAGATTGCGTTTACTATCACGAGACCTATGAAAACGTTACGAGGCAAATAGCGAGCGAGAGGAAACAGTCGAGCGTCTGTGGCAGTTGTGCCAACTTGTAAAACAGCGAAGTCATCGTCATAGAGGCGCTCTGGGTGGCAACACTTACAGTGGTAATTCAAATTATGTATATGTCACGTTTCTGTGATTAAAATATATATTTACCACAAGTCACGCCCAACGTGTGTGTTTTCAGCTGTACTAATCATAATTCCAAACTGACTGTAATATCGTGTTTGAGGTTAGGTAACAGCAGCATAACTTGCCCCTATTTACCTAATTTCTCTGTACCGTAATCAAGCTGATCCATTATTTTTTTCAGATTCTCTTTGAAGAAGAAGCAGTTAACGAAAAGACGAGGCTGCCTCCGCTCTTCTTATTTTGAAGACAGCTTTTTTTGTGAAATGGCTATCGCCTTTCCAACGATGTATTTTATTCCCCGGACCATTCATTTACGCAATCGAAAAGCCACTATTTAAGTTCCGAGAATCAATCATGGAAGAATCTGTTCCATCGTCTTACCGCTACATTGTGGAGTATAAGGTGTGCCGAAAAGCCAAATTTAACCACAATCTGGCACGAGATCACAGCTGGTCCCTTCAGCGCTCCTCGCAGCTTCAGAAGCCTGTTGCTCTTATAAACCGGCGGATCCCTACAAGAGTGACGTACCATTCTTTTTAAAAATTGAGAGTGACGTACCATTCTTTTTAAAAATTGAGAGTGACGTACCATTCTTTTTAAAAATTGAGAGTGACGTACCATTCTTTTTAAAAATTGAGAGTGACGTACCATTCTTTTTAAAAATTGAGAGTGACGTACCATTCTTTTTAAAAATTGAGAGTGACGTACCATTCTTTTTAAAAATTGAGAGTGACGTACCATTCTTTTTAAAAAAAATTGGGAGTGACGTATTTTGAGATATTTTAACCTGAAATTCGGTTTCTTTTACATGTGAAATCTTTCAGGGCAAATTTTCACGAGGAATATTTCAAGACATACGAGTATAATAGTTTCTCTCGTGGTTTGCAGTGGCATATAGTTGTTATTTTGCCACGAGCAGATATGAGCCGTATTCCTGTTTTGATCGTACCGCTGCATTGTGTGCTTCACTCTTATCTGTCAAAGTTGACCTCTTCAGAGGCGCGGTGACAGATGGCCAATGAGCTCTAAGATTTTGCACATTTTCAATTGGGACATGGGTTTAATTCCTTACAAAATTTCATGAGACTTGGAGAGGATCGAGTGGCCAACCTCAAGAGGAACAGATTCTATATACTTAGATTCTGTGGTTCTCGATTGCGTAAATGAATGGTCCGGGAATAAAAAAAAACATCGTTGGAAAGGCGACAGCCATTTATCAAAAAGCTAGTAAAAACAGGGCATTTCAAGAAAGAAGAAACCATTTGCAACAGGTTGGTTTACAGGAAACTTGAAGGGGTGAGATGTGGGGGCGGAGGGAAGAAACTCGACTCATAGCATGGCAACTGCCGTTCTCCCGAATTTGCTGCACAGGTTGCCCTAACACTTAATCATTTAAGTTAAATGCTAATTTTATTTGTAATCGCCAGATTTACGAGCCACTTTTATTGATAGTTTCTTGCACCTACAGCCGAGGGACCCTAAGGTGTTCAGTTGCAGTCATCCAAATAAATTTATCGATTAATCTATAGCATTGTTTTATTACATCCAACCTACCTTTGGAATATGCTGAACCTTGGTAGAGATTCATTTTCACGACGCACGATGGTGCAGGGAACGCCCACCTTGACCTTACAAAACATGGCGGATGCCCGGTCTGTGCCATTTATACAGGTCCTTGGCCACCAAAATTGCGAGAGAATGCAGTATGGCAGTTGCACCAACTACTAGGCCAGCAAAGCCACCTTCTGTGATGAATTCCCGCCTGTGATCGTAGCCAAGACTCGAATTATTACTCGAATCACACATTTCTTAATTTTTTTGGTCCCCCATTATATTAAAATTTACAATATAGTTAAAAACCGAAAAAGTTGTTTTATTTTTTAATTGCGTCTCGCATTTCCTTGCACGGTAATAAGATACTGAAACGTGCATAACAAGTACAATTTATGAACGAGTTACCTTGCAAGGAAAGTAAGAGAGATAAGATTAAGACGACGACTTTTTGGAAAAATAAAGGGTGTTATATCGTGAAAAACATGCTAACGAAAATATGTTGGAATTAACTGATAAGAATAAACTCGTAACTAAAATTAAGTGTAAGTTAGTGGGAATGCTCAATTGAAGCCCAGTAAAGCATATAATTAATTTTAGAAGAAATTCAAGACTGTAAAAATGTCAACCGGACCAGGGAATCGAACCCAG
This sequence comes from Eucriotettix oculatus, assembly GCA_034510155.1. NCBI lineage: Eukaryota > Metazoa > Arthropoda > Insecta > Orthoptera > Tetrigidae > Eucriotettix > Eucriotettix oculatus. The sequence continues at coordinate 7,819,225 of CM067376.1, read as the reverse complement.
GACCTTGCCGGGTGCTCTACCAACTGAGCTAACCCGAGTCGAGTAGCTCCCGCCTCTATAGGAGGCGCTAATCTCAAAACGTGATACAAGCGGTACAGTCTGTGAGATCGACGCTGACTGGAATGGGTCTCAAACAATAACACCCACAGAACTTTTCAATATCTGTGGATACTTGACTCTCAATACACCGGGGATGGTTTTCGATTCCTTATCGATTCCTTATCGATTCTTCGAGACTCTCGTGATTTTGGAAGTATATATCTTACAGAATCTGAAATAATTTCGCCCATTATAACGAACAGGAGAATTAGATGTACGTTCTTTTTACCGATTGGAAGGTTTTTAATTTTAAAAACAATCAAGGATTTGTTTTTGGTTATATAAACATCGTAACCTAATATATTGTAACTTACACTTTAGAGAGGTAACGACAGTGAATTACTTTCCTAAATGATTTAATTGAATATTTAAAACATTAAACAAAATCACGGATAACTTCTTTCGGGTCTAATTAATTACGCAATTGATTAGGTGCGTTGCTCATCTTAATAACATCTTTGCCCATATACCAATCTTTACGTCAAAGACGACAGATCCTGAAATCAAGACTTGCTGACTAATTGGACCACAAAATGAAAGGTAAATTAAAATAATGTTAAAATTATATAGAGCAGTTAAAATGATTGTATGACTATTGAACAGTTTGACATATACAGTACGTTAAAATATTCCTTTGCGAATTATCGATCGGCATTGATCGTGAAGTTTACGAAGGATCCGGCAATTTAATTATCTAATACGCAGAAAGTAATTACACCAATAACATTTATAGTTACAATTAGTGGGAATTGGCTTGTGTAGACGGGAATTTCATTAGAGATTTTCGGAAAGGGTTAAGCTGCAACAATTCAGAAGCATGTTGATAGTGAAATAATTTTTATTATTACAACTTAATAATCCAAATTCTTGGTATCAAAAGCTTTATAATTTACAAAGTCTTAATATCTAAATCTTGAAACATGTTTCAAGAGTTGAGGAATTATATTTATCAAAAAAAAAAGATATTAAACAAATAAATTAATTAATGAAAATATGACATTATATATAAACTTCATCAGATTAATATGAGCCCAATGTTCATCAGTACTGAATTTGAAGATACCTTCTGGCATTATTTTAACAATGGTTTTCTGACAAATCAATTAGCGTTTTGTCGTAAGGCAGAAAACCTTTTCCAAGGGAATTTTCACAGAAATGCTTTCACATTCTTTCCGACAGTTGACGATAGACTCTTTCAATACTCCACGATGCAAATGTGGTAGCAGGAGCTCTGGAATGAGTTTGGCGATAGTAAGACGACAAACCTGGGCCATCGTGTTGCGAGACAGCGACACTAGACCACAGGTCACATTTCCCGACATACTTGGAATTATTTCTGTTTTCAAATTTGCTACACGTAGTATCTACATGCTTATTCAATGTATTAACAGTTCAATTCTCTTAGTGTTGGAGTTGGATTGTCATCTGCAGTCAATGTGTTAGATATCTAAAACTAATATACAGATGCTAAATAGTAAAATGAATATAATGCTAAAACATGGAATATGAAATGTCCTGCGCATGTGTCAGTTGGTAAAATGGATCTGTTCCACATTTGGACAAATTTTTTGAGTTGGGATCCACGATACGCTATTAGCTTGTGTAGCTTAAACTAACATATTGTAGCCTTAATCTTCTCCTTCTGCTACTACAAACTCAATAAAAATATAAATCATAATACAACAAATCTTGAAAATATTCAAAAATAATGTAGCGCAGAGACGCGCCAACCAATTATTTGGTGGTATAAAATCAACGAACAAGGAATTTTCTTCGTGTCGGGCAAGCGAAGACTGCTGGAGGCATAAACCTTAGGAACACAAGCGACATTGTGGCACTGCTTGGTGTTATAAAATCAACTGCCTGTATATCTGTAAGCTGCAGAGACAAAGGGTTAATGTCTGGACTTATATCTGGAATGAACGAGGAGGCAACTACAGCTTTCATGCATTTCCCCAACTGACAATCAGTATGCCAATAAAACAGGTGTGTCACTTGCGTGCTATGTGAATCTGTTATTCTGCTCTGCACGAATCCCACCCACATAAATCCCTTTTAATTATATAGTCTAAAACTTTGCTTAAGTAAAGCATGTACCCAAATCATTGATGCTCACTGTATTTTTACTATCGGTAGGCGAAGAATTACGACAATGAATTGAAGGTAGGATGAGAGAGTAAATGGTAGGTTGAACAAATTGTGGATTACAAGAATATTAAATTTCACAGAAAGGATCCCATTCTATGTAACAGTATAACATTTACTGGCAATAAACTATTATAATAACTAGAAACGTTCATTTGCTTATCTGTTTTTTGTAGATATTGTTGACTGGACTCTATAACTGCAGACTTTGTTCTTCAATTCCTCTCTTGAAGCACTTAAAATTGATTTAGTTTATACCATACTCTGCTTTTTGTCTTGACCACTTCACTTTATTTTCACTACACATAAACACAATAATTCTAACTGAGCACGATTCATACACGTAATTCTCACTTTTGAGATATTATAATTAACACACGAATCTGGTGCTTTAGATTTCCTTAGAAAGTAATGGGTCACACAACAACACACCTAACTTGATTTACTGAAACACAGTCAATGTAAAAACGGTGAATTGGGCAACTGGACGACAATCGCATTCTTGTAATTCTTGATAATGGGTTGGTATTCCTAACCACCCCAGTATGTTGCTATTTCACATCAATAAAAATCAGGCTAAGGTCTTCTGGCTGATATTCCTCAAGATCAACAAAGTCAGTATTAGCAGAAAATGCATGAGAGTCCTCTTTATTATTCATGTTGAAAAACCTCATTAAAACACAACTCAACATATTCTGAATTAACTGAAACATAAAATTGAGTTATCCAATTAACATAATGAACAAATAAAATCAATGAAGATATTATGAACCATCATTTATATTACTACCCACAAGTACTTTTTTCATATAACAATTGTGACACACATTTGTTGGATGGTGTAATAGAAAGTAATAACATAAAATGTTTGTGTAGAGCATGGCATTATATGGGAGCGAAAGAGCCTTTTAAATGTAATGCTATAGAAGAATGATGAAAATCAGATGGGTTAGAACGGAGGGTTCCGTCAGACTAATCTAAGGACTGAATACCACAACAACATAAAATGCTAATACAAAAATAATTAGAATGAATTCCAAATATTAACAACTCCAATCAGCGCTCAACAACCTAGAACAATGGTGAATCAGTATCAACCACACCAAATCAATAACCGTCCCATTCACTCTAACAATAAAACCCTCCTCCCCAAATTCATCTCTATCTAAACAATTCATTAATCCCTACAACAACGGAGACCACCCACCTACCTCGGAATCATGTTTGACTCAAAACTATCCTGGAAACCTCATATTAATTTTCTCCTCTCCAAAATAAACCAAAAATTCAGAACTCTGTATCGCCTCCTAAACAGAAAATCCCCTGGGCACAAAACGCCCAAGTCATATGCACCTCAGAATCTCACAAATAAACCTAACCTGTTCGGCTAAAGTAGTTTAATCAAATAGATTAACCTACCCTCATGTAATATTGTAAATTAAATACAGCATTTTATTTTCATGATTTTACTTTTTCATATTGTATATACTATATCGAAATTGGGACAACTGAGTATCTGAAAAGAATATATATAGTGTTTATTATTCAATTTACTATTATCACAGTGTGTAATCATGTAATGTATTAATAAGACACCTTACGCGGATAAGCTCACCACGTGACACTACTAAAAGCTACCCTTACTTGTAGGAGGCCTTTGTCATGAATGGGACGACATAGGCTATTTTCATTCATCCATCATCACATAAGATACAGCTATACGTGGAGCTACTTAGCAACCTGAGCACTTGTACTGTGAAAGCTTCTCTGTAGTTTTAGAAACACAAATTCGGCATCTATATTCAGTTTTCACAGAAAATACTTTCTTTCAGCTCCGTCTTCTCCTTGAAGACAAATTCCAACGTTAACACATTCCAAGATTGAGGAAAGCAAATATTAAAATTCCTTTCGAGTAGTTCCACAATGTACACCACAAATTTCGGAAGGAAGAAGGGGTGGAAAATACATCTTTGAAACTCAATAATGAGTACGCGCTGTCATTGGCAGACGTTACTTTGGCAGCAACCATCGGGTATGTGTGAAGCAGTGGTTGAAACTAAGGTGGCATGAGCAGCTATGGGGAATTGTGCTGGTTGGCAATCTGTTCTGGTAGGAGTCTCTTTGTCTGGCCAATGCAGAAAACTGGTCAGGGTCAACAGTCTATTTTGTAGATAGTATGGGAGGAGAGATGGATTATATTTTCTTTCACACATTGACTGCAGGCGACGACAATGTGTCCTCGTGCGTTATTCTTTGCCCTGGTCAGGTGACGAAACGTTGTGATCACATCCAAATGTGCCGCTGAGTTGGTGGTACATTTTTTCTAGAAATGAGAAGTTTCTGGTAAGGACAAACCGGGAGAGGGCAATCAAAAAGCAGCTGTTGGGCACAGAATTTGGTGGCCTATGAGATATGAAGTGCTCAAGCACCGACAGGCAACTAGTGCGAGAGATGTTGGTATATAGGAAGACAACGTCCACAGTAACCGTAGCGCGTCTCACATTTGGGTAATCCACGTAGGCGTCGAAGAAAATTATTTGCGTCTTTGATTAATGATGGGAGTTTGTGAGGAAGCTTGTCTCTTTATTGTGTAATGGCATGGTTGGTGGGGTGGGGTTTGTAGATTTTGCCATCCCCCAGTTGTGTTTGTCATCTGCGATGATAACTTGACTGTAATAGACATTGTGGATGGCTAGATGTCGGGGCACAGGTTAGCTTGGCAGCTTAGGAGGTAGCAATTTGGAGGGTTACTTAAATTTTATCAGGCGGGTGGCTAAGTTGATGAACGCATAAGTTGGATAATTGGTCACGTTGGCGCGAAAGCCACCTGGTGTCTAAGACGGGCAAGGTGAGAATTTTCCCAACACGTGACGTATTTATTAAAACAATATCTATTGTGCACACTTAAAACAGAAATTTGACTTCCTTCCATTCCACAGCAGACATGAAATTTAGTATATATTTGGTTCCGAACATATTCTATAGTTAAAGTCGTGTCGCGTGCAGGTCGACAGTGCAGCACGATTGGGAGCGTGATGGGCGTGGGCACTGACAACTTGTCTTCACAGTATGAACTTGAGAGTGCAAGTGACACTAACTAACAATGTGAAAACATTCCATTGTCAAACAGACAATTATGAAAGAACTCTGTAAAATTATTAAATCAGATTTGTTATCAATTTAATTTTATCTTGTCACAGTTTTATTAGTACCATTAGTCACGAAATATATTTAAATGGAGGCAAAGACGCACGTGCTCAGGAAAATAAATACTTCCCATCATCCATCTTATACCTGAGTTGGGGCCATTCATGTAACGCGCATATTTAATTTGAACTAATTTTAGCCAAATAAATTTATTTTATAGTAAAGGAAAAAGAGAAATCGTGGGTTAACTGTTCTAATAAAAGCTGGACTTGAGGGAAAAGAGAAAGTATTGGCTCGGGTAATAAAAAAGAGGGAGCCTGGGGTCCGAGAGAAGATGGTCGGGGTGAGAACGTTGTGTAAGACACACCCAAAAAAACCCAGGCTGTCGATGATCAGGACACGTCAAAGTGGACATGCATTTTTACGTAGTTTTTGAGGTGGAAAAGCGGAGAAGGAAGCAACGCCGGTGGAGAACAAACATTTACGGATCTGTTCTGTTTGGCGTACGCGACATAGAACGCCTAATGAGGAAGAAGACACTGAAAGCGTGGACCCTGTAGTATGTTCTAACGACTGGAACGACAGATAATAAAGTGTTCACTTTCATCCTCCTCTAATTTATGTGTCACAAATTTGTTTCTATCTGTCTTCCTGCCTGTGTCCCCTGACAGAAAGAGAACATCACAAATTCCCTCAAATTTACTCAGTAAAAAAATGACTTCACGTCATCAACCTTGTAGATTCCTTAAGTGAACCCTGGATTGGGGGCAATTATGTATCTTGCATGTTAATTTATAATAAATTAATATTTTTTATGCTCAAACAAAAGCTGGACCTTGAGCGAAGAAGTCTGTTGGCGTGGAGGAAAATAGGCAGTCGGGGTCTGGAGGAGTTGAGGTAATAGATTAAACTACCCTGCGCCACACCAGATGTAATTTCTATAGGATAGGATAGTCCTTTATTTACCCAGGTTCTAAGTACGGACTGTTCAAAACACCCCCAATACATGTAATTAAGCCATAATCTATTACCGACTCTGTAAGTTTAGCTAACAAAATATTGGGCGGTGGTATATCGACAGCCTCGAGGCAATCTGTAACTACCACGTCCATTCTTCCTCCATCGTAGACCGATGCTAATTGGCTATATCATGAATATCCCGGTCTAAATCCATGTAGTAAACCGAAATATCCATCCCCTCGTTTCCCAAGGTTCAGCTATCAAGCATTATAACTGTTTGCACACTACCAACATAAGACTGTAGTTGCAAGTTTCCGCCCTTAACCCCGACTTGTATATTGGCACTACTGTCACGATTTTACAGTCGGATGGAACGTAAGTTTTGCTGATCATAATTTCAAATAGTTGTGTTAGGTACATAACCACGGCTTCCCCCACTAACTTAAACACTTCGTAAGAAATACCGCCCGGTCCTGCTGATTCACGAGGCTTAAGTTTCTGAATATTCCGTCTTGGTATTATGCTAGTTTTAATTTTGTTCCCAATCAACATTCAGTAAATTGTAATCTCCAGCTATGATGGTGCCTACATTACTTGACATATACTTTTCCGTCAACTCTTGTAATTTTAACGACGTTCTCAGATCATTTTCGGGCAGTCTACAAACTCTGATAATCTGCGACCGTTTTTGGTATGTTTAGAAATAATTTCAACCCCTAGCATTTCGTGTTCATTGTCAGAAAATAGTTCCCCGCTGTTCTTTAAGCATGTGAAAAAAATACCTCCACCTCTCCCATCACTTTCCCGCCTGTAAGTTATATAACCATTTGTAAATATTTCCCCATTTAAAATTTCACAAGAAAAATATACAACATGTTCACCATTTGGAGTGAAGAAAACAAAAACAGATTCTAAAGGAGACAGAAAAAAAATGCAAATAAGTGAAGAGAAAACTTTTCAAAGCTTTACCCAAGTGCTGAGCAATGTAAACTTACCACAAATCACTATTCCAACCTTTAGATATGGCTGTATTTCTCTTTGATAGGTGTGATTTACTCATTTTAATGGAACCTGACCCAATACTGGTTTATTTAAGTTTAAAACCTGGAAAAGTGAAAAATAAATGAGAAAAATGTTTTAAGGCATTTAAATTTACTTTTTCCTATCTTTACTTAGAGTCGTACCAACTACTATGGTTATTGGCGACTACGGTATATGAACCCAAGTTTCCCTCGGCTTCCTCACCCGGGCCTCCTCAAACATCTTGGATATCAACAGTATAAATGACACAACACACCAAAATTCGAAATAGTTGGAGATAATACACATGCACTGGGAACTTAACAAATCCTTAAATATCGGAAATTTCTTTATACTGGGGTTCCCTAAAAAATGGGAGTTTTATCTACGCCACAAACACAAAATGATTCAACAACTTTCTAATGCGCTGATAACACGATCACTGTGTTCCAAAACTGAACATTACAAATTTGTTAGATGACAGCTTAGGTCTGCTTTTTAAAGCAGTTAACCCATGTACATGAGGTGAACCTTCCACACAAATTTAAATCAAATTTAAAGGAAGGACAAAATTGAATGCTTGAAATCTCCTTTAAAAGGAGTTGACAAGTGGAAATTCATTTTTAAAAAAATTACTTAAAAGCAGGACTTTCGTTTTTCTGGGGTTGCTTAGAAGCGGGAAAGAAATACATTAACTGTATCACATTTTTTGTGGGACATGAGAAATCCTTTGGTACAAGTAACCTTAAAACAGGGGTTTTACTGTACGTATAGTTCATGGAGGTGTTAATCCCATCCAAATTTTTGTGAATGATTTTACTAACAACTATGATCTGGGGGAAAGAAAACAGAAACAGATTCTAAGGTAGAAAGCAACAGATGCAATTAAATGAAGAGAGAACTTTTCAAAATGTGGTTGTGTTACAGAATACTGAGTAATACAAACTTACCACAAAAAACTACTCCAACTGTTTGATCCAGTAGTATTTCCCTTTGGTTAGATATGAGACACTCTTCTTTTCAATGTAAGCAGGCCCATTGTTGGTTCCTTTCAGGTTAACTGAAAGTCAATAGTTTCAGAGGAGGAGTAAAACCTGGAAAATTGCAAGGCCATAAACAACATTTTATTTGACTGAAATCTGTAAGTGATTTATTATTTAGGAAAATAAAATTCTAAGAAATGAGAATTTCACAAAAATGCAAATAGAATTTAGAAACATGAACAGCAGAAGAAAAATTGCAAATGCTGTAGTTTTAGTTTCTGAAGAAACAATAAAATTTAAGACATAATATGTCTATTCTATAAATTAAAAATTTCTAATATCGTGAGAGTGATTTAGTATTCCAATAAGTTATTTTCTTCTGTTGTGATAGTCAGTCTGCTATATCTATGATATGCTGTTTTCATCTCCCCATAATTGTTGCAGCCCACATCCATCTGATTTGCCTAATGTGTTCTAGCTTTGGTCTTTCTCTTGCATTCCTACATTTGCTCACACTTCCCTGTAACATACTAATAGAACAACTCCTTCATGCCTCAAATTGTGGCTTATTAGTCTATCCCTTCTGATATGTGAGGCAGTGAGCCACTAACACCCGTATAAAATCTGCTTAGGTCAGGCATATCATTATAACCACTCGTCTAACAGTTGCAAACTTGGAACAAGTGCTCATCTTTAACCTTTTGCACTAAAACAGCGCGTGGACTCGTCGTCGGGTATTCGCACCGAGACTGATTATAATGGACATGGTTCTGGGATTGAGGTGGCTTTAAGTACAGGGTGGACATGACTTCTGTTCGTACTGCAAGGTTTGCAGTTGTGTGTGACAGGGAGCTTGAGGTGTGAGGTTTATAGGCATCTAAACATAACCCTTTCGCAGGTGGACAGTATGGTAAGTAGGATGTTTTTAATGTTAGGATTAGAATGTAGTCCAGGCGAAGAAAATAAATGAGTTAGCATAGTCCGGGCGGGGAAGTAGGTGGTGGCTAGGGGAAGACTAAATTCTGAAGTAGGTGGGGAGGAATTTAGGTATTCCTTTTTCAGTTACCCCATGAACAGGTTGGCTGTGGTGGCGGTGCCACTAATTTGGTGGTAAATTTTTCTTCAAAGGAGAAGTTTCTGGTAAGGACAAACTGGGTTTTTGGGACAGAATTTGGTGGCCTATGAGACAGGATGTGTTCAAGCACTGACAGGCAGGGAGACAATGTCTACAGTAACCAGTAGTATGTCTTGCATAAGAGTTTGGGTAATTCACGGAGGCGATGGAGAAAATTATTTGTGTCTTGGATTAATGATGGGAGTTTCTGAAGAAGCTCGTCTATTTCTTGGGTGGGGTGAGGTTGGCGGAGCGCATCCGTCATGCATCAATCAACGTACATGTCGATTGTGATAGAGCCTTTGTTAGCTGGGACGATAACAACATCATGATAGCAATTGAGGTTGTAAATGGCTAGATGTACACCACAGGTTAGCTTGGGATGTTTGGGGAGAGACTTCAGACAGGTTGGTAAAGTCATGTGGGATTCAAGTAAACTGGTGAAAGATTGAAATTGATGGCTAGGTGGCAGTTTAGGAGACTGCAATTTGAAGGTTTCCTTAACTTTGGACTGTTCGGCACAATTTAAGAGAGTCACCGGTAAGTCGAAATGGGCCCAGTGTAGGGGTAGGGGAGAAATTGAGACCTTTCCCGAAAATCAAGAGTTCTTCCTCATTTAAATTTTTTGAGCACAGATTGAAGACTGTGGTTGTAGGGTTTGGGAATCTGGATGGGCTTGTTGTCCTGGGTTTGGGAGAGCTAGGTTGTCGTTTTTGGTAGGTTTAATATATGAGCACGACAAGGTTATAATGAGATAAGGGGGTTTGGGAAAGTCAGAATTTAACTTTTGTCGAAAACTGATTTGTCAAACTATGGAATGGCTTGAATGCTGGGCAGATTTTTCTTTGTGCTGTTGGACCTTAAACCATAGGGCAAATGGTTAAAATGGAACAAACTTTTATTTCACTGACAAATGTCCTCAGAATGTCGCCAAGGTGTCGACAATGTCATTTCCCGACTTATATATATATATATATTGCCACACTTTTTAAAACCTGCAGTGGTGGTTAAGGTGTATCGAGGTGTACTGCAGTAATGTGGACTCAGGTTCGAGCTTCATTCGATGCAACCATTTTTATTTGCTTACTTTATTTACCTTTTTATTTCTATGAATATTATGTTTCTGGAATATTATATGTATGTATAAATTGTACTGGATTCCAAATTGGAGTCGGTCTTACACAGTATGAGCCTTTGTACAGAACTTTGTTGTTAAATAAACATCTATAAACTCTGCGTGTGTGTGTGTGTGTTACTGTATCTCACAAACCTACAGAATTATAAAACAGAAAATGATATGGGTAGGTTAATTACAACAATTAATAAGGACAGGAAAACATAAGGCTGGAGACATACCTGAAGTTCAGGCACCATGCAGGGCTTCAGATTGTTGAATTTTTGGAGGCATCGCTCCCTTTATTAGAAGGTTAGGAAAACCTTTCGAGTCATGGGTAGCCATTGACTGAGCAGTCAACATTATTGTTAAACAATACACCCCACCAGGTCACCAACATTCTCTTTCAATAGAGGTCATGGAAGAGGTTACATGACTTCGCCAACCTTTCTGAACTCTCTCGCCAAGCAACCCAACTTAACTCGCGCCAAACACCTACCAATTTGCATCCTCAAATACAATCATGATATTGTTGTCCTCTAAGCTGACATGGGCTCTATAATTGGTCAACATGGACAGAAACACGATGGAGGTGCTCTGCCAACTGGGGGCATGTCACTTGTTACAATTCTCCCTCCAGCCAATAGTGGAAAAACTGCCATCATTCATCCAAGACACCTAGCACTTTCTACATCACCTCCACAAATTACTCAAACCTCTTCCACCAGACACAGTACTGGTTACCATAGATGATATCTCCCTATACATCAACATCCCCCACACAAGTTTCCTGTTGGTGTTTGAATTCCCTCCCAAACACCCACTATTTGATTGCCATCACCCAGTTTGTCGTTACCAGAAACTACTACTCAGATTTCCAAGAAAAAATTTTACCAGCAAATAAGCAGTACCTAGATGGTCCCCTCCTATGTCAACCTGTTCATGGGGTAACCAGGACAGCATCTAAATTCTTCCACACACACATCTTTAACCTTGTTTTGGTTCATAGATGATGTTTTCATGCTATGGACCCATAGACCAGATGCCCTCACCAACTTCCTAAACAACCTGAATACAAAATTTGCCCATCAAGTTCACTAGGATCTACTCCCGCACCACCATCACCTTTCTCGATGTTGACATAAAACTAAATTCAGGCCTAATTACCCCTTCTATCCATACAAAACCCACTAACACCCTTTAGTTCCTCTATTTTTCCAGATGCCACCCAGAACACAACAAGCACTCCCTCCCCTACAGCCTAGCCCTTAGGGACAGCTTGGTATCATATAGTGATCACATTTCAATGCATTCTGTGACAAAATACCCCATAGATCTTCTACATAAACAAAAATCCCATGCTCTTTCCATGACCGAAATAGTCAATCCAACCCTGGACCATTAAACGGAATGTAGTCTTCCCCTAAACTACGCCTACTTCTCCGAACTACATAAACTCAACTCTTTCCTCTGCCTGGTCTACACTGAACTACAACCCAACACTGACATTAAAAACATCCTCCCTACCATTTTGCCCACCTGTCCAATGGTTGCCTTTAGACACTCGCCTAACATCCGCAACATTCTGGTCCAACCCTTTAAACCTCACACCAGTAGCTCCACATATATATTGCGGTAGGAACAGATGCATTGTCTGCCCTATACTTCTACCCACCAAAACCTTCCAGAACCACGCCTACAGAATTAAGGCATTGACTGCTGCAGTGTTCAACAACTACTGTTTCTTTATGCTGGAGTCTGATGGCACAATGTGTCATCACCTGTCCAGGGTAAGGTATAATGCATGACAAGAGCAAGAGTGTGTTTACTTTGGTAAGTGTGTGTATGTTAATTTGTGTGTATGCAGTGATGTGTGTTAGTATGTACATGTAGACCCATTTGAGGATGGATGTATGTATTCATCTCCCCAGCCCCATTAATTCATTGCCTCTTCCCTGGCCCTCATTGAGAGAAAGTTGGTGCCCTGCTGGGGTTACTAGCAAAAGACAGTAGTGCAGTAATTTTTGACTGCTGTGACTTGAAATGTTTTCTTAACCTTCTGATGAATCTTCTGAAAATTCAAGCACCTAAAACCCTACATGGTGCTGCCATCTATGAACTTTAGGTATGTCAACCAGCTTTCTATCTCTCTTTCCTGTCCTTATTAATTTTATATATATATATATAAATTAATGAAACGTTTGTAACGTGACTAAGTCACAGGTTTTTTTGGATATTAGGATAGTAAATGAGGGAGAAAGATAGGAAATACGCTTTTTTTTAAACATATGTTTGGCACAGAATTGTGCTCAGGGAAAGACGTATGCCAAGCGTAGAGAAGAAAGGAAGAAGGAAGAGAGACTGAAAATATTCGGCGCCGCCGGGACTTGAATCCGGATCGTCACAGAGCCTCCGCTGTAGCCGCAGAGCGCCTTAACCATTTAGGCTACGTCGCCGGCGCGTCGAAGATAGTCAGTCTTGGATATATATACGATGTATTTAGTTGGGATGGATAGAGAGAAGTGGGATAGAAGAGATTATTAGGAGCATCCATTAAGGATAAATTACAAATAAATGAAACGTTTGTAACATGACGAAGTCACAGTTTTTTTTGATATTAGGATCTTCCTTCTTCCTTTCTTCTCTACGCTTGACATATGTCTTTCCCTGAGCACAATTCTGTGCCAAACATACGTTTCAAAAAAAGCGTATTTCCTATCTTTCTCCATCATTTACTATATATATATATATAAACAATTAATGGGGAAAGGACAGAGAGATAGAAAGAAGATGACTTACCTGAGGTTCATAAATTGTAGACACCTTGTGACCAACAATCCGACTCCCCCAAACCCCTGATAACAACCCCATCCAGACCCTCAAACCACAGTGTCCTCAATCTGTCCTCCGAAAGTCTAAATGATGATGAAATATCAATCCTTGATAAAGGCCTCACCTTCTCACCCACCCCAACATTGGACCCATTTAAACTTGCCCGTGACACGCTTAAATTCTGTCAAACAGTCCAGTGGAAGCACCACTTTGCAAAACATCCTCCAGCCAAACCAGAACCCCTAAACGCCGCAGCCCCATGCCTAGTTAAATTTAAAGAACCATCCAAACTGCCACCCAACCATCCACTTCAGAATTTCACTAGTATTCTTGTAACCCACGTGACCTCGCCAACCTTCCTTAACTCTCTCCCCAAACAACCCAACCTAACCCGTGCCCAGCACCTAGCCATCCGCAACCTGAAAAACAACCGTGATATTGTCATCCTCCCAGCTGACAAGGGTTCCACCACTGTCGTCATGGATGCCGACAGTTACACGACAGAGGCACTCCGCCAGCTGCAGGATGACAAAATCTACAAACTTGTCCCCACCGACCCCAACCCCTCCATTACCCACGAAATAGAAAAGTTTGTTCAGACTCGTGGCCCTCTTCAAAAATTATCCTCCGCCTCGATCGAGCTCCTCACCCCAAAAAGCCCCAGAACACCCACGTTTTACCTTCTCCCAAAAATACACAAACCTGGGGTCCCTGGCCGCCCAATTGTCGCTGGTTACAATTCCCCTACTGAAAGGATTTCCGCTTTGGTGGATGACTCCCTCCAGCCAATAGTGGAAAATCTCCCCTCATTCATCCAAGACACCAACCATTTTCTCCGTCGCATCCATGAATTACCCACACCACTCCCGCAGGACACACTACCGGTTACCGTAGATGTTGTCTCCCTATACACCAATATCCCACACATCAGTGGCCTGTCGGCACTCGAACACTTCCTGTCTCGCAGGCCTCCAAATTCCCTCCCAAACACCCACTTTTTGATATCATGACCCAGTTTGTCCTCACCAGAAACTTCTTCACCTTCCAAGACAAAATTTACCACAAAATCAGCGGCACTGCCATGATGGATGGCACCTTCCTATGCCAACATGTTTTTGGGTCAACATGAACAACAACATCTAAATTCCTCTCCACTGAAACCCTTAACCTGGTTCCGGTTCATAGATGACATCTTCATGCTATGGACACACGGACAAGAGGCCCTCTCAGACTTCAACACTAAATTCCCCGTCAAGTTCACTTGGAACTATTCCCCGACCAATATCACCTTCCTCGATGAGGACATCCAACTAAATTCAGGCCTCATTACCACCTCTGTCCACATAAAGCCAACTAACACCCTTCAGTACCTCCACTTTTCCAGTTGCCACCCTGAACATACCAAACGATCCCTCCCATACAGTCTTGCCCTTAGGGGAGCTCGCATATGCTCTACTTTGGACAGCCTAGCGTCCTACACCGACCGAATATTCAATGCCTTCCGGAACAGAAATTACCCCACAGACCTCCTCCAAAAGCAAATTACCCGTGCCCTCTCCACAAAGAGACCCCTCCCCAAACGGATTGCCAACCACCGCAGCACAGTAAAACTCCTCAAAACCCAATTCCCCATGCCCATAGCCACAACATCAACAACTTCAACCAGTGCTTCACACTGATCCCCCTCAAAGCCCTACCTCCCGACTCATCAGAAGCTGAACTCCATCTGTGGGAACTTTCATTCCAGCATGTCCTACAGTCCAGACAAAGAGCCCTCGACTCAACATCCTATAACTCTTTATCTCCAACCTTTCTCCCCCCCCCCCAAAGCACGAGTCCATTGGAAGTGTACATTAAATAAAACCTTCTGTGTGTGTGTGTGTATACCTTGAATTTTGTTTGAATGGTGGTTGTATGTATGTATGTATGTGAGTGTGTATCAATATTTAAATATTGACACCCCTAAGGGTGGATGTGTTTGAATGAATGGGGGTGTTAGTATGCACCTCCCCAACCCCCATCAAGTCCTTGCCTCTTCCCAGGCATTGAGAGAGAAAGTTGGTGACCTGGTGGGGTCAATTGTTTACGACCAAAGTTAGCAGAGCAGCAAATTTTGGCTGCTCAGTCGTCGGCTAGCCGATCACTGGAAATGTCTTCCTAACTTTCTGATGAAGGGGGCGGTGCCTCCGAAAATTCAAGTTCTCTAAACCTCACAAGGTGTCTACCATCTATGAACCTCATCTTCTTTCTATCTCTCTGTCCTTTCCCCATTAATTGTTTTAATAAACATGACAATGTCATTTCTTGACTCATATATATATATATGTACTTTCAGGTTCCACTTTTTAAGGAATTCTCATTTGTAACGAGGTAATTCTTATGTCCCACAAAAACTGCCATAAGAATAATTAATTTTTTTTCTATTTTTAAGGAATGTTTTTTTATTGTATTTCCACTCATTAACCCCTTTATAAGGAAGAATTGAGAATTTGATTTTAATGTCCCTTCCACTTCGGCTTGTAAATTGTACCTCTTATATTACAAATTTGTGGTGAAAGTGCACAACTTGATGATGATGATTAATTTTGAAAAGGTGTTACATTGTCTTGTCTAATTAAGGATTACAAACCTAAAGACATGTTTAATGCAGAATTCTTTAAATCTTCTCCAGTCACATTGAATAGTTTTCTGGGCGACAACTGTTGTGCAAGGAAACGTAGTAAAGAGAGACGAA